>JARQOC010000003.1:625505141-625557491 GCA_033576535.1 Allobates femoralis
TAATGAGTGGAGAACAGAGGAGCATCTTAAGGAAGAAGTTACAGGTCTGTTAGAGCCAAAAATCTTGCTTGTTTGTAGGTGACCAAATACTTATTTTCCACCAAAGTTTGAAAAAAAAAAATTTCCAAATCAGACAATGTGATTTTCAGGATTTGTTTTCTCATTTTGTCTCTCAAAGTTGAGGTCTACCTATGATGTCAATTGCAGACCTCTCATCTTTTTAAGAGGGAGAACTAGCACAATTGGTGGCTGACTAAATATTTTTCCCCCAATCTGTATAAATGAATATAACCCAAGAATACTTTTATCTCCTTTGTATTAATTTATTAGTAGAAACCAAATCTACTCTGCTTTGTGTAAAGGGGTTGTTCGTTCTTAAGCTACAAGTCTGCAGTCACTATAGATGACTTCAGACTTGAGAAACCTCACGTCATGTGTACTGAGCACGATGAGATTCTCTGAATTCTGCAACAGGAGCAGCGGGCATGTGCCTGGAAGCATAAGAATTGCATATTTCGGGCTACATTCTGACTAGACTGTTTGCAGCTTCACTCAATACACTTTCATTGATCGAGGCCTGATAGAGTCTGATATGCATGTTGCATACTTCCTGTCACACACCTGCAGCTCCTGGCATAGCAGCATAGAATCTTCATAGTGTGCAGTGCGTGTGATGTCAAGATTCATAAGTCTGCAGTTGCAGATTGACAGCAAATTTGTAGTTTATGCCTGGACAACTCTTTTAACTGTTTGTAAAATTGCAAATTAAATACAGAAATATTGGAATATTGACCATTTGTCATTTGGGCTTTGCAGGCCATTATCTTTTATTTAAAATGAAACAAATGTGATGCAATTGTAGTATATAGTTTAAGGTTTAATCAAAGGGGTTTAGGAATTACATTGATTTTTACAACCATTTTTCTACTAAGTCTCCTCATTTAAGGGGCTCAAAAGTAATTGGACAAATTTCCTTTACCATAAATAAAATGTTTATTTTTAATTATTGCAGACAATTAATGATGGGCGAGATCTAAATTACTCGGAATCGCTTGACTCCAGCGAGTCCGAGCCCGCGACTCGCTACTCGTTGCGAGTCTAGCGAGTCCAATGTTAATGAATGGGGAAGCGAGTAATAGCGAGTAGTGTGCGATTTACAAATCGCAGATGTGTCTCGGAAGCTTCAGCCTGAAGCAATTCTAGTTTTGTCAGAGACTCTGACAAAACTAGGATTGGCATTGACTTGCATTGGACTCATTTACTGTGCAAGTAATCGCTGGGAAACTCGCACAGTAAGGAATCCGGGTGTCTGCTCTGTACAGGCTGCCGCAGCTCCAGAGTCCTAGAGCCCGCCTGCTCTTCCTGTGTGTAGCAGAGCTGAGATTGTTCTCAGTCTGCTCATCCCTGTGCATAGACATCTATATCTATGCACAGGGATGTAGCAGAGAGGACATCGCGTTTTGGACTACGTCAGACGGAAGAGGATTTTTTTAATTAAAGATGGAGTCCCTAATGGCTTTTTTTTTTATTTCTAATAAAAAATTTTCTCTGTGTTGTGTTTTTTTTTTTAAAACAATTTAATAGAAATTCATGGCGGTCATGTCTAATATTGGCGTGATCGCCATAAATTTCAGGCTTAGGGCCAGCTGATAATACAAAGCTGGCTCTAACCTCTTTATTACCCAGCATGCCACCACCACCAGGGCCGCTGGAAGAGCGGGGTTCAGCGCCAGAGGATGGCGCTTCAATGAACGTGCCATCTTCTGGGGTGGCTGGGGGCTGCAATTTGCAGCGGGGGGTGCCCAGAAAGCTTGGGCCTCCCTGCGCTGCGGATTCCAGCCCCCAGCTGCTTAGCTGTACCTGGCTAGACATAGAAATTGCGCGGAGCCCCACGCATTTTTTTCTTTATTATTTCATGAAATTCATGAAATAATAAAAAAAAAATGCGTGGGGCTCCGCGCAATTTCTATGTCTAGCCAGGTACAGCTAAGCAGCTGGGGCTGGAATCTGCAGCGCAGGGAGGCCCAAGCTTTCTGGGCACCCCCCGCTGCAAATTGCAGCCTGCAGCCGCCCCAGAAGATGGCGCGTTCATTGAAGCGCCATCCTCTGGCGCTGAACCCCGCTCTTCCAGCGGCCCTGGTGGCGGTGGCACGCTGGGTAATAAAGGGGTTAATACCAGCTTTGTTATACAAGCTGGTATTAAGCCCGAGATTTTTAATGTCAGGCCACGTTTGACCCGGCCACTAAGAATCTCCAATAAAGGGTTAAAAAAACACAACACAGAGAAAATTTTTTATTAGAAATAAAAAAAAAAAGCCATTAGGGACTCCATCTTTAATTAAAAAAAATCCTCTTCCGTCCGACATAGTCCAAAACGCGATGTCCTCTCTGCTACATCTCTGTGCATAGATATAGATGTCTATGCACAGGGAATGAGCAGACTGAGAACAATCTCAGCTCTGCTACATCATCTCTGTGAGCAGGCGGACTCCAGGACCCTGGAGCTGCGGCAGCCTGCACAGAGCAGACAGCTGGACTCGGCTCGCAAAGTAACAGCAGTTACTTTGCGAGTTTCCCTGTGATTATTTGCACAGTAATTAGACCAATGCAAGTCAAAGGCAATCCTAGTTTTGCCAGAGTCTCTGACAAAACTAGGATTGCCATTGATTTGCATTGGACTCGTTACTGTGCGAGTAATCGCTGGGAAACTCGCAGAGTACCGAGTCCTGCGAGTCCCTTACTACTCGCCGAGTAACGAGTCCTAGCGAGTAGACTCGCCCATCCCTACAGACAATGACTGTCTGAAATCTGGAATCCATGGACATCATGAACACATTGTGTTTCTTCTTTTGTGATACTTTGCTAGGCCTTTACTACAGCTGACATCTGTTGTTGCCGGTTTGTGGGTCTTTCTGCCTTATGATTTGTCTTAAGCATGTGAAATGCATGCTTGATGAGGTTAAAATTTGCCAATTGACTTGGACATTGCAAAATACTCTACGTCTTTGCCTTAGAAAACTCCTAGGTTACTTTTTCAGTATGTTTTCGGTCATTGTCTGCCTTTAAAGTAAAGCACTGACCAATTAACCTTGCAGCATTTGGTTAAATGTAACCATCCCTCTCTGACCTAAAGGGACCGTATAACAATTTTGAAAAATGAATTTGAACTTAAATATAGTCTCCATCTAGGAGACTGGAAAGGCGGGCTCTGGGCTCCATGATCCCCTCCTCACTGTGTCCTAGCATGCCCCGCTGGTCGTCATTCCTTCTGGTGCTTTGCCACCTCCTTTTGGAATCTCCCACCCTCTCTGCCACTGTAATGCCCAAGCCGGTACATCATATTCGGCCTGGTGCACTGTGGGCCTAGCATGCCCCGCTGGTCGTCATTCCTTCTGGTGCTTTGCCACCTCCTTTTGGAATCTCCCACCCTCTCTGCCACTGTAATGCCCAAGCCGGTACATCATATTCGGCCTGGTGCACTGTGGGCCTAATCACGTGATCAGCCCGGCTTCAATATGTGCATTGCGCATGCGCCGGAGCAGGGCCGCAAGCCCTATAGAGAATGAATGGGGCTTGCCAGATTCTTGCCACACGTTGGCTGTTACGCTGCAGATGCGGCAAAATCTGTCAGATCTGCCGCAATTATGAAAAAACGCTGATGTGAAAGGACCCTTAGCCATTTTTTGTACCTATCTTTCAGATCTTCTGCCATAATTTAACATTTAACTGTATCACATACAGATATCCTTATGTTATCCCCAATATGATGGCTGCCACAAGCAGGTGGGTATGTATCAATGTTGCCATAAGTTCCCGTTCTTATTCAGTCGTCAAGTAAATCGCTGCCACATCTGTAAATTTCAATTTACATGATTATTATTATAAATGAATAGATAATTAGCAATAGAGAAATATTTATCAGTCACATAGAAAAACTGTTTCTGTGCAGATCTTTGATAATGTTTAAGTCTATAATTTTGCCTTTTTTGTTTTATGCTGTATTTTGTGCCTCTTTGTCTTTTAAGCAGCTGCCAAATGGACTGAACTGCACTTAAATGGCAAGTACTAATGCTATATTGCCAGTGGCTGCTTTATAATTGTATTTAAGTGCTTCATGTAGCCCAGCAGCTTACGGAAAGCAGCTGCAGAGTGGTGCACGAGTGGGCAATTAGCTGAATTAGATTTAGTTATACGGACAAGCAAATTTATAAAGACAGATATTGCTTTAGCTGACCATTAACAAGGATCCTAAAGGGGATCGAAAAGTTATTGAAAAAAAAATATGTCTATGGAGAGAAACAAATATGTAGAGTTGGTGTAGTGAAGTGTTGAACAGGTTTGCGGTACATATATATTTAGGGTAAACCTTTAGAACTATTCTTTGTTAGATGACACAAAATATAAAGTTTCATTCAAATTTGAATCATTGTTTCTCAAGTGTTTAGCTGTTATGGCATAGATTGATGTTCTTTTGATTCCTTCTCATACCATTCACTTAATGTGTCAAATGCATAGTAGGCCAGTCTCACCCCAGGAAAAGGGAAGAATAGATGGTGTTAGCGCTTGGCACCTGATGAAGGGGATAATCCATCCCCGAATTGAGTAATGTAGAGTAAGTCAATAAAATCCTTATATTAATTTTTCTTTTCCCTGCCTTGATTTCACACTGACCTGTAGAGCCCAACGCTAACACTATTCATCCTTCCCTTTGCATTGCATATGTCGCCCCACATTCTGTGTGAGGAGAGGTGGTCGGAGGTGCAGCAGGAATCATTATGGTCCTGTAATCTCGTGAGACCACATCATCTTATTGGTATCACGTTGAATGCTGACAGTCGTTGAAGCAGCACACCGTTAACCATGGAGGTTCCCTGCCACTGGATTTTCTTGATGGTCACACGCTGCACACTGGAGTGTTGCATTGGTGCACAACCTGATTAGGTGAGTGCACCTCTGTACACTCAGGTTCCTACTTTAGAAGACACAGGTTACTTTCAAAGGAGTAATCCCATATCTTCTCCTCCCTCATTTGTCTCACCCAATGTATTTTCTTGTAAAGGAAGGTAGCAAAGTGACTCCTGCTATGATGTGGCCAGTCAATAAATATCAGCATTCTAGAAGCACCAATAATGAGCAAGGAAAGAGTACCATGGATGAGACCTGCAGTTGACATGCATATATCACTTATTCACAGGCAGGATAATCACTATAACCTTGCACTTAGCTTCCTTAAAATTGTTAATACACTCAAGAAAATAACTAAATTTTAAAGTCCTCATAAAGCATCAGTAGGTCAGTAGATCCTTGCAGAAGAAGAGTTATACAAGACTCATCAAGATTGGATACACATGAATTAGAATTATTTCAGAATATTACATTTCCCACATTATTGTGTTACATTGTGCATAGTGAGTATACCTCAGCCACAAATGTCCCCCAAGTGCTCGCCATAGATGATCCCTAATGACGCTGACAACATGCTTACATTGAGCATTTCAGACTGATACACTGGATCTGTATGAGTATTTTGGAAGCAAAGATAAAATGCAAATGAGCTCTCTACCAAAAAAGTACAAAACCGCTATGCATTTATATAAATTAATTTTCAGAGTTGATAATTCAGCACATATCTAATACAGTTAAAAATATGAAGAAGCTTTATTACAACTGGTTAAATCTAAAGTACATGAAATCGAGGTTAACATATTTCAAGCCCTGAGCTATGACTAAGATTTAGAGATTAGGGCTTGAATCGCATAAAATTCAAGGATACAATTTCATGAATTATTGATATAGAATAAAGATTCTCTATATTTTAACTGTTTTGGATGTGTGTTGGATTACCACACTTCAAGTGTATGACACGTGGCCAACATGCTACACATGAAAGGTTTGTGGTTGAGCAGGAAACAGAAAGATTTTTAAGCATAAAATAATGTTTTGTCCTTTGACATAACTTGCAATATGACTAGGGATATCAACCAAGGTGGATACCAATACACAAACAGCAATTTCAATGTATGTGTTATTCTTTGGCATTCAGCAGTGTTCCCCAACTCTAATCCTCCACAGCCACCAACAGTGCAGGTTTTCAGGATTTCCTTAGCACTGCACAGGTGATAATTCAATTTACTGCACAGGTGATGATTCCAACCCCTGTGCAATACTAAGGAGATCCTGAAAACATGGCTCTGGAGGATTAGAGTTGGGGAACACTGGCATAAAGGAATATTATGCTGCCTGCCATGCGGATTCTTATAGGCAATGGAAAATGTATGCAAATGAGCTTTCTCTTGGAATGAATGAAATCTGGAGAACAAAACGATTTATGAAGTTTCATTGGGAATGACAAGAAATTGGGTAGCTACCTCCAATAAGTTGCACTCAGGGGTGTAAATATAACAGGGGCAAGGGTTATAATCGCACCCAGGCCATGGAGCCTAGGGGGCCCCAAAAGTCCCTCTGGCCTATAGAAAAAGACTATTGCTATTAAAGATTGCAATAATTTTGGGGGCCCATTTGCGCTTTCACATCGGGGCCCATGAGCTTCAAGTTACGCCACTTTTTGACACAGTTTTCTTTCTTTCTTGGCAGAAACAAATCTGACCACTTTTTCCTATGGAGCATTGCCAATAACTCTACACATATTGTTGTAGTCCCTCTCACCAAGCAAGAAAGATAGAAAAGATAGATTTGATACACTTGGAGGGTCTGTGCAAACATTACAGACAACATTGGCCACTACAGAATAAAAGTGTTTTACTGCTAGAACTTTTTTCTCCTTTCAAGCTGAATTAGAGGATGGTAGATGGTTCACTGGGGCTTTGTTTTACTTTCCTCTGGATCAACATTACAAATTTACAATTAATTAGCTGAACTTGATGGACCTTGGCCTATTTCCAACCTTGGTAGCTATGAAACCATGTAACCAGGCAGCAAGCAGCTTGATAATTATGTTTCCAAGAACAGTCACATGGAGTTCAGCTGCTGTTAGATACAGTTTTGTAAGGATTACCCAAGACATACCACGCTGTCACAATGACTGCACGCTTCTCTTGACCAAATGGGGTTCACATTTAGAAATAAAGCAGAACACTTACATCAAGGCATATTTCAGAGGTGTTAATAAAGCAGTTCTTCCATAATGGAAAAAAAAAATAGTTATATAGCCAATTTCTATAGATTTCTTCTGAGATTTGAACCAAGGAAGAACTAAAATGTATTTAATTGTAATGAGAAAGTTATGGTGCCAAAAAAAATATGAGTCCTTTGGGTAGGATATTCACTTATCCCCTAGGTACAGAACAATATAGAAGCACATAGATTTCCTACAGGTGTATAACATAGATATTGTGTTAACGAACAGGGTTCATTAATTCCGCATTGCTGTGTGCATAGACCATCAGAGTTAGCGAAATCCCTTGATATATATTTGCTTTTACATTTGCATAGCCAGACTTTTCAATATTACTATAACATGTTACTCCAAACATTACATAATCTGCTGCCGCTGTACCCACAATGAGGACAATTTTAATTCACCTGTGGTCCTGGAATAAAGATAATTGTGGCCATAAAAACGATCACATGGTTCATGTGTGACCTCTGCAAGTGATGTAATTGCACAGTGTAAACTGTACTGCAATAGTTTTAAACTGCACAAGCAAAACTATACAGCAGCACTCGGTAAGTGCTAAGGTGTATGCAAACATTGAAATATATGAGATCTGAACTTCATTATTGCTATAAAGAGTCTACTCATAAAAAATGAAGGCACTTAAAGGGAACCTGTCAAGTCGTGCTACACCTCTAATGACTGACCCAGGGCAGGGGTACTCGTATCCCGGGCATCTGTATAGACTCTCTGTCGCTAGCGGTGGTCGGTGCCCGGATCCGTGCCCTAGTGGTCAGCTAAAAGGGGTTATTTACAGGGATTAAAGTTATTGTCGTGACGCCACCTGCAGTTGTCTGGTGATTGCACCAGCGCTGATAAGAGACCTCTGAGAATGGTGGATTGGCAGCAAGGTGATGTGGCTCCCTGCAGGTGGAGCTGTGTCCCAAAGGCAGCATAGTAGGAATGGGGCAACGCAGTCTCTACAAACCGGAGGAATGGCAGTTTACCAGTTCAGCTGAAATGAGACCCCGGAGGCCTTCTTGCTCTGCACGGGTATTTTACTTGTCATGGCAAGGCAGTTCTCAAACAGTTCACAGGTGCACAATTCAGGTAGCTGGCCGGGTGGTCACCAGAGGATGCAATGTTTCTGAGGTTCTCCAAGATGTTCCTTCTTTAATCTTTCACTGTCCTTTCACTATCTCTGCTCTCTCCTTCTATCCTTGCGCTGTCATGCACAGAGCCCTCTTACTACCAGGCCCGTTGGGTGTAATGAGTTGTCCTCATCTAGGCCTCCTAAATGGAGCTCAACCCGGTTTAGTGCTTCTGGTGGGGATGTGCGTAGATCGGACTGGGTCAGGGCTTCACTGGTATCGGCGGATCAGGGGTGAACTAGCCTGGACCGCCCTCAGAGCCGGTACTCCTGTATGGACTGGGATCCCTGCTGGGATATTCTCCTTATCGGGATCCAAAGCTTCACAGCTAGAGTCCCCCTTTTCTCATTTATGAAGCCTCTTCTCTGAGGCCCCCCTCTCCCAGGCTCTCCTAAGCCTTCCTCTTCTCACTCTCCTGACAGACTCTCTAACTGTCCAACTTCCTGCTTCTTTTTCTACCCCTTAGCTCCTCCGACTGGGATCGGTTACCCTGGTTACGGGCTAAACCAATTGGTCCCCTACTTCTAAGTGTGGGAATGCAGGAATGGAGGACCCCAAAGCACGTTACATCCCCCGATGACTGGAATACCACACACACTGTCTTGGGTGCAGTACCCCTATAGTGGCGCCATGACCAGTGGCGCGTCACACTAACCTATCTCTACCTGTCCCTGCAACTTCCTATCTAATCCCTAACCATCCCTCTCTGTGCTAAAGTAGCCCTATAATGAGGGAGAAAAATAAGTTTTATACTTACAAACTGTCTCCAGTTGGAGACTGGAAAGGTGGGCTCCGGGGTCCATTTTCCCCTCCTCGCGCTGTCTCCACATGCCCCGCTGGGCTTCCACATTCCCGTAGGCTGTGACACCTGCTATTCAAAATGCCCTCCTCTTGTGATCATGTGATTCCCGGGCTGGAACGTCATATCCAGCTGGGTGCATTGTCGGGATGATCACGTGGTACGCGCCGGGCTCCGGCGCATGTGCAGTGCGCATCTTGAAGCTGGCCAATATCACGTGATCAACCCCACAATGCACCCGGCTGGATATGACGTTCCGGCCCAGGCATCACATGATGACAATAGGCAGGCATTTTGAATAGGAGGTGTCACAGCCCAAGGGGAATGCGGACGCCAAGTGGGGTATGTGGAGACAGCGTGAGCAGGGGAGAATGGAGCCCGGAGCCCGCCTTTCCAGTCTCCAACTGGAGACAGTTTGTAAGTATAAAACTTATTTTTCTCCCTCATTATAGGGCCCTTTATAGGGCATAGAGAGGGATGGTTAGGGATCAGATAGGAAAGTGCAGGGACAGGTAGAGATAGGTTAGAGGGCTACCACGACCTGACAGGTTCCCTTTAAAGCATAAATTGGTCAACTCATGCAAGCCCACCAGCAGCTACAAGGTGTATGTTTCTTTGATAAGACACTAACAGTAATATTTATTAAACATGTCTCTCCTGGGCTAAAAGCCTTTAAATATAAAGAGCAGGAAGGATTTAAAAAGAGAACCTGTCACCCCCCTGGTGCTATACTAGCTGAATGCAGCGTGTCTGCTGCATTCAGGGAAGCGGTTCCACATGTTTATAGCCCCCCTGTAATTTGTTAAAAAGACTTCAGAAAGTGTACAGGTAAGGAATCCAGAGGGCCCTACACAGTAATGAGTCATTGCTGTTATGGGTGTCCTCCCTGCCTCCAGCCCTCTCTGTGCCACTTGCAGCCTTCTCTTGTTCAGACTACTGTATGTGTCATCACTGTTACTGGTGTCCTCCCCACCTCCAGCTCTCTCTTGTTCAGCCTCCTGTATGTGTCATCGCTGTTGCTGGTGTCCTCTCCGCCTCCATCCCACAGTGATGACACATAAAAGAGGCTGAAAAAGAGAGGGCTGGAAGTGGCACAGAGAGGGCTGGAGGCGGGGAGTACACCATACAACAGCAATGACTCATTACTGATAAGTCACTACGAACTCCTTGTCTGTACACTTTATAAAGTCTTTTTAACAGCTTACAGGGGAGCTAGAGACAT
The DNA here is from genome assembly GCA_033576535.1 of Allobates femoralis. NCBI lineage: Eukaryota > Metazoa > Chordata > Amphibia > Anura > Aromobatidae > Allobates > Allobates femoralis. The sequence goes on from JARQOC010000003.1 coordinate 625,515,428, forward strand.
GGAGGACCCTTCCCTGAATGCAGCAGACATGCTGCATTCAGTGCTGCATTCAGTTAGCATAGCAGCAGGGGGGTGACAGGTCCTCTTTAACCCTAATTATAAGGGCTTAGGCTAATGGGAGGATTGCTCAGTCAGAAAAGGAGGCAATCTTCACCTCCAATAGTATACTATAGTATATTACAAAAATTTAAAAAATTACCAGCACCTCCAAACAGAATAAAGCAAGTGTAAACAGGTGTAAGCTGCTATGACTGATTAATATATGAATGTAAGATGCACATAATTCATAAACATTTGTGCACCTCCTAATAATTTCGGCACATCTTACTTCAGAGGTGACTTCATTAAAACTGGTATACACAGTAAGTCAATCATTCGAGGCCAAGAAGTTTATCTTGTTTGTTAACCAAAAAAATCTTTCTTCTTGTAATCTTGATTTTCAAGTTCAACCCATGAACTTGGTCCTGCTTCAAAATTCTTAAATGTCAGCTTGCTAATGATGTATTTGACACTGTGAAATAGAGTAATTCTAGCGTTCTACACAAATTTTTGTGCTTAAACTGAGAAAATTGCTTTCAATTATGTCATTAAAATAGCTAATTTAAGATGTCAGGTTGCTAACATGGGGTAACATTAGCTAAACACAGCTTTGTAAAAATATAAAAGCAGCGATTTGCCGAAACACAGGATAATTTATATTTTAAAAGTTGTTTTCAGCCAGAGTGGGAGCTTTGTTCTCCGCACTCATGTTGTATGGCATGTCTAGTCAGTAAGGACGGTATGTCAACTTAAATTGTATAATAAATTAATGTTTACCAATCTACACAACAATAAGTAGAAATAAAATGAATTCTACAATATAGCCCTAATGCCAAAGAAGCTGAGACGCTATGTAAAATGTAAAGAACACAACATACAATGATTTCTAAATATCTTATAGTGAGATTTTAGTCACATGACTGTGTACAAAAGGAACGTGGCTGTGGAGTCGGTAAGCCAAACATCAAACTCTGACTCTTCAATTTCCCTGAATCCGACTCTGACTTAAACTCCACCAAAATGGACACCGATTCCGATTCCATGACTCTGACTCCACAACCATGACAGTGAAGTCAGTAGACCAAATATCTGACTCCGATTCCTCAATTTTCCTGAATCCGAATACACCAAGATCTTCTAAAGTTTATAGCATCAGTAAGAGACTCAGAGATTCTGGACAACTTTATATGTGCGCAAGAGATAAGGCAGACAGTCAACATTGGATGCTCGTGATCTACACGCTCTCAGGTGGCGCTGTATTAAAACAGGCTTTATTCACTGGTGTAAAACACTGTAGGGAGTCAGAAATACTTCTAGAAATTATTGTTTGTGAATACAGGAATCCATAAATGTAAGTTAAAGGGAATCCTTCAGTAGGACCGATCTCCTAATCTTGGATAGGCGGACCTATGGATGTTTGGGTTTGCCAAATCAGTTAAAAGTTTGGTTTGGCACCCAGACTTGATCTAAACTTGACCCCGGACCCTAAACCCTATAGGCAATGACAACCCAAAGTTTGGTGCTGTAAAATGCCTGTAAAATGGTCATAGTAAGAAGCAAAACGAGTAAAAAGAGTAGGACAACTGCCCTGCAAATATATGTGGATAGGGAATACATTTAAAAAAATTATGTGGAGTCCCACCTATTTTTGAAACCCTACCAAGGTAAAGCAGACAGTTGTGGCTTAGTTATCAAACATAGTGGGGGACCGCACGCTGTTTTCCTAAATTATTTATTTTTTCATTAAACAAGACTAAAAACACTCTTTAACCCTTCAACCCCCAGCCTATTTTCACCCTAATGACCAGGCCATTTTTTGCAATTCTGACCAGTGTCTCTTTATGAGGCAATAACACTTAAACGGATCCCAGCGATTCGGAGAATGTTTTTTCGTGACATATTGGACTTCATGTTAGTTTTCAATTTAAGTCAATAATTTTTGCATTTATTTGTGAAAAAAATCGAAAATTTGGCAAAAATGTTGTAAATTTTGCAATTTTCACATTTTTAATTTTTATATTGTTAAACCAGAGAATTATGTCACACAAAGAAGTTAATAAATAGCATTCCCAGTTGTCTACCTTACATCAGAATAATTTTGGAAACACATTTTTTTTTTGTTAGGAAGTTAGAAGGGTTCCGTTTATCAGCATTTTCAAATTTTCCAACAAAATTTACAAAGCCCTTTTTTTCAGAGACCATATCACATTTGAAGTGACTTTGACAGGCCTATGTGACAGAAATCACCCAAAACTGACACTATTCCAAAAACTGCACCCTTCAAGCTGCTCAAAACCACGTTCAAGAAGTTTATTAATCTCTTAGGTGCTTCGCAGGAACTAAAACAATGTTGAAGGAAAAAATGAAAATGTTACTTTTTTCAACAAAAATGTTAATTTAGTCTCACATATTGCATTTTTACAAAGGCAGCAGGATAAAATGGACCCCAAAATTTTTCAGCAATTTCTCCTGAGTATGCTCATATCCCATATGTAGTGAAAAAGCCACTGTTTGGGCGAATGCCCGGGCTTGGAAGGGAAGGAGCATCATTTGAGCTTTTCAATAGAGAATAGGCTGGAGTCATTCGCGGACAGGATTTTTTTATTTCCACACAGGTAACACGATATAACGGACTCCAAAATCTGTTGGACAATTTCTCCTGAGTGTGCTAATACTCCATATGTGGTGAAAAACACATTTTAGGTGCATGGCCGCACTCGGATGGGAAAAAGTGACTTTTTGAGTGGGGACCTGGTATGTGAATTTTAGGCAATGTGCAAATGCATTTTTTGCCACAATTTTCCCATGTTTTTTCGGCATCTTTTGACAATTCTGTAGTACAGCACCTTCCCTTCAAAGTGTATGGGAATTTAGAAGTGTTGTGCCCATGCTGCAGTGGAAATGACATGCATTTTCATGAGGCAAAATCAGCAGCATGTCATTTCTTTCAACGTATTTTGCCACAATTTCCACTCATAAAACTGAATGTCAGCTCCAAAATATTCAGCAAATACACAGCACTGTTCACACAGTGCATACTTGTTGTGTATTTAGCGAAAAGTTTGTGCTAAAGATGTTGGACTCTGCTGTATTTTTGGTCACCGGCACAGGGACAGCAGGCAGGTGTGACAGCTGCCACTAGGTCCAGAATTCATAATGTCAGGCCAATGTTAGATGTGGCCATTAGGCATCTCTAGTAAATCGTAATTAATACACAACACACAGAGAATAATAAATTTATTAGAACAAAAACAAAAACACATATTGAGACTCCATCTTTATTACCCCCACATACCCTCCAACGTCATCCACATTGATGGTCCCATGTCACTCAATCCTCTCTGCTACATTGATTGATAGATTGAAGCAAGGGAACAAGCGTGCTCTTCCTGCATTTTCTAGGCACACACTGATTGTGCATGCACTGCATGGGAATATCCATACAGTGCACCTGTCAGTGATGTAGATCCAAGTCCCAGAGGTCACATAATGTCTCTAAGGCTTGGTCACGTGACCAGATGTCCCCATGGCAATGTTGGGTCACCATGACAATGATCGCCCAATCGCAATTACATTATTGGTGGACCGATCAATGCGAGGAGAGGTAAGAGACCACATGCTCCCTCTCCCCAGATCCTGAGTGCTGCAAACTGTAAGATCAAAGCAATTAGGAGGCGACACAGAGACAGAGACAATGATCACACTGTCAATATAGGGACAGGGGGGTCACCTGAAAACAGTTCAGGTAACCATGGTACCCGCTGTGGTTAGTGGCCAACATGGTTACCTGAACGATGGCCTCAGATGACTGCAGTGAGTAACCACTTACCGGACCAGTGCTGGCAGCTCGTTTATTTAATGTTTGGAGGCTGTGGTGACAGGACGCTGTATTCTTCATCACAGCCTCTAATCAAGAGGATGTCGCAGAGGATCACAGATGAGTATAAGGGAGTAATAACGATGGAGTCCAGATACGTGTTTGTGGTTTTATTCTAATAAAATGTTTACTATCTATGTTGTATCTTCTTTATTATTTACTTAAAATTCTTAATGGCTGGGTCTAACATTGGCCCGACATTAAGAGTTTCAGGCTTAATGCTAGCTGGCCATAAAAACCTGGCATAACCCCTTATTACCCAGTTTGCCACTGCTATACATCAATTGGAAGAGCCATGTAAGGCACCAGAATTTGGTGCTTCTTATGAATGCACCAGTTTCTGGGCTGCTATTCTACATCATGGGGGGCCCAATAATGATGGGTCCTCACCCCACTGAGAATACAAGTTCTCAGCTGCCTAGTTTTACCTTGGCTGGCTATTAAAAATAGGACGTAACTATTCTCTATGTGGAAGAAACGCATAGATGACCCTGACTTAACACAAAAAATGCTAGAAGGATGGGGTAAAATAAGAAAGTACATCATAAATGAAAAATGGAGAGATACCCAGTACAGACTCTATCCTGATGAGCACAGACATGATCCGCTGTTATGGTTATTTCATTATTCAAATGACTCTAACACTATTAACCAGACCCACGTCTTATTTCACACAATTTCCTTAGTAGCTAAGAGGCTACTTCTACAGCAATGGATTCATGAAACTATTCTCACGGTGGAGATGGTTCGAGATACCCTTAGGAAAACACTAGATCTTGAGTCCACTGAGACACTTAGGAACAAAATGACCAAAAAGTTTTTTCTCAAATGGAAACCATTCATTTTAAAAACCTTCTCAATCTCGGAAATTGATAGTTTTATGTTACCTTACAAACAAACAGAATGGTATGCCTTGGAAGATTTGGGAGACACACTGGGAAGATTAATAGGTAGTACCTAATTGGATATATTAAGCTTTATAACATAACATGACCAAGTTAGATATAGATTAAGAGACAGGGTTGGGATAATAGAAAAGACAATTTTTAGGGGTGGAAGACTGAGGAATGAGATTTTCAGATTCTCATCTTTTTTTTGGATATTTAATATTTGAATATGTTTATGTTGATAGTTTATGATGCAACTCAAGTTATAACTTGTATATTCTTGTGACCTTTTACAAATCAAATGTTTCTTTGATGTATGTCAATATTAACTGGTCAATAAAAATTATATATTAAAAAAAAAAAAAAAATAGGACGTGACCCCATGCATTTTTTTTCTATTTTTTTTTTAACACACTATAATGCCAGGTTGGTTGCCATACACTAATGTGTATGGCAACCAAGCACAGACACCATCCAAATTGTGGAAATGCAGTCTGATTGCAACAGACAATCACACACACTTTCACAGAACACAAGCATCTGTGATTGGCTGTTGCCAGTAGGTGAAGTGATTATGCATGACGCTTCATGGGCAGGACCAGAAGTAGGAGAAAGGGAGAGAGGACCTGGAAGCAAGCAAGTAAGCAGTGGGAGACTAGTAAGATGATCTGTGAGTGTATGTGTTATCGGAGCTGTGTTTGGCAGCTTTTGGACACCTTTGAAGATGTTTTCTATGTGTTTCCTGTTGCGTGCCATTGATTTTAATGGGTTTCGTAAGGTTTGGCAAACAATTCTGCAAACACCCTGCATTTGGTGAACCAAACTGAATTCAAACACTAAAGTGTTTACTCATCTCTAGTCATGAGTGGCTTGACACACAGAATGTGACAGTTGTAGCCCATGTCCCAGATACATCTGTGTGTTGTCACTCTTGAAGTACTGCCTCTAGCAGCAGTCCACTCCTTGTGTATCTCCCCCAAATTTTTGAATAGCCTTTTCTATCAAGGCTGCGGTTATCCCAGTTGCTTGTGCACCTTTTCCTACCACCCCTTTTCCTTCCACTCAACTTTCCATTAATATGCTTCGATACAGCACTCTGTGAACAGCCAGCTTCTTAAGCAATGACCTTTTGTGACTTACTATCCTTGTAGAGTGTGCCAATAACTACCTTCTGGACATTTGTCATGTCAGCAGTCCTCCCCATGATTGTGTAGCCTACTGAACCAGACTAAGGGACTTTTTAAACACTTAATAAGCCTTTGCAGGTGTTTTGAGTTAATTATTCTAATTTTCTGAGATAATGACTTTTGGGTTTTCATTGGCTGTAAGCCATAATCATCAACATTAACATAAATAAACACTTGAAACAAATCACTCTGTTTATAATGACTCTATATATTATAGTTTCACTTTTTGTACTTTACTACTGAATTATCTTTCTGATGATATTCTAATTTATTGAGATGCACTTGTATTGCCATTAGCCTCATTAGAGTGAGGGCATTTGTCTATATCCCATATTGGAGGATTTATACGGAGACCCTGATATAAGTGCTCAGCTTAGTACCAAAGAATTTGATCCCAGTCTTATACTGAAAGCGATCATAAATAGTATGTACCCTTAAATGTTACCAATAAAATCGCTAACTGATCCTGCAGAAGACCTGTCCATACTAAGCTCCATCATCTCTCATTGGACATATAGGTGGATATAACAATAAAAAATAAGGAAAACATTTTTCCTTACTGTTTCTTATTTTTTTTTTCCTTATTTTCCTTGTTTTTCTTTTTTTACTTATGTTTTCCCTTGATTTTTCTTTTTGTTTTTGTTGTGGTTTTCATTTACCGTATATACTCGTGTATAAGCCGACCCGTGTATAAGCCGACCCCCTACTTTTGCCCCCAAAACCTGGGAAAACCTATTGACTTGTGTATAAGCCGAGGGTGGACCCCAGCACAGGTATACAGCCCCCAGCAGTGTGGTATACAGCAGCCTCCCCAGTGGTAGTATACAGCAGCCTCACCAGTGGTAGTATACAGTAGCCTCCCCAGTGGTATATACAGCAGCCCCAGAGGGTTATACAGCAGCCCCAGAGCTGTATACAGCAGCCCCAGAGGGGTATACAGCAGCCCCAGAGGGGTATACAGCAGCCCCAGAGGGGTATATAGCAGCCCCAGAGGGGTATTTAGCAGCCCCAGAGGGGTATACAGCAGCCCCAGAGGTATATAGCAGCCCCAGAGGGGTATACAGCAGCCCCAGAGGGGTATACAGCAGCCCCAGAGCTGTATACAGCAGCCCCAGAGCTGTATACAGCAGCCCCAGAGGGGTATATAGCAGCCCCAGAGGGGTATACAGCAGCCCCCGCTGTATACAGCAGCCCCCGCTGTATACAGCAGCCCCAGAGGGGTATTTAGCAGCCCCAGAGGGGTATACAGCAGCCCCCGCTGTATACAGCAGCCCCCGCTGTATACAGCGGTACTCGGCTGTATACAGCCCTCCCCCCTGGTATACCGGGCCCCCCCTGTGGCAACCTGTAAAGGAAGCGATGATTATACTTATCGGGTCGCTGTCGCGGACGCCGACGCTGCCGCTCTGTCACCGTCCGTCACCGCGCTCCTCCTGGTCTTCATGCTTCCTTCACCGACGCACAGAAAATGACGTCATTTCCTGTGCGACGGTGAAGGAAGCATGAAGACGAGGAGGAGTGCGGTGACGGACGGTGACAGAGCGGCGGCGTCGGCGACAGCGACCCGATAAGTATAATCATCACTTCCTTTACAGGTTGCCACAGGGGGGGCCCGGTATACCAGGGGGGAGGCTGTATACAGCCGGGTACCCGTATATACTCGTGTATAAGCCAAGGGGGGACTTTTCAGCACATTTTTTGTGCTGAAAAACTCGGCTTATACACGAGTATATACGGTATATGTTTCCTTGCACATTCCCATTCTCATTTATTAATCCTATTTTGGTTTCTCTCATTGATCTGTTCTTCTTGTAAATACTTCGCCTTGTCGAAGAATTCCCCTGTATACATCATGCATATATTATTGCACTCGTGTACAGTTACCCTATGCTACGTCATACTTTTTGATTGCATTTATTATTACATTTTCTCACTATAATGGATTTGTATTATAGTTATGTTATTCTATGTGACATTGCCTTTTCTATATCCTGATTATTGTCGAAGTTTCTTTTGGTACGTATCAAATATTTTGTCAATTTTGTAATGTCTTCTTCTTATGTATTTTTTGACTGTTGTAGTCTGATAAAGGTCTAAGTCATAGACCGAAACATCACATTTTGGATTTGAAACACTGCTATAAAATTAAAGAAAAAAAAATCCCTATTGCAAAATGTCATTATTGCCCAACTTGGAGTTCTGGAATATTATTTATTTATTGTTTATTGGGAGTGGGATCCTATCCAAGCACCATTCCTACTATGGATTGATAGGTCACCAATTTTGTAGGTTACATTTTCCAGGTAGGCGAGAAAGAACCCTATTGACTACACTCTACAGTAAAAAGAGACTTTCCCAGAGACTCTGGAAATGGAAAATGACTCTGCTGAATAAACTGTGTTCCACAGGAAACCCCCGATTTCTGCTGGTCCAGTGACCCACCACTTCTAAAGGTACGATAATCAGGAAGATGTCATAGCTATAGGGCATTATGTGAAGGATTACACAACCATGCAACACTACATTAGCCTGTTTTTTATGTTTCAACAGTATGCAAAATGGTGCTACGAAGCATAGTTTTATTGTTTTTATTGTTTTTTGGGTTAGGCTGGTTCCACATTGCGTTTTAGTTAAATTCGATGCTGTCCGATGAAAATCAGACAGCATCGGATCTGAATCAGCCCTCATGTTATCCAATGGGGATCGGATCGTATTTGGCATAATTGCCATCCGATTTGCATCCGATTCTGCCCGATTTTTTTATGTCTCCTCGGACCCGATTTTAGTGTACTGAGCATGCTCAGTACATGCTCAGTACACCAAAACTATTGTGTGCCACCTAATTTCACTTCTGTACATGCATTGCGGAAGAGAAATATAACTAAAATCAAGTGTTTAAAATAAAAAAATCTTTATTCTCACCTGCCAGCGCTCCCCCACTTGGTAACAGGACCTGGGATGATGTCACAATCCGATCAGCTGATCGGGTGACACGAGCGGTTCCCGCGGTAACCGCTCATGTGACTCGATGATGCTTCTGACATCATCGCAGGTCTTTTATAACCGATCGGGAGCTCTATGGACACGCCGAGGGAGCGCTGGCAGGTGAGAATAAAGATTTTTTCTGTTGGAATGGCAGGAGGAGCGAGGAGAAGAAGAGAGGGGAGAACAGGGGGACAGCAGGGGACAACAGGGGGACATCCCCACACCCTAACACACTTTAAACAAATCTTTGTAATCAGAACCTTGAAAAAGGCCTGTGAAGGCCGAAACATTGGACCTGTGTCTTGAACACTGTGAGGCAAATAAAGAGGACACGTAAAGGAACATTCCCATGCTTAGGGTGTAATCAATGCAACAATGTGATTAAAGGTGAATTTTTCACACACCCATGTACAGGTGGACAGTTTCCAATCATGGGTTTCTTCACCTGTAAATCAACATTTGTCGTTTACCTCATCAAGTGTCTGTGCGGTCACGTGTATGTAGGGGAAACAACGCAGCATATACGTGACCGCATCAGTATGCATAAATCAACCATCAGATGCGGCCATACACTGTTAACTATTCCATACCATTTCATTCAAAACAATCACAATGTGTCACAGTTATGCTTCCAAGTTATTGAAAGCGTACCACCCCAGAGGAGAGGCGGAAATCGGATACAGAGGCTGAAAGAACGAGAAGCCTACTGGATCCATACACTACAAACTTTGGAACCTTTAGGACTTAACCGTGAATACGAGACTTCTTGATAAACATCGGGTGATACGGACCCCCACAATCCCATTTCTATGAGTTCATTATGTATTTAACATATTTCAGTTTTGGAGTTTTATCAATTAAGCTTGAAGTTCAACTACATATACTGGAATATACTAAACAGTATTAATTTGGTATCATGGAATTAGGCATGTTCTATTAGTGTTATATAAAAATTATGAGACATAGTGAATCATAAGTAATTTATCCAGAAATTATTTCTTAAGACAACCTAGTAATTCCAAGATGCCCCAGAGTCACCATATTGATGCTGAACTTAGTGTGGACACCTGATCAACATAGCACAAGGCAGCCCAGAACTCCCGGACTCAAGCAATCCGCCAGCCTCAGCCTCCCAGTAGCTGGGATTACAGGTGCACGCCACCACATCCACAAATGATTTCTTGCATAAGATCTAGCATTGACCCCTATGTAGGGTTAAATTTTCCTTTATAGTAATTCTGGTCACATTTTTATTGCAGTGCAGATCAATTTAATTATACCATGCATTATTAAGGGCCGCTTTACACACACCAACTTCTGTGTCCAACTTCTGAACAGATCTCTGGTTGCAATGAAATCATGGACACATTGCTCCATTTGTACACAACCACAAAATGGAGCAATGTGTCCATGATTTCACTGCAACCAGAGATCTGTTCAGAAGTTGGTCACAGAAGTTGGTCTGTGTAAAGCGGCCCTAACAATTGTCCTTATAATTGGTTCTAACTGCTCTTTTTGTTGTCTTAGATACCTTACTGAGGATGTGCACTCCACCTGCATGCAAAATATGCACCAATGCCGCCTTGCCCAGATGCCTGCACCCTCACAGCACCGCCTACTGATTTCTGACATTATCTCACTGCACATGCGCGGACCACAAATAGTACCACGCATCCGCGTGCTTACGTTTCACCTTAACTCCAGATTGATTGTTAAAATGACCTGTCCTAACCCTCTTGTATATTCCCCTTTTTACCTTAATCCAGATCTCTGGTAACTCACACTCATCAGACGTTCTTATAACATCCTGAATGATGGTGACCAAATAGGTATAATGACACGCTGGTGAAATTCATACCTTTACTTCTCATGTATTCTATACCTTTAACCCCTTTTGTTTCACTCTATAGAACCACAAAACTGTGGAATATTTAGGTTTTGATCCAACACAAACCCAGTGGGGACACCCAGGTTCCTGATCCACTTAGCTAATAGTAGGTCATGTCGTAGACTTGTCTTCACGCCCTAACCTTTTTTGCATTCTCTATACTACATTCACCAAGTCTTTAAGAAGTCTTTTTCTTAATATAGTGATATCTTTTCTTGAAAACACTACTGTTAGCTTCATGGACATCACCATAGTCTTGAACTATCATACTCTAAACATTCTTTAACCTTGTGAGCAACACTGGTATTCAGTGATTCAATGTTTTCTGACATAAAGCAACGCTTGGGGTGGGCCCGGTTCTCTTATTATTTAGAATGACGCGGATAATTCATTTCTGCAATACCAATTTCTCCTTTTCTTTCTCACAACACCGATATCCAGCAACTCACAAGCAATTCATTCTACAGTATGTTCCAGCATCGTGCCTCAAAGACCTCATCCCAGCCTAGATTATGATTGACCCCAGTCGATAGCCATTACGCCCATTGCCAATCATCCCCACACCCTAACACACTCGACCTCCTCACTTTCCCTCCTAATCCTGTACAACCTAACCCGTTCACCTCACCGTGCACGTACCTTCATCGTCCACACTATAGACATTCACCTATTGTACATATATACACTTTGTGATTCACATCAACACCACTCATGTTTTTTGCCATGCATGTTATATTAATATCTGTGTTATTATGTTTAAACAAATCTTTATAATTAGAACTTTGAAAAAGGCCTGTGCAGGCCGAAACGTTGGACCTGTGGATTGAACTCTGTGTGGCAAATAAAGAGGACACGTTTTTCACTTGCAAAACTTGTGTAAAGGAATTTTTTCAAGAAATTGGTGTGCCCAGATACTTCTTATTGTCCAGTCGATTTTTACTGGAGCACCCAGTAGTAAGACACGTTAGCCTATCTCTATCCTACACTATCTGACTGTACAGGGACATGGTCCGATTATACCACATCTCCTGGGCTGAGATAATCTTATATATGTGTCCCTGTCCCGACTCCCTGCTATGTACAGTGTAATGGATGTGTCTGAAAATGCAGGGACATGATCTCATCATACCACATCTCCTGGGCCAAGGAGGAAGTAAAAAAGAGTATACAGACATTCAGTATGGGATCACAGCTGATTCATTTTGTGCCGAAAAACATTTCCCTGCCTGTTTGTAAAAAATGCATTACCTGTATAAGAGAATCCTCTTGTGATCCCATGCTGTACCGTCTGTATACTTTTTTACCTCCTCCCCAGCCAAGGAGATGTGGCATCCATCAGACCAAGTCCCTGTACAGTCAGACACGGACATTACACAGTACATAGCAAGGACAAATATATATGATTATCTTCGCATAGGAGATGTGACATCATCTGACCATGTCTCTGTAGGGTCAAACACGACCATTACAGTGTACATAGCAGGGACACATATATAAGATTATCTCAGCACAGGAGATGTGGTATGATCAGACCATGTCCCTGTACGATTAGACACAGCCATTACACAGTACATAGCAGGGACACATATATAAGATTATGTCAGCACAGGAGATGTGGTATGATCAGACCATGTCCCTGTACGATTAGACACAGCCATTACACAGTACATAGCAGGGACACATATATAAGATTATGTCAGCACAGGAGATGTGGTATGATCAGACCATGTCCCTGTATGGTCAGACATATCCATTACACAGCACATAGCAGGGACACATATATAAGATTATCTCAGCACAGGAGATGTGGTATGATCAGACCATGTCCCTGTACGATTAGACACAGCCATTACACAGTACATAGCAGGGACACATATATAAGATTATGTCAGCACAGGAGATGTGGTATGATCAGACCATGTCCCTGTATGGTCAGACATATCCATTACACAGCACATAGCAGGGACACATATATAAGATTATCTCAGCACAGGAGATGTGGTATGATCAGACCATGTCCCTGTACGGTCAGACATATCCATTACACAGTACATAGCAGGGACACATATATAGGATTATCTCAGCACAGGAGATGTGGTATGATCAGACCATGTCTCCGTATGGTCAGACACATCCATTACACAGTACATAGCAGGGACACATATATAGGATTATCTCAGCACAGGAGATGTGGTATGATCAGACCATGTCTCTGTACAGTCATGATTTATCTGAATTTATTGGAGGATTAAGTTGATTGATTGGGTTGGTGCTAGTAGCATATGTTCTTTATAATAAACAGTATGTATCCGAAGAGGTCATAATAGCCCATGACAGGACATTTCTACTTAAATACTGTTCGCCAACATTAAATATAATCACTCATACAAAGGGGGCCATATGTTCATTTTCTATGGGATTGCTTGAAAAAGCTGAATTTTACAGACTGCGCCATGTCTGACAGCCCTATAGGCAATGATTATCAGCAGTTGGACCACCACTGGTTTGCAGCCTCTGTTGTATATTTACATTGTTGCAGGTGAATGCGAACGGCATTTAACAAGTTACATATTTCTTATACAAATAAGAGTTTAAGAAAACGTCCACAAATAATGTTGAAAAACTCCAGGCTAATTTTGAGAATACAGTCATATAAATACGAAGACTTGATTTTCCGGAAAACTGATGGGTCCCATATGTTCCAGTATACCCAGGACATTTTGGCTGTTGTTATAATCTCTTAGTGTTGCTGTAAATAAAAAGATAAAAAGTGTCATTTATTGCTTTCCAATCTTTTTTAAAATATTCTGGCAAAAACGAACAAAAAAAAAAGAAACAAACTGTTTTAGAAACTGATCTTCGGTTTTCATATAAAATTAGCCTGCTTGCTCGGTCTGTAGAAGTGTTACCTCTATCTAGTTTTGGGCACATTCATTGCTTTCTAATGAAGGTTATAATTTAGGATACAGAATCTAGTAATATATCATTAAAGAATAAATTCTGTGGAGGCTTTTGGACTCACCGTATCTTAATTACATATCATTTGAAATTCTTGGCTTGTACAAAGTTTTATAATGGTTCCAAATTAACGGCACTGTCAAAAAAACATATTTAATTCATAAATTTCCATCAATTGAATTATAAAGGGCTGAATTATACCGAGCAGTTACAAAATAATTAGAAGCACACTACGTGAACACCCTGTTCATTTATAGTCATAAACAGAAACAAAAGAATTTTCATGATTTGCTCTGTCAGTTTTATGTATGTCGTATTATTGCCTGTGTTCATCACTAACCCTCGTCATTAACATTGGTTCCTTTCTCACAGTAAACATATAAGAACCATACCAAATGCAGCACATCCTCAAAAATATGCAAGCTTTACTCCTTGTGGTTAAAAGCAAAGATACACAAAATCAGAATAAAGAGGACCTGTCACCCCACTGGTGCTTTCCAAACTGAAAGCATCACTGAATGCAGCGTGTCTGCTGCATTCAGGGAAGGTGTCTTCCATGTTTCTACCCAACCTGTAAGCTGTAAAAAAACACTTTATAAAGTTTAGAGATAACGAGTCTGGAGGGACTTACAGATAATGTAGTCCTCGCTGTCCTCAGGGGTCCTCCCCGCCTCCTGCCTCTCTGTGCCGCACCCTGCCTCTCTGTGCCGCCTCCTGCCTGTGATGTGGTGCTGATGTCACAGAGAGGAGGCAGCACAGAGAGGCAGGGGCGGCACAGAGAGGCAGGGGGCGGCACAGAGAGGCAGGAGGTGGGTAGGAACCCCGGGAACAGCGAGGACTGCATAATTCAGTAAGTCCCTCCGGACTCGTTATCTCTAAGCCAAGTGTTTTTTTTACAGCTTACAGGGGGGGTAGAAACATGGAAAACCACTTCCCTGAATGCAGCAGACACACTGCATTCAGTGGTGCTTTCAGTAAGGGAAGCACAAGGGGGGTGACAGGTCCTCTTTAAAAATATGTACAAACACTTGACGCATTTCTGGCTTATATGCCCTTAGATACTCTATAACTAAGAGCATATAAACCAGAAACACATCACAGTGTTTGGACATATTTTTAATCTGATTTTCTGTATTTGTGTTTTTAACCACATGGAATAAAGCTTGAAAACTTTTAACCACTTCACCCCTGGGCAATTTTCCATTTTCCTATTATTCATTTTTCCCTCCCCTTGATCCAGGAGCCATAACTTTTTTATTTTTCCGCTGGTGTTTTTTTGCAATACAAGTTTTACTTTTGAATTAAATCATTAATTTTACCATTTAATGTACAGGAAAATTAGCAAAAAATTCCAATTGCTATTGCACATTTGTTTTGCATTTTTTTATTCATTATGTTCAATACATGCTAAAACTGATGTATTAGTATAATGCCTTAGGTCGGTACGAGTTCGTAGATACCAAACATGTATACTTTTACTGTTATCTAACTGGTGAAAAAATCTGAATTTTTTAAAGAAAATGAATTGCACTTTTGCCCCATTTTCTGAGACTCATAGCATTAAAATGTTTTGGACCTGGGGCTATGTGATGGCTTATTTTGCAGCTTGAGCTGATATTTCGAATGATAACATTTTTGGGTAGATGCAATGCTTTTATTGCCTTGTTATTGCATTTTATCACAATGTTGAGGCGATCAAAAAACATAATGTTTTTTGGACTTTTTTTTCCATTACGTAGTTTACAAATCTGATTAAATGATTTTATATTTTGATATCTTGGTCATTTCTGAACGTGGAGATACCAAATGTGTGAATTTTTTTATATTTTTTAACAGTTTTATTTTCAATTCGGCATAAGGGGGGTGATTTGAACTACTGTGTTTTTGTTTTGTTTTTTTCATGTTTTAAAAAACTTATTTTTCCTTCATTTACTTTGACCACTAGAGGGCCTTAGCACTCCACTGTCTGATCGCTTCTCCTGTGTTCGGATGAGCTACAGCGCATCTGAACATAGGGGAAATTATCACTTTCTGCTCATGAGCTCACTGGGTGATCGCCAACAGGAAGTGATTCAGGACAGCTTCCAGGGTCATCAAAGGACCCTGGGCTGTCCAGGTAACAGAAGGAGATCAGATTATCTCATAATTGGACTTCAGATTATGGAATGGAGCGATACCCACAGATGGCCTTTGGATCACACTGTCAGTCACTGATCAATCCAGAGGGTTAACACCACCAATCAGATCACTGTAATATTAGCTACACATTTCAGCTGATGAGATGGGGTGGCATGTGAGCTCGCATCAGAGGGCAGGACAAGATCAAGGACATACATGTAAATTCTTGGTCATGAAGGAGATGTACTCATCCACATTTCACTCTTCTTTCTGTGATCATTACTGTAATTTCTCAGCAGCTAGGATCTTTGCACCCATAGATAATAAGCTCTAGCATATTAGCATGGGGAAGGTTTTTCCTTCTATGTTTTTTTTTTTTACTTGATTCATACTAAATACAATTACACAAAGAAAAGTTCTGCATTGTATGGGAGCTATGTCACTGCTGGCCAGCAGTATAAATAGGAAAGCTCAAGGTAAAGCAATTGGCATTCATTTTCTTTATTGTAATCATCAAAAAGTCACATGTGTGGTTCCAGGTTAACCCTTTGACATGGTTTCGGCATATCGCATGCACACCTTTAGTCATAGAGTTAATCCACCTTAAATTATGACTGCATTTAAAACCAATGAGAGCCAATCACATGTGAACAACCACAATATACATGATTAATTTAGAAAACACCTGATACACACAGCGTTGCTATAAACATAGTACAGGATGAGACATTTATATGGCTGCACCTAAATAAAATAAGAATGGTTGGTGATATCAACTTCTTGTTTGTGGCACATTAGTATATGGGAGGGGGAAAACTTTTCCATATGGGTGGTGACCATGGCAGCCATTTTGAAGTTGGCCATTTTGGATCCAACTTTATTTTTTTCAATGGGAAGAGGGACATGTGACACATCAAACGTATTCAGAATTTCATAAGAAAAACAATGGTGTGCTTGGTTTTAACATAACTTTATTCTTTCATGAGTTATTTACAAGTTTATGACCACTTATAATATGTGTTCAATGTGCTGCCCATTGTGTTGGATTGTCAATGCAACCCTGTTCTCCCACTCTTGACACACTGATAGTAATACTGCAGAAGAAATGCTGGCACAGGCTTCCAGTATCCATTGTTTCAGATGCTGCACATCTCGTATGTTCACAGCATAGCAATTGCCTTAAAGGCTGACTTCAAAATGGCTGCTATGGTCACCACCCATCTGGAAAAGTTTAACCCCTCCCATATACTAATGTGTCACAAACAGGAAGTTGATATCACCAACCATTCACGTTTTATTTAGGTGCATCCATATAAATGGCCCACCCTGTATTATGATCCTCAATACATATATATAGTATCATGGTTCTCATTGGTTTTAAATGTAGTCACAGTTTAAGGTGGACTATGTCTATGACTAAGGGCGTGCGATATGCAGGAAAGCGTCAAAGGGTTAACATGGAACTTTATATATGTGATTTTTTTTTAACGAAGATTCCAATAAAGAAAATTCTGTTTTCATATCTATTCTGGGGATGCCAATTCCTTTTCTTTGAACCATACTAAATACACATTTCATTTGATCTCAGGATGAGATGATCCTTCACCTACCATGTGCACGCTTCTCATAGGTTGTTCAATGTCAACCTTGAAGTGACAACATGTCAGCAAGAGTTAGCGCTATTCTAATAATGAGGCGGGTATTCAAAAGAATCAATGTAGTGATGATTTTTAAATAAAAACAAGGTCTTCTTTACAGTAAAGTGTTCAGTTAACCCCAGGTCTGAGGTTCCACTTGCAAGTCCAGAAATCAGTTCCATGGGCAATGATGGAGTAGAAGCAACAGTAAAAACAGTCCTTGTGCGCCAACATTAAAGTCGCTAATACCATTGACATGCCCACCAGGGCCATGAAGTACTCGGAACTGGGCCGGGTTGGTCCTTTTCTGGGGAAATCACGGGGTTGTATCCAGTTCCGTGATCCTGGCGGTGTCATTAAATTGGGAAATAGTTTATATGGGATTATGTGACGCCACCTTTGGTATTCGACTATATAGGGCCGACACTGCAGTTCATAGTAACATAGTAACATAGTAACATAGTTTTTAAGGTTGAAGGAAGACTTTAAGTCCATCTAGTTCAACCCATAGCCTAACATGTTGATCCAGAGGAAGGCAAAAAAAAAACCCATGTGGCAACACTAATCTCCACATTGGGGGAAAAAATTCCTTCCTGACTCCAGATACGGCAATCAGACTAATTCCCTGGATCAACGCCTTATCAAAGAATCTAGTATATATAACTGGTAATATTATAGTTTTCAAGAAAGGCATCCAGGCCCTTCTTAAATGTTAGTAGTGACTCACTCATTACAACATCATGTGGCAGAGAGTTCCATAGTCTCACTGCTCTTACAGTAAAGAATCCGCGTCTGTGATTATGATTAAACCTTCTTCCCTCCAGACGTAGAGGATGCCCCCTTGTCCCAGTCTCAGGCCTAAGAGTAAAGAGATCATTAGAAAGGTCTCTGTACTGCCCCCTCATATATTTATACATTATTATAAGATCACCCCTAAGCCTTCGTTTTTCCAAGCTAAATAACCCCAAGTTTAATAACCTGTCTTGGTATTGCAGACCCCTTAGTCCTCTAATAACTTTTGTCGCTCTTCTCTGGACCCGCTCTAGTTCAGCTATGTCTTTCTTATACACCGGAGACCAGAATTGTACACAGTATTCTAAGTGTGGTCGCACTAGTGACTTGTATAGAGGTAAAATTATGTTCTCCTCATGAGCATCTATGCCTCTTTTAATACATCCCATTATTTTATTTGCCTTTGCAGCAGCTGCCTGACACTGGCCACTAAATGTGAGTTTGTCATCTACCCATACACCCAGGTCTTTTTCAGTGACAGTTTTGCCCAGTGTTTTACAATTAAGCACATAATTATACCTTTTGTTTCCTCTGCCCAAGTGCATGACTTTACATTTATCCCCATTAAAGCGCATTTGCCATTTAGCAGCCCAAGCTTCTAGTTTACATAAATCCTCCTGTAATATAAAATTGTCCTCCTCTGTATTGATTACCCTGCAGAGTTTAGTGTCATCTGCAAATATTGAGATTCTACTCTGTATGCCCCCTACAAGGTCATTAATAAATATATTAAATAGAAGCGGGCCCAACACTGACCCCTGTGGTACCCCACTGTTAACTGTGACCCATTCTGAGTGTGTTCCATTAATAACCACCCTTTGTTTCCTATCACTAAGCCAGTTCTTAACCCACTTACACATATTTTCCCCTATCCCCATTGCCCTCATTTTATGTATCAACCTTTTGTGTGGCACCGTATCAAAAGCTTTTGAAAAGTCCATATACACCACATCCACTGCATTTCCTTGGTCCAGTCCAGAACTTACTTCTTCATAGAAGCTTATTAGATTAGTTTGACAGGAACGGTCCCTCGTAAAACCATGTTGATAATGGGTCATGAGGTTATTTTTCTTCAGATACTCCAGTATAGCATCTCTTAGAAAACCCTCTAGGATTTTACCCACAGTAGAGGTTAAGCTTACTGGCCTATAATTTCCAAGTTCAGTTTTTGTCCCCTTTTTGGATATTGGCACCACATTTGCTATACGCCAGTCCTGTGGTACAGACCCTGTTATTATGGAATCTTTAAATATTAAAAATAATGGTCTATCTATGACAGTACTTAATTCCTGCAGCACTCTGGGGTGTATCCCATCTGGGCCCGGGGATTTGTCAATTTTAGTGATTTTTAGACGATGCCGTACTTCCTCTTGGGTTAAGCAGGTGACGTTTAATTGAGAATTTTTGTTATCACTGATCATATTGTCTGTCATGGGATTTTCTTGTGTAAATACCGTTGAAAAAAAGTCATTTAGCATATTTGCTTTTTCCTCATCCTCATCCACCATTTCACCCAGACTATTTTTAAAGGGGCCAACACCATCATTTTTTAGTTTCTTACTATTTATGTAGTTAAAAAATATTTTGGGATTCTTTTTACTTTCTCTGGCAATGAGTCTCTCTGTCTCAATCTTTGCTGCCTTGATTTGCTTTTTACAAATGTTATTTAATTTTCTGTATTTATTTAATGCTTCATCACTACCTACTTGCTTTAATTCCCTAAATGCTTTCTTTTTGTCACATATTGCACTTCTTACCGCTTTATTTAGCCATAGTGGTTTCCTCCTATTTCTAGCATGCTTATTCCCATAGGGTATATATTGTGCACAGGTCCTATTCAGGATGCTAATAAACATCTCCCATTTGTGTTGTGTACTTTTATGTCTCAGGACATCGTCCCAGTTTATTGCACTAAGATCATCTCTCAACCGTTGGAAATTTGCCTTCCTGAAGTTTAGTGTCCTTGTGGCCCCTCTACTACACGTCTTAGTAAAGGATACTTGAAAGCTTATTAAGTTATGATCACTATTACCCAAGTGACCTCCAACCCGTATATTTGATATGCGGTCTGGCCTGTTGGTTAATATTAGGTCCAGCAGTGCCCCCCTTCTTGTTGGGTCCTGAACCAGTTGTGAAAGGTAATTGTCTCTTATAGTTTTCAAAAACTTATTACCTTTGCTGGAACTGCAGGTTTCTGATCCCCAATGTATTTCAGGGTAGTTGAAGTTCAGGACCACTGGGGCAGTTGATGATACAGCAAACGATAACACAGCTCCCCACAGGTGGAGCAGGGCCCCAGGGAAGATTATGCAGGCAAACAGGGCTGTGGTGATCTTTGGGGTGCAAGGTGACAGATGCTGGGAAAGAACCGGAGGACACAGGGTTGTAGTTTCTGTTACCTTTATTTGGTGGTTGCAGATGCAGTCCGAGGCACTTATTACAGATGGTAATGGAGGTCTGGGTGGCTTAGAAGCAATTGGGTGATCCACCACACCAAGGGAATTCAGAGGCCTCCCTTTCGCACTCTCCCTTTTGGTCCTTGCTGCCTAAAGCTATGCTATGACCCTCCTCTTGCGTGTTTAGTTGTTCCTACCCTTATGGCAGGAAGCTTGGGCCTTTTTCAAGTGCCACTCCTCTCCTTGGGCTCCAGGCTCTGATCTGCTGCTATGCCTCTAGATATTTGGTGTGGCCAGAAGACTTGCAGTGCTCTGCCCACCGGACTCAGTTGCTGGGTCTTCAATATCCCACAACTCAGGACTCAAGTTTTCTTTGCTCTGGCACTCAGCTCCGGGATGAGCTCTGTCACAGTTAAATTTCCCCTCAGAGCTCTCCTCAACGTGTCTCCCTTCCCCCTCAGACAGTCTCCACACTGACTGAACTCCCACTTCCTGTTTGTCTCCTCTTTTATAACTGGTCCAACTGTCTTTCTACTGTGCACTCTCTGCTGCTCCCCTGAAACCGGGTTAGAGCTCTTCCTTCAGACTCCAAACAGGAAAAGTGTTGGATGCAGAGTATTACCTGACGAGGTGACCCTTTCTTGCTTCCAGGCATGACATCACCCCCTGGGAGGGAGGTAATTCCACTGTGGCAACCGGACCTTGGGTGCCACATTCCCCCCTAGTTAACTTCAGTACATCTTGGACTGAGGAAACATTTGAAAAACAGGTATTAACAACAGCATATGAAAATTTGTAAACATTAGATTAATATAAATGAACAGGGTTTTAAAATATATAAGTTACCATGAAAAATATTAAAAAAGAAAAATGCAGGTTCTGTACAAGGGATTGCCCTGACTACACATAGTCCCTTTGTCCATTTGTCCATAAAATAAATAAATGATAACTATGTTCATTCAAGATGGTTTAAAAGTTCATACAGTAAGTCCTGCAGGTACAGTATGCTTGATGGTTGCTTATTTACATAGTTACATGAAAACAAAACATATTTACATTTTAACCTGGTTTACACCTTAGTCTTGGTATCTAACAGGGACTTCACACTGGGTACTATGATGAGATCTTTGCAACACTGGTGACCTTGCCTGCTCTAATGTGTCTGTTGTGGACTATTGACTGTACTGTAGGTAGGCCTTGTCTCACAGGTAGGCTAGGCAGCTTTCTGTAAATCCTTATGGTACCTTCACACACTGCAATCTCGCCTGGGAATCCTAAAGGCGATATGTCGCTCCGGAGCAATCACCGTGAAATTGCCTCACAGTTGCGGCGTGTGATTGGGGAATTTCGCGGCGATAAATTGCCTCTTGTCTGTCGCCTGATTCCTGAGCACTGCTCTGAAATCAGCCTCAATCATGAAGGCGATATTTCCGTGTTGTGGCGTCGCCTATAATTTCCCGTAGGCGTGCCACAGCATGCTATAGTCCGCGCGCCGTGTGAACTGATTGGTGTGGGCTACTGTGTTCCCATTGGCTATCAATTCACACCGTGCCATATTTGAAGAGCTATCTGTCCAGCACCACACAATGGCAATGGCGTCATGTATTAGCCAGCCTTCCAGAGCAGGCTGACCAATGTTGTGTTGTCCAATGAGCGAGTATGGGGCGCGGTGTTCACCACTGCAGCACGCCTATGTCATCGCAGCGCTGAACATGTATGCTCACATTGCCTTTGGGATTGCGGCGTGTGAAGCGGTGAGGGAATTCGACCGGATTGCTTCCGCTGTGGGTGAGGCGATTTCTGGTGAGACACATCGCCTTTCTTTCAGGATGAAACTGTGGCGAGTAAAGCTGCCATCAGCGATCTGAGGCAAGCATGAAAAAAGTGCACGCGCACTGGTCATCCAGTTTGTTTGTTCGTCTCTTCTGTTTGAGGACTTGTTCTCCAGGTGTTAAGAGGGTGTGTGATGTCACAAGCCCACCCCCATCCTCACCTCACTGCCCAGGGCCAACATCACCACAGGGAAGCTTACTCGTGCTGTGACATACAGCACACTGCCACGCTGCATTCATTTTCCCTTGCACTGCATCCTTCTTCTGCTGCTGCCACCCTGCCCTGCCTATTACTTCCTTTTTGAGGGCCTTCACTACTTTTATAGAGCCGAGTATGCTAGATTTAACTTTTTTTTTCTGAGCTACCTTCTCCCATTTGTGTTCCACTGTGGAACACATCAGAGGAGGAACTATATTCCTCCATTATGCATTCTGCAGAGGAACTCAGACTGCCCGGGAAGAGAGACAGCACACAGGGGGAAAGAGAGGATGCACAGAGGGGACACAGACAGCACATACAGCTCAAAGGAGAGGGCACATGAGGGGAGAAGACAGCACACATGGGAGGGAGAGACAGCAAACAGGAGGGAGAGTATATAGGGGAGGGAAAGTGAACAGGGGGAAGAGAGAGTGCACAGGAGGAAGACAACAGTGCACATGGGGAAGACAGTTTAAAGGAGAGAGCACCCAAGGGGTAAAGACAGCACAGGGGAAGAGAGACAGCACACAGGGAGAAGACAGCACACAGGGAATAGAGAGCACAGGGGTAGCAGCTAAAAGGAGAGAGCACATAAGGGGAGAAGACATCACAGTGGAGAGAGACAGCACACAGAGGAGGAAGACAGCGCACAGGAGAGAGAGGACAAAGGGGGGGCGAGAGACAGTGCACAAGGGGAAGACAAGTTAAAGGAGAGTGCACATGCGGGGAGAAGACAGCTCAGGGGGAAAGAGACAGCACACAGAGCAGAAAATCACACGGGGAGAAATATAGCACACAGAGGAAGAGAGCACACGAGGGAGAGACAAAGTGCACAAAAGAGAGACCGCTTAAAGGAGAAAACTCCTGAGGAGTGAGGATAGCACAGGGGGAAGAAGACAGCAAATCAGGGAAGAGGCAACACATAGGGGAGAGACAGCTCAAAGGAGAGAAAGCACTCAAGGGAAAAGACAGCACAGAGGGGAAGGAGACAGCACACAGGGGAGAAGACAGCGCACAGGGGGAGAGCACACATGTTGAAGACATCTCAAAAGAAAGAGCACATGATGGGAGAAGACATCACAGGGGGAGAGATACAGCACACAGGGCAGAGAGTGCAAAAGGGGGAAAGAGACAGTGCACAGTAGGTAGACAGGTCAAAGGAGAGACCACACGAGAAAAGAAAACATCACAGTGGAAGAAAGACAGCACACAGAGGGAGAAGAGAGCACATAGAAGGGAGAGTGCACAGGGAGGAGATAGCTCAAAGGAGAGAGCACACAAGGGAAGAATAAAGCACAGGGGAAAAGAGACAGCACATGGAAACAAGACATGACACAGAGGGTGGACAGTGCACAGGGGTGAAAGAGAAAGCGCACAGGGGTAGACAGGTGAAAGGAGAGAACCCATGAGGGGAGAAGACAGCACAGTAGGAGAGAGAGCACACAGGGAGAGAAGACAGCACACAGGTGGGAAAACACACAGAGGGGAGACAGCTCAAAGGAGTGAGCACATGAGGGGAGAAGACAACACAGGGGAAAGAGACAGCACACAGTGGGAGAAGGCAACACACAAGGAGGATAGTGCACAGGGGGAGAGAGCGCAAAGGGGGAGAGAGGTCAAAGGAGAGAGCACATGAGGAGAGAAGTCAGCACAAGGGGAGAGAGACCGCACAGGGGGTAAAGAGACAACACACAAGGAGAAAAAGCACATTGGAGGAGAGAAGAGCCCATGGGGGAAACATTACAGCACATAGGACAGAGAGACAGCACACAAGAGGTCAGAGCACATAACAGTGATAGAGACAGAGCACAGGGGGATTATATTTACAAAGATTACACACATATATATATACTAGCTGTGAGCCCGATGCAAATGCATCGGGTGTCTAGAATTTTTTTTTTTTTTTTTTTTAGATTTTCAAATAGATTTTCACTTGCCGCACCTGCCGCAAGTCCCCCTATACTTTCTATGGGGATTACCGCAACCGCGCCGCAAGTGTAGCGACTCGCAATGGCATCGCGGCCATTGCTCGCGCTACACAGCGAGTCGCAATAGATCCCCATTGAAAGTATAGGGGGAGTTGCGGCAGGTACGCGGTTGCGGTAATCCTTATGGAAGCGGGCATTGCGATTCGCTGGCCGAAAATAGAACCAGAGGCTCGGCCACAAAGCTAGCGATTTCCCGCTGAGGCTAGCGACTCGCTACCTGAGCGGGAAATCGCTAGCTTTGTGGCCGAGCCTCTGGTTCTATTTTCGGCCAGCGACTCGCAATGGCCGCTTCGCGGCCATTGCTCGCACTAAAGCTAGCGACTCGCAATGGCCTCGCGGCCATTGCTCGCGCAGATGACGCCTCGCATTGGCCGCTACGCGGCCAATGCTTCGCCGTGGTGACGTCACAGTGTGACATATCCACGGCACGTTTTTTTGGTCCGACACGAAAATGTCTTAGACAATTATATAGTAGATATATATATATATATATACCTCCCGCAGCCTCTATGTTGTATATATATATGTTTATATACAGCCGGCAGTTTCTACGATATGATCATGAAGTGTTTTAAAGGGGCCCATTGAGACTCTTTCGCTCGGGGCCCACAAAGAACCTGGAGCCAGCCCTGTCACCACCCTCCAAATAGAGGATGCCACCATCGCACAAGCCCACCTACCAGCACCACAGCACCAACCCATATCGTGAAATCACCGCCCTCTTCATGCGACAGCATCAGGCACCCTTCTAGTTATGATTATAAGTGATACATGTCTACAGCCTATAATTCTAATACGAAGACATTAGCTGCATTCACTGTAAATTGTAAAATAACTACAGTAAAATTAATCTGTATACATTTTGTCAGCTTAAAAAATCATAGATCTCTTACAACCTAACCGTCATTTTCATTTTTATTTAAAGGGGAACTATGGGGAGAGAAAACTTTTTAGTACAGTCCCTGCCCTACTACATGATGAAGCAGAACTGTACACTGCAGTTCTAGGATCTATAGATCACTTATAATTCAATAAAATCATACCTGCTCCTCTGCTCTGATGCCCACTCAGGGGACATAACATTTCAGCATGTCAGCTTCATGCAGGAGCAGAAAGCAGGAGATGTGTTGGGGCGTAGATGCTGGGAGCTGCAGGATCATCCTACATTCCAGCACCCTCACACATCTGTATGGGTAGGGGGTGTGGGAGGGGGCATGGCTTAATACTCATCAAAGATGGTAAAGATGTACAGTCATGGCCAAACGTTTTGAGAATGATACAAATATTAATTTTAACAAAGTCTACTGCTTCAGTTTTTCTAATGGCAATTTGCATATACTCCAGAATGTCATAAAGAGTGATCAGCTTAACAGCAATTACTTGCTAAGTCAATATTTGCCTAGAAAATGAACTTTAACCCCCAAAACACATTTCAACATCATTGCAGTCTTGCTTTAAAAGGAGCAGCTAACATTGTTTTAGTGATTGTTCCATTAACACAGGTGTGGGTGTTGATGAGGACAGGGCTGGTGAACAATCAGTCATGATTAAGTAAGAATGACACCACTGGACACTTTAAAAGGAGGCCGGTGCTTGGTATCATTGTTTCTCTTCAGTTAACCGTGGTTATCTCTAAAGAAACACGTGCAGCCATCATTGCACTGCACAAAAATGGCCTAACAGGGAACAGTATCACAGCTAGAAAGATTGCACCTCAGTCAACAATCTATCGCTTCATCAAGAACTTCAAGGAGAGAGCTTCCATTGTTGTCAAAAAGGCTCCAGGGCGCCCAAGAAAGACCATCAAGCGCCAGGACCATATCTTAAAACTGTTTCAGCTGCGGGATTGGACTACCAGCAGTGCCGAGCTTGCTCAGGAAAGGCAGCAGGTTGGTGTGAGTGCTTCTGCACGCACTGTGAGGCGGAGACTCTTTGAGCAAGGCCTGGTTTCAAGGAGGGCAGCAAAGAAGCCACTTCTCTCCAGAAAAAACATCAGGGACCGACTGATATTCTGCAAAAGGTACAGGGAGTGGACTGCTGAGGACTGGGGTAAAGTCATTTTCTCTGATGAATCCCCTTTTCGATTGTTTGGGACATCTGGAAAACAGCTTATTCGGAGAAGAAGAGGTGAGTGCTACCACCAGTCTTGTCTCATGCCAACTGTAAAGCATCCTGAAACCATTCATGTGTGGGGTTGCTTCTCAGCCAAGAGAATCGGCTCACTCACAGTCTTGCCTAAAAACACAGCCATGAATAAAGAATGGTACCAGAATGTCCTCCAAAATCAACTTCTCCCAACCGTCCAAGAGCAGTTTGGCGCCCAACAATGCCTTTTCCAGCATGATGGAGCACCTTGCCATAAAGCAAAGGTGATAACTAAATGGCTCAGGGAACAAAACATAGAGATTTTGGGTCCATGGCCTGGAAACTCCCCAGATCTTAATCCCATTGAGAAACCAACAAATTCTGGCAAAATACAAGCATTGATTATGCAAGAATGGACTGCTATCAGTCAGGATTTGGTCCAGAAGTTGATTGAGAGCATGCCAGGGAGAATTGCAGAGGTCCTGAAGAAGAAGGGTCAACACTGCAAATATTGACTTGCTGCATTAACTCATTCTAACTGTCAATATAACCTTTTGGTACTCATAATATGATTGCAATTATATTTCTGAATGTGATATAAACATCAGACAAACACAAATAAAAACCAGAGGGCAGTCGATCATGTGAAAATATAATTTTGGTGTCATTCTCAAAACTTTTGGCCATGACTGTAGAAACGCAATTAAAAAAGGCCCCAAAAATACACTTTTTGTAACGCATATCAAATTTCCCTATCGATTGGCAGCCAGCATTCGGCCATTGTACTGTTTTCCACAAGAGGAAAAAAAACACATTTTTCCAGAAATTCCTTTGTGTAAGGTCACCCCTAAGCTGTTTGCGCTGCCATGTAGTTTGATAGCCCTGTAAAATTTTATGCATGGAAGGACAGCTTATATTATAACTAAAATGTGCCAAGTAATGTAGTGTGCAAATTTAATGCAAAAAACATCTCATGCAAAGTGGTATTCAGACTTAGAATATTTTTTACGTAATTTGAATTATAATTGATATTAAAACACTACAAGCCCACACTCTGAAATGTGTAAGGGATAAAGACGTAGTGAGTGTTAAGCTGTTCACTGAAGCTAGCACGGGAAATAGATTCTCATTATTAACAGAAATTGTCTTAGAAATACTAAACAGGTTTTTACTTAGCACTACTCCAATGCAGAAAGGCTTTTATGTAGTCAGCATACATGTGTATTGATATGCCACACTGGTGATTAGCTATGACAGCTTCAGATTCCCATGAAGACTCTAAACTGATTAGAATATAATTTGGATGTATGCTAGCATTATATAACATTCGTCCGCCTCCAATATCATTTAAAGTCATGCTTGCCCAACTGTCACACTTTTTCTAAGCTTTCCTCTCATAGCATTCACTGGCACAAAAAAAATATGCATCTTATATTTTTTAAAGGATTATGAGGTTAATATCCCCATTTTTAATATTTTTTACTTTAAAAAACAGCTCATGAAAAGAATTATTAAGAAAAGGTATTGATAATTTAGGAGGTGGCACCTTTGCTGAGTGCAAGGATGGCTTATCAAACATTAAGGCAGATATGAACGCCTGCAGCCACCTTTATGCTTTATTGCAGGCGTCTCAAACTCCAGTCCTCGAGGGCTTTGAAATTTTAAAATCATCACCCATCAAACCATTGACTTTATAAAACCTTTGAAGGCATCTGGTATCAGACAGTTAATGCTGAAGCCTTTAAGTGGTCACGAATTGTTTTAATAAATACTGCATAAATCAATGGTTCAAGCAAAAGTAACAAACTTTGCAATAAACCTTGTCAGAGAATAATGAAGTAATGCTTCTTTCTCAACTTAAGGCGGCTTCACACTGTGGTCAGATCCGGTCCGGGGCTGTCAGGGATGACTGGATCAGCACACAGAACTGGAGGGCTAATTTGCCCTCCAGTCCGGTTTGTGCTGCCGCACGCAGCTGCCGCACACAGCTGCCGCTGCTGATATGTCAGAACCGCGGCTAGCTCGGACCGGAGGGTAAATTAGCCCTCCAGTTCTGTGTGCTGATCCAGTCCAGGGCTGTCAGGTTCATCCCTGACAGGCCCAGACCGGATCTGACCACAAAGTGAAGCCACCCTATGTCAGTCCCAATTACAATACGAATATTCTGCTGGTTGCAGGCAAACAAAATCAAAGTTTAAAATTTAAAAAAGTGTTATTCATGAGTTTTAGGAAAAAAAATGTGCCCACCTACCAGCCTGTTGTGCCCGACACCAATCACCGGCATTCACAATGCACCTGCCGGGGACAGCATGGTGGGGTAAATAGAGCAAAGCAGAGGAGTCTTCCTTTCTGCTCTTCTCTGTGGAAGTGGGTGCATTGCCGACATCATGCTGATTGACAGCTGGCTTCCCGCTACCTGATTGAGGGAGGTGGCTGACAATCAGTGTGATGTCGATTATGCGCCCATCTACAGAGGGGAGAAGCCACCTCTCTGTAGATGTGTTGTCAGCAGAAGTAGCAGAATCGCCAACAGAAGCGGTCTAGGACCGCTCCATGTCGGCGGTCAACGGTGTCGGGCAGCTACCTGCCTGTTAGAGCTTAGGCAGAATTTTTATTTTTTTTAATCCTGGATAACCTGTTTAAATACCCCAACATAACTAATATAGCCGGAGGTTTCTGCAAAAACATCTCAAAATGGAACTTTAAAAGATAAAAAATCAGCATGTCTGGGCAGATAATCGCACATAGAGGCATTGCAGGTTAGATTCACGATAGAGGAGATCAGCTTGTCCCTGGTTATTGGACTCATATGGATTAGCCAATGCATTAGCTAAGCATCTCCATTTTTTCATATATTTCTAAAGCAGGTATGCATTTTTACATTTGCCTTATTTATCTTCTCATTAGCTACTGGGAGAATCATGTGGGATTAGTGGATGAGGGCAGATATATCTCGCCCAGATATCTGTCCTATTTGACCTAACTTGGTCAGTATCAACTGGCTACCAATGAATTAATGGGAGGTGGTGGACGGATGTAAAAGGAGGTTAGGAGGTCGGGTGAGTGTCTCAGCCTGGGAACACAAAGTCTGTCTCTGTATGAGACACGTGTGAGTGGAAGCATTGCTCAGTGTTTATGTGGGTTGGTTGGAAGGGAGAAGCCCTCCAGTCTGTAGTTAGGTTATCATCCTATTTAGTTAGCGCTGGACAGGCAAGGACTTATTTTTGTTGCTTTTTTTTTTTCCTTTCTGTTTGTGCTTTCACCTAAATAAATCTTACCCAGCATCAGTTGCACCCGGATCTCTGCTGTTAAAGGCGATCTCTAAGCATGTTATCACACTATGTATGTATATTTCTACCGTATTCTAGAGTGCAGCTGTATGTTCCTTTATAGTTCAGTTTTTTCAGGTGGGGCCTGTTCACATTCATTGGTGTCGCCAGTCAGTTTTCTTATAAACTAGGATATTCAAAACATCTTGAGGGATCTTGCTCCATTCCATTTGCAAATCTGTATACAATTAATTTTTATTGCTATAGGTTACTGGCCTCAACCCATCACTCTAACTCATCCAAAAGGTGCTTTATAGGGTTTAAATCAGGTGATTGGCTTGGCGATTTGCAACAGGCAAATATTTTTCTTTGCTATTTGTATTTGTATTTGGGCTTAGGATCATTGTCTTGCTGAAATTTCCATCCCCTGCCTACTTTGGTTTTACCATGTGGCATCATTAAATTCTTCAGAATATCCTTATACAAGATAGCATTCATATTTTCATCAATTAAAGGGATCCTGTCACCTCCAAAACGCCACCTAAGCTACCAAAACATGTCCCTGCAGCATCCTATCACTAATCTCACACTCCTTTTGTCTCCTAAAAGCATCCTGTGAAAGTGCATAAAAACGTTTTAATACTCCCTCATTAGGGATTATAATTAGCAGGGGCTATATTCTTTAGCCCCTAGGGCGTGTTCATTATGTGCCCTGTTCGTCATAAGATCACGCCCTAATGGCCATGATATTGTATTCATGTTCTATTCAGATGCCCTCCCTGCTCTGCACGGCGCTGGCTAGGCATTAATGACATGATTCGCGTAATTTCCGGGATCGGGTGATGTCAGTACACCAACGCCACTCTTTAGGTTTCAAGCACCGCATTGCGCATGTGGTGCTTGAAGCAGAACACAGCGGCGTGGGTGTAATGACGTCACCCGATCCCGGAAATGACGCCAGTCGCGTCATTAATGCCTAGCCAGCGCCGTGCAGTGCAGGGAGGGCACCTGAATAGAACATGAATAAAAGAGCATGCCCATTAGGGCTAAAGAATATAGCCCCTGCTAATTATAAACTTTAATGAGGGAGTATTAAATCATTTTTATGCAATTTCACAGGATGCTTTTAGGAGACAAAAGGAGTGTGAGATTAGTGATAGGATGGTGCAGGGACATGTTTTGGTAGCTTAGGTGGCGTTTGGGACGTGACAGGATCTCTTTAACTACAGAGGGCAAGCCGTAGATGCAGAAAGGCAGTCCCAAGCCTTGACATTGCCACCACCATATATCAATGTAGGTGTTTGTTACCTTACATCATTACATTTTCCAATTGGGCAGTGTATGTAGTGCTTGCCATCATTACCAAAAGATTGAACTTGGATTCATCCCACCACAACACCTTAGATCAATGTGTCTCTTTCCAAGGACTATATTCTTTGGAAACTCAGGTTGAATGAACGACATCCTGATTGGAACTCCTTCCTTCAACCCTACTGCTGTCAGCCGTCGCACCAGTTTGGCAACTCATTTTGACCCCATATTCTTTGTTCATTTGACCCTTGAATCTGAGAACAGTTCAATTTCATAGCCACCTATCTTTGGCTTTTGCCTGACTTCACTCTCATAATAATAAGCGTCCTAACATCTGGTGATAAATTTGTCAATGTCAATTTGTCAATGTCTTTGCCATATTTTAACTGAAAAACTCACAAACAAAAATTAGACTACCCATGACCCAATATGCACAACATTTAGCCCTGCAAATGTGGAAAAGTAACAGATAAAGGGATAAAACAATGTCAAGCACAATTTTCATCCTTAGAGCTGACAATCATTTGCTTCCAGTTTTCTAAAAAAAAAAAAAATATATATCACCAGGAAAATGGGCATCACAACAACCAGACAGAAGTAAACACACTTAAAAAAATATGCAAAACCTTTGGTTGCCACTTTATTTATGTGTTCAGGTAACTCTTTCAAAGACAAGTCCAGCAATACCTTTATATTATTTTTTTCCTTCTTATATATTATGTACCATTTTGGTGATTTTTCTGTCATATAAAATTATATATGTGTTAAACATGTGGCTAGGTACTCGTAGGTGTGAGGTCCCGTGACGGGGGCTACGAGCTTACGCTATTTTGGTCCAAAATATCAAACTAAACCCTAACTGTCATCTGTAGTGATATATTGCATTTTTTTATCTGCAATTTGCATTTTTTATCTGCAGTTTACATCAGTGTCCTCTAGGGGGCGACAGTCACTTGTGTTGCATTTTTTGTTGCAGAGCGGCCCGCCCTATTTAACAGCTGGGCGTCATTAATAGGCTGCCTTCTGACACTATGCTTCACTATTGGAGTGGCTGCCGCCCCGTGGTGACCTCATGTCCAGCAATGCCACCTGTCTCTTCCTTGTGGCATGGTGGTCGCAGATGCTACAATCGCCCCCATTGTCAGAGTTGTAGGAGATGGTGCACCGGTATTCAGAGGTATGGGTTGCCTCTGAGGTAGCTAATGGCGTCCTGCAAAATGCAAAGGTATTTGTAAGTGGCCTTTTTTTTTCCTTCTTATATATTATGTACCATTTCGGTGATTTTTCTGTCATATAAAATTATACATGTGTTAAACATGTGGCTAGGTACTCGTAGGTGTGAGGTCCCGTGATGGGGGCTACGAGCTTACGCTATTTTGGTCCAGAATATCAAACTAAACCCTCACTGTCATCTGTAGTGATATATTGCATTTTTTCATCTGCAATTTGCATTTTTTATCTGCAGTTTAGATAAGTGTCCTCTAGGGGGCGACAGTCACTTGTGTTGCATTTTTTGTTGCAGAGCGGCCCGCCCTATTTAACAGCTGGGCGTCATTAATAGGCTGCCTTCTGACACTATGCTTCACTATTGGAGTGGCTGCCGCCCCGTGGTGACCTCATGTCCAGCAATGCCACCTGTCTCTTCCTTGTGGCATGGTGGTCGCAGATGCTACAATCGCCCCCATTGTCAGAGTTGTAGGAGATGGTGCACCGGCATTGAGAGGTATGGGTTGCCTCTGAGGTAGCTAATGGCGTCCTGCAAAATGCAAAGGTATTTGTAAGTGGCCTTTTTTTTTTCCTTTTTTTTTTTTTATTCCTTCTTATATATTATGTACCATTTCGGTGATTTTTTTGCCTGACTTCACTCTCATAATAATAAGCGTCCTAACATCTGGTGATAAATTTGTCAATGTCTTTGCCATATTTTAACTGAAAAACTCACAAACAAAAATTAGACTACCCATGACCCAATATGCACAACATTTAGCCCTGCAAATGTGGAAAAGTAACAGATAAAGGGATAAAACAATGTCAAGCACAATTTTCATCCTTAGAGCTGACAATCATTTGCTTCCAGTTTTCTAAAAAAAAAAAAATATATATCACCAGGAAAATGGGCATCACAACAACCAGACAGAAGTAAACACACTTAAAAAAATATGCAAAACCTTTGGTTGCCACTTTATTTATGTGTTCAGGTAACTCTTTCAAAGACAAGTCCAGCAATACCTTTATATGACCAGGCTCTTCCTTGATTACTGAGAAATAAGTGTTTGAATCAATATGCAAATGAGGCTGAACAGCTATTTGTAGCTCTGAAGCCTCTGTCATTTTAGCTCTATGCCTTGCCCAGTGCTACCTCTTCCTGCTTGACTGACAGCCACCAATCTGTGTGATTTCTGGCAGAGCAGCTATAAAGCAAGAGGATTTGAAGCTAGGCAGAGAATACAGCTAGAGTGACAAAGGCTTCAGATTTATAATAGCTCTTCAGCCTCATTTGCATATCAGCTCAAATGCTGATATGCTGGAGTAATGTAGTGGCTGTGCAAGGGGTATGTCACACACAGCGATATCGCTAGCGATATCGCTGAAATAAGCTGTGTGTAAAAAGCAGCAGAGACGGGGCCCCTGCTGCGAGGTCGCTGATCGATACACAACGATCAGCACCATTTTTTGCTTGTGGTTCTCCTGCTGTGCAGCACGCATCGGCGTGTTTGACGGCGGGAGACCGAATGCCGGTCCCGAGAATGCAGGGAGCCGGCGCTGGCACCGCCATCAGCTGCACCCACAGCGGCGTGCGCTCGGCCACACAGTGCACGCTGGGACATGTAGTCATAAGACTACATGTCCCAGCGTGCACTGCGCGGCTGGGTGCACAGCGCGCCCGATGTGTAACCAGGGTAACTAAACCCAGCGCTGTCCTAGTTACCCGCTGTTTATCCTGGTTACCAGCCTGTAAGTGGGAGAAAGCTGGTAACCAAGGTACACAGCGGGTAACTAGGACAGCCCTGTGCTTAGTTACCCGATGTGCACCTTAGTTACCAGCCTTCTCTCGCTTACCCAGCGATGTGGAGGTCAGCTCCCTGGTCCCTGGTCGCTGAGGAGATCTGCCTGTTTGACAGCTCCCCAGCAACCACACAGCGATATTCCAGCAATCCTGGTCCTTGTCGGGATCGCTGGAACATCGTTGTGTGTAACGGCACCCTAAAGGCATTGCTGGATTTTTGTTTTAAAGAACTACATGCACATATAAATAGTGGGGACTGTCAAATCCTGCTGACCGATTGCCTTTATTGGCTCCTGCAGTCTAATAAATATTAAAACCTTTTATGATGAGCACCTTTAGTACATTGTAGAGTTTCTCTCACTTTGACTTGCATCAAACTTGATTCATATGCATATGCTCCTGAGTAAATTTATCTTATTCCTCATAGGCAATGTTGTATAGTTCACTAATAATAAAGTTTGCATGATAGAACCACCTTTATTCACAGTCATGAGAAAGAAAGCTTTTGCTTTCGAAACGTGTCAACTTAGGTTGCGCTGAATCATGTGATTTTTCTTCTACATGTACTTTATTTGAACATAAAAAAGGAAGACTTCATGTTTAAAACTGTATTCCATTTATCTTAATTTCGTATGCATATGTTCATGTGTTGCCTGTGAGAGATTTCTGTTTATATGAACATTTGTTTTACTACATCCATGTATTGTGTCTATCTGCTGAGCAAATGATCAAATAATCAAATAAATAACTCAGAGAACACACTATACACATGCCTCAGATACACACAATGAAGATGTCAGATGTACATCTGCTAAGAGCACACACCTCCTCCCCCTCCTTTCTCCCCTGTCTGTAATGAGTGCTGGTTATGTGTTACATGCCATTAACTGTTGAGGATCCAAAAAAGTCTTACTATTGGGTGGTTCTCTCACCCAGTGTTGCCTGTTCTGCCCATGATTAAAGAGTTGAGGTGTTCAGTCTGATGAGCCCTAGTCCATGCGGTCTTTCTAAAGGTGGCTGGGCCAGCGAAGGAGAGCACCCACTGACCCCCCTGTCTCCGCACACTCATTTCTGCCTTTTGGCTTGTGGATTCTGCATCAGTTGTGCTAAATTAATAAACAGATAAATAAATATGGATGTAGACAATGACCTGTCAATCCAGGGCAGTGGGCAGAGAAGAGTCACTGCGGACTAAACTATTTGACTAGTAGTGATGAGCGAGTACTAAAATGCTCGGGTGCTCGAAGCTCGGGCCGAGCATCCCGAGATACTCGTGTACTCGGCCCGAGTAACGAGCCCAATGTTATCCTATGGGAGACACGAGTATTTTTATGAAATGACTGCCGGCTGCATGGAAAAACCCTAAAAATGTCACAAAAGTCTCAGAAGAGTGCTGAAATGACATGGCAACAGCATGGGGAAGACCCTGGAAGCATTTCTCACTCAAAAGTCACAGCTGTAAACAATGTTGTCCGAGTTTCACGCTAATTTTACGGAGTGTCCAGAAAACCTTCCAAAATGACACAAAAATGAATATTTAGGTTGGAAATGTTAAGGGCACATACCCAATAGTGAGATACAGCTGGTGTATGTCACTTTTTGTGATTACATAAAAGATTTGATGTGAAAACATTGTGCGACACTCCGATGACCCTGACAAGAGACGTACATGAAGCCCTGTCTAGAAATAAAGTGCCCATTTTGAGGAACTGGGTCTATTGTAGTATCTTCCTTTGCAAGGGCAGTCAAAAATTGGGAGGTTCACCAATGCCCCTGGATACAGACAAGCAGGATGGCCTGTAAACAAGAACTGGGTGTATTGTAGTATAGCCCTTTTGTCAGGGCAGACAAAAATTGGGAGGTTCAACAATGACCCATGCTTACAGACATGTAGTAGGGCCTGTAACCCTCAAGTGGGTGTATTGTAGTATAGCCCTTTTGTCAGGGCAGCCAAAAATTGGAAGGTTCAACAATGACCCATGCTTACAGACATGTAGTAGGGCCTGTAACCCTCAAGTGGGTGTATTCTAGTATAGCCCTTTGGTCAGGGCAGACAAAAATTGGGAGGCTCCTCTTTGTCCCTGGATAGATACGTGCAGGAGGGCCTGTAACCCTCAACTGGGTGTATTGTAGTATAGCCCTTTTGTCAGGGCAGACAAAAATTGGGAGGTTCAACAATGACCCATGCTTACCGACATGTAGTAGGGCCTGTAACCCTCAAGTGGGTGTATTGTAGTATAGCCCTTTGGTCAGGGCAGCCAAAAATTGGGAGGCTCCTCTTTGTCCCTGGATAGAGACGTGCAGGAGGGCCTGTAAACAAGAACTGGGTGTATTGTAGTATAGCCCTTTTGTCAGGGCAGACAAAAATTGGGAGGCTCCTCTTTGTCCCTGGATAGAGACGTGCAGGAGGGCCTGTAAACAAGAACTGGGTGTACTGTAGTATAGCCCTTTTGTCAGGGCAGACAAAAATTGGGAGGCTCCTCTTTGTCCCTGGATAGAGACGTGCAGGAGGGCCTGTAAACAAGAACTGGGTGTATTGTAGTATAGCCCTTTTGTCAGGGCAGACAAAAATTGGGAGGTTCAACATTGACCCATGCTTACAGACATGTAGTAGGGCCTGTAACCCTCAACTGGGTGTATTGTAGTATAGCCCTTTGGTCAGGGCAGCCAAAAATTGGGAGGCTCCTCTTTGTCCCTGGATAGAGACGTGCAGGAGGGCCTGTAAACAAGAACTGGGTGTATTGTAGTATAGCCCTTTTGTCAGGGCAGACAAAAATTGGGAGGCTCCTCTTTGTCCCTGGATACAGACGTGCAGAAGGGCCTGTAAACAAGAACTGGGTGTATTGTAGTATAGCCCTTTTGTCAGGGCAGCAAAAATTGGAAGGTTCAACAATGACCCATGCTTACAGACATGTAGTAGGGCCTGTAACCCTCAAGTGGGTGTATTCTAGTGTAGCCCTTTGGTCAGGGCAGCCAAAAATTGGGAGGCTCCTCTTTGTCCCTGGATAGAGACGTGCAGGAGGGCCTGTAAACAAGAACTGGGTGTATTGTAGTATAGCCCTTTTGTCAGGGCAGACAAAAATTGGGAGGCTCCTCTTTGTCCCTGGATAGAGACGTGCAGGAGGGCCTGTAAACAAGAACTGGGTGTATTGTAGTATAGCCCTTTTGTCAGGGCAGGCAAAAATTGGGAGGCTCCTCTTTGTCCCTGGATACAGACGTGCA
Source organism: Allobates femoralis (assembly GCA_033576535.1). Lineage (NCBI taxonomy): Eukaryota > Metazoa > Chordata > Amphibia > Anura > Aromobatidae > Allobates > Allobates femoralis. The sequence goes on from JARQOC010000003.1 coordinate 625,553,105, forward strand.
GGAGGGCCTGTAAACAAGAACTGGGTGTATTGTAGTATAGCCCTTTTGTCAGGGCAGCCAAAAATTGGAAGGTTCAACAATGACCCATGCTTACAGACATGTAGTAGGGCCTGTAACCTTCAAGTGGGTGTATTCTAGTATAGCCCTTTGGTCAGGGCAGCCAAAAATTGGAAGGTTCAACAATGACCCATGCTTACAGACATGTAGTAGGGCCTGTAACCCTCAAGTGGGTGTATTGTAGTATAGCCCTTTTGTCAGGGCAGCCAAAAATCGGAAGGTTCAACAATGACCCATGCTTACAGACATGTAGTAGGGCCTGTAACCCTCAAGTGGGTGTATTGTAGTATAGCCCTTTGGTCAGGGCAGCCAAAAATTGGGAGGCTCCTCTTTGTCCCTGGATAGAGACGTGCAGGAGGGCCTGTAAACAAGAACTGGGTGTATTGTAGTATAGCCCTTTTGTCAGGGCAGACAAAAATTGGGAGGTTCAACATTGACCCATGCTTACAGACATGTAGTAGGGCCTGTAACCCTCAACTGGGTGTATTGTAGTATAGCCCTTTTGTCAGGGCAGCCAAAAATTGGAAGGTTCAACAATGACCCATGCTTACAGACATGTAGTAGGGCCTGTAACCCTCAACTGGGTGTATTGTAGTATAGCCCTTTGGTCAGGGCAGCCAAAAATTGGGAGGCTCCTCTTTGTCCCTGGATAGACACGTGCAGGAGGGCCTGTAAACAAGAACTGGGTGTATTGTAGTATAGCCCTTTTGTCAGGGCAGACAAAAATTGGGAGGTTCAACAATGACCCATGCTTACAGACATGTAGTAGGGCCTGTAACCCTCAAGTGGGTGTATTCTAGTATAGCCCTTTGGTCAGGGCAGCCAAAAATTGGGAGGCTCCTCTTTGTCCCTGGATAGAGACGTGCAGGAGGGCCTGTAAACAATAACTGGGTGTATTGTAGTATAGCCCTTTTGTCAGGGCAGCCAAAAATTGGGAGGCTCCTGTTTGTCCCTGGATAGAGACGTGTAGGAGTGCCTAAAAACATTTTTCCCATTGAAAAGGATCGGGTCTCCTGTCGTTGTTATGCCCATTCTAACAGAATGGGCTAAAAAATTTACCACTGTGGGTATACCTCTAATAAGAACCTAAATATTCTAACTGTCATCATGGTGTCACATGAGGAGAAGAAGGAGCAGTCCAGCGATTAGCCAAAGTCCGGAAGTGTGTACCCATGGGTGAGTGGAGGTACATGTCAAATGCAAAAAACAAAATTAAATTCAGTTGTCATTAGCTGGTGGTGTGGTGAAGTCTGGCCCAATCCAACCCTTGTTCATCTTGATCAGAGTGAGCCTGTCCGCATTTTCAGTTGACAGGCGGGTGCGTTTATCAGTGATGATTCCACCTGCAGCACTGAAAACACGCTCTGATAAAACGCTAGCGGCAGGGCAGGCCAGGACTTCCAAGGCGTAGAGAGCCAATTCATGCCACGTGTCGAGCTTGGAGACCCAATAATTGAAAGGCACCGAGGAATCTCGCAGTACAGTTGTTCGATCTGCAAGGTACTCCTTCAGCATCTGCCCGAACTTAGCATTTCTGGTGGCACTACCCCGCACCTCAGGGGCTGTGGTATGTGAGGGGCTGAGAAAACTGTCCCACATCGTAAAGACAGTTCCCCTGCCTCTGCCGGATTGGACTTGTGCCCCTCTCGGCCGTACGCCTTGGTTGTCCATCGAATCCTGACCTATGGCGCTAGCGTTTTGTGAGGGGAATGATTTCACAACTTCCGTGACTATGGCCCTGTGGAACTGCAGCATTTTGGCTGACCTCTCCGCCTCAGGAATGAGAGACATAAAGTTCTCCTTGTAGCGTGGGTCTAAGAGTGTTGCCAACCAGTACTGATTGTCGGCCAAGATGTTCTGAACGCGAGGGTCAGGAGACAGGCAGCTTACCATAAAGTCAGCCATGTGCGCCAGACTCTTAACAGCCATCACTTCAGTATCCAGACCAACACGATGACTGAACATGCTGTCCTCCTCCTCCTCCTCCTCATCCTCCTCCTCATCTCCCCTGTCCTCTGGCCAGCCACGCTGAATCGAGGGTATGACTGGTGTGCATGTCATATCCCCAATTTGGCCTGAGAGTTGCTCCATGTCTTCATCCTCCTCCTCCTCGTCATAGTCCTCCACTACACGTTGTGATGACATGAGGCTGGGCTGTGTGTTTTCACCCACACCCACTACAGTTTCTTGCTCTAAGTCATCGCGCTCGGCCTGCAATGCATCCTCTTTTATTTTCAGCAGAGACCGTTTTAGAAGGCAGAGTAGTGGTATGGTGACGTTAATAATGGCGTCATCGCCGCTCACCATCTTGGTGGAGTCCTCAAAGTTTTGGAGGACGGTGCATAGGTCCGACATCCATCTCCACTCCTCAGGTGTTATGTGTGGAGTTTGACCCATTTCCTGACGGCTTAGTTGATGCAGGTAGTCCACAACTGCCCTCTTCTGCTCACATATCCTGACCAACATGTGCAGCGTTGAATTCCAACGCATGGGGACATCACACACCAGTCTGTGGGCCGGAAGACGCAAACGGCGCTGAAAGCTGGCAAGGCCGGCTGAAGCAGTAGGTGACTTGCGAAAATGTGCAGACAGACGCCGAACTTTTACCAGCATGTCAGACACCTCCGGGTATGACTTCACAAACCTCTGAACCACCAGGTTGAGCACATGGGCCACGCATGGAACATGCGTCAGCTGCCCTCGTCTCAAAGCTGCCACCAGGTTCCGGCCATTGTCACACACGACCTTTCCTGGCTTTAGGTTCAGAGGTGTGAGCCAGTGATCTGCCTGTTGTTTCAGAGCTGTCCACACCTCTTCTGCATTGTGGGGTTTGTCACCTATGCAGACTAGCTTCAGCACAGCCTGTTGCCGCTTTGCAGAGGCAGTGCTGCAGTGCTTCCAGCTTGGGACAGGTGTGGAGGGTACAGTGGATGAGGATGCGCAGGAGGAGGAGGAGGAGGCTGAAGAGCATGACATTCCGGAGCTGTAGAGTGTCGGTGAAACCCTGACAGAGGTAGGGCCTGCTATCCTTGGTGTGGGAAGGACGTGTTCCGTCCCTCGCTCAGACTGGGTCCCAGCCTCCACAATATTAATCCAGTGTACCGTCAAGGAGATGTAGCGGCCTTGCCCACAAGCACTTGTCCACGTGTCTGTGGTTAGGTGGACTTTGGCTGAAACAGCATTGTTCAGGGCACGTGTGATGCTGTTGGACACGTGGTTATGCAATGCGGGGACAGCACATCTGGAGAAATAGTGTCGGCTGGGGACCGAGTAACGTGGGACAGCAGCCGCCATCAGGTCGCGGAATGCGTCCGTCTCCACCAGACGGAAAGGCAACATTTCTAGCGCTATGAGTCGCGAAATGTGAGCATTCAGGACTGTGGCATGTGGGGCATTGGCAGCGTATTTGCGCCTGCGTTCAAATGTTTGCTGATTGGATAATTGAACGCTGCGCTGGGACAAGGACGTGCTTGATGGTGGTGGAATTTGTGCGTCGGCAACTTCAGGTGCAGGAACGGAGGCTTGTTCGCGTCCAGCATGGACAGGGGATTGGCTTGCATGCACAACAGGGGAAGACGTAGCAGTGACATCAGCACGCACGGCTCCTCGACTCTGTGGTACTTCCCACAAAGTCGGGTGCTTGGCTGACATGTGCCTGATCATGCTGGTGGTGGTCAGGCTGCTAGTTTTCGTACCCCTGCTGATAGTGGCATGGCAGGTGTGGCAAATGGCCTTTTTAGAGAATTCTGGAGCCAACTTAAAAAACTCCCAGACTCGGGAAGACCGAACATTTGCACAGGCACCTTGAGTCGTGTTGTTGTTCCGCAGAACGGTTGCCTGCCTTCTGCCTGCGGACGCAACCCTGCTTCGTACTGGCTGTTGGGATGCTACGCCTCCCTCCCCCTGTGCACTGCTGTCCTCGCTCTGCATATCCTCCTGCCATGTAGGGTCAGCTACTGGATCATCCACAACGTCGTCTTCCTCTTCCGCACCCTGATCCTCCTCCTGACTTCCTGGCAATTGTGTCTCATCATCGTCCACCCCTTGTTGAGACACTTTGACAACGTTCCGTTCGTCATAACGCGGCTGCTCAAATATTTGTGCATCTGTACATACCATCTCCTCATGAGCCACTTCAAGAGGAGGTGGCGACAGGCCAGATTCTGCGAATGGATACGTGAACAGCTCTTCCGAGTGTCCTAGTGTGGGATCAGTAATGTCCGTGGACGTGTACTCGGCCAGGTGGTAGGAAGGAGGATCAGGTTGGGAAATGTGCGGTGCAGTATCACGGCTACTGACAGTTGACCGTGCGGAAGACAGGGTGTTTGTG
>JARQOC010000003.1:625557591-625812591 GCA_033576535.1 Allobates femoralis
ATAAACTTTAAAGACAAACAATCTCAAAGAAGCACGTCCATCGTGCCGAGCTGTTGTTTTTAATGGCGCCATTGTCGGGAACATGCCACATGCTGATCGCTTTCTGTATCAATGTTAGGCTGGAAACTATTGAAAAATGGACATTTTGTCATTAAGATTTTCGAAACAGCTGTCACCTAATGGGTTAAATAATATATCTTCATAGATGAGGCATGGGGATACCAGATATAACTATTTTTTATTTTTAACTAGGAAAAAGTTTATTTTTTTTTTTAACATTTCTCTTTTTACCTTTTTTTGTAGGTTTCAGCTGCCATCTAGCTGCCGTGGCATTTCATCAGCACCCTACAATCCTATGGTGGTGGAATGGGGGAAGAAGAGGGCGATGGGTGCCTGAAAGGATGAAGCGTCATAAAAGTCCCTGCAGTTAGATCAAGTCCCTGCACTTAGAGGCAAGTGCTGGCTGTATGACACAGCCGACACCTGCTTTGTGTGGTGTGGGCCCTCATAATAGGACGCCTTGTAATGATCAGGCTGATTGTTCCCTGCTATCCACCCCCACGCAGAGTTCGCAGCAGATGGAATGACTACAGACACAGGTCTCAGGGATAAGTTACATTTACTAACGCAGGAATGGAGAAATCTAACATGGAGTATATACTTCACAGTCCACGTAGATAGGCCACACACAGCAAGTACAGCTCACATAGATGAATACTGACATGCAATTGGGGTACTGGGTCTGTGAGGCTGTGTTCACACTGGGCGTTTTTGGGCTGTTTTTGCTCAGCAGTTTTTGTAGCCAAAACCAGGAGTAGAGCAATCAGAGGAAAAGTCTAATAGAAACACGTCACCACTTCTGGATTTAATCACCCACTGCTGGTTTTGGCTACAAAAACTGTTGAGCAAAAACAGCCCAAAAACGCCCAGTGTGAACACAGCCTAAGAGCACGGCTTATTTAGATGGAGTATTTATATGCTGCTATAGGAAGGTTCAGAGTCTTTTGGTGGCATAATAGCAGAAGAATAGATGTTTATCAAGAGGATGGTACAGGCTTTGGAATCCTGTGGTTCTTTCCCAGCTCATCACAGCAAATGCAAAAATACACTTGAGGCAAATAACAGTTTGGACAGTGAAGATACAGGGTTAAGAGCCTTTAGACATCTTGGCTGGAGACTTCAGAGGAATATCTTCTTGAACCTTGAGGTTTGGGGTAAAGGGCATCTCCACATGTGCTCTGCTCCCTCAGGAGTCTGGGCCATGACTGGGGATTTTCCTACAGCTAGAAGCAGCTCCACCCCTTGAGCCCTGTTTACATGTCAGATTCTGACAACACTAGAAATATACATTCCACCAGCAGATGGTGCAAAAAATGAGAAAATACCTGGCAAAATACATGGATCCAAAAGAAAGCACATATCTTGATAATAGTAAAGGGGTAGCTAGAAGGTGAGCTGTATTGTAAATGGTTACAGTCCAGGGGTACTTACAGGGACAGACATAATCTGGAACAGGTCACTACAATCACTTAGCAGAAAGGGATTGTAGCAACCGGTGGCAAGGCCGCGGGTGTGTGTGTATGATCTTTCTCAACAGAATCCCCATACTCAGATTTAACCGGTAGTAACATTTCTTTACTGTAAAACATGTCTATAACACAGTCAACTGATCTAGCTGCACACATGTATATGGTGGGGTCTCTGGATCTTCACTTCTTCCGGGTACGCAGCTAGCAAAGAAAAAAACACAACAATGGAGATATCTTTCCCTAACTTTCCCTAAAATCACGTACCAGTCTATCACAGAAGAAGGTGTCGCTCCCACGTAGCAGGCCTGGGGATCTCACGATGACGGGTCCCGGTGCAGCGCTGAAGGGGGAAACTCCTCAGTCTTCTTCTGTGGTCTCCTTCCGCAGGTAACAGAATCTTTCTTTGTTAGTCTCTCCCAGTCTCAGGGCACACCAAGCAGCAGACGGGAGCCCACAGCAGCACAGAAGTCTCTCTCAGTCTCGGGGCAAACCGATGAGCAGAAGGGAGATCACAGTAGCACAGATGGCTCCCTTATGTCAGTCACAGCCCCTGCACATGTAATCCAGTGGCAATGTCCTGAATTCCGGAGGCAATGTCCTGAATTTGAGTGGGACCCTCGGTAAGGCAAGGTCCTGCAGACCGGGGGTTGCAGCAACGATCTTCACAGGGTATTTCTTCCCAAGAATCTGGCTGCAAAAGACCCCTATGTCTGTCCTGGCTGCGCTCTCTGGATCTGCACTGTTTTTTTCTCCTTTTACTTCCTGGGTAAACAACAGAGATGGTGGGGGCTTTCCACCCTCTGTGATTGTACAGTCCACTGATGCCCCCTGGTGGACAAGTGCGGACTGTGCACAGTTCATTTCAGTGTCAATTTCAATAATACAATCTGAATTGTACACCTCATTACATACCCCCCCACTTAAAGGTTGGCAGTCCCTGTCAACTACCGTCGGTTCCCAGGCGGCGATGACTGTAGTTGTCACAGGGGTCGGTTGAGAAGTGGGCCATACATACTGGTCCCTGTAAGACCGTCCAGGCGGGATCCCAGCAGTGGTGCGGTCAGTGCGTCGCAAGGGTCGGTTGTTCCCCTCCTCGTCACTGTCTTTACGCCCCACTCCAGTCAGTACTCCGGGAGAGGGACTGGTCTGTGTAGGTGGGTCACCGGTCTCAGAGTCGACGTGATCTCTATGTTGAGAAATGTCCGAGACGTCAGTCACGTCGGCAGCGTCACCCCCTCCGGTTACTGTGGGAGGGGAGTCAGGCCGGGAGCGGCAGGGACGCAACATATTTCGGTGCACAGTGCGGGTGCTGCGGCTGTCTTCACCCCGCACTCGGTATACATGTCCATTGGGGTAAGGGCGTTCGATTACCCGGTAGACTTCAGTCTCCCACTTGGCTCGAAGTTTCCCTTGAGGCTTCTTAATACGGAGCAAGACTAGCTGTCCCAACTTTAAGGGTTTCTCTTGCACGGGGAGTGGGTCAGCATGTTTCTGGCCCCGGATTTGTTGACTCACCAGCCGGTGTACAGTCTCCATCTTCTGTCGGTGAGCATTTAGCCAGGAGGGGTAGTTATGGCAGACATATTCTTCTGGGCGGAATAGGTTCAGGTCATGGACCCCTTTTCCTGGGCGGCCAAAGAGAAGAGTGTGTGGGGTGTAGCCAGTCACGGAGTGGACCTGGTTGTTGTAGGCCCATACTAGATCTGGAAGGAATTGGGGCCATCGATCTTTCTTATCTTCGGCCAAGGTGCGGATCAGCTGGAGTAGGGTCCGGTTAAAGCGTTCACATGCACCGTTCCCTTGTGGATGGTAAGGAGTGGTCCTCGACTTCTGGATCCCATACATCCGATGCAGCTCCTCGATGACTCTGCCTTCGAAACAAGCCCCCTGGTCGGAGTGTAACCTCTCCGGACACCCATAGACGTGGATGAACTGTCGACAGATGGCCTGTGCAGCCGATTTGGCCGTCTGGTCCTTGGTAGCAACAACGACGGCGAATTTTGTGAAGTGGTCCACCATGACTAGGCAGTATTGATAGCCACTGCTCGCCGTCCCGATCAGCAGATAGTCCACCATCAACAGCTCAAGAAGCCTGGAGGTTTTAATCGTCTGGACAGGAGCACGCTGTTCGGTGGACTTGTGCAGTTCACAGGTGCGACAGGTTCTGCAGACTTCTTCAACCAGCTTGCGGAGCCCCGGACAATAGATAGATTGTTGAATCCACCGAAACGTCTTATCTACTCCGAAGTGTCCATTCCTTTTGTGGGCTTCGGCCACCATCTCACGGGCTAACTGGGCAGGTACTACAACTTGTGTGCATTCCTCCAGCATGTGAGACAAGAGAACCTTCCGGTATAGTACTTCTTCTCTCAGAACCAGCCGGTCCCACTGGCTGAGCAGGGTCAAGGTTCCGGTAGACAGTCGTGACAGTGCTTCGGAGGAGGGCTTCTGCTGTTGCTTCACCCATTGCTTGAGTAGGGCCCATTCAGGGTTCTGGTCCTGGAGCCTGCACAACTCTTGGGAACACAGTGTGACCCCCACTGGAGTTCCAACTTCGCCCACAACGAACTGGCAGTAATCCATCATCTGTTGGGCAAGCCTTGCAAAGTCGGGCGTCTCGTCTCCTTCTAGTTCTTCATCCCGGTCTCTGGTAAGTAAGGGGTATGACACTCTAGACAGGCTGTCCGCATTTTGATTCTCAGCCCCAGCCCTATATTTGATCTTGTAGTTGAACTTAGAGAGTCGAGCCATCCAACGCTGCTCCATGATTCCGAGCTTTGCATTTTCTAAGTGGGCCAACGGGTTGTTGTCGGTCAGGACCAGTACTTCCGTCCCTGTGAGGTATCCCGCAAATTTCTCCGCCATAGCCCACGTTAGGGCCAACAGCTCCAGCCGGAACGAGCTATAATTGGTGGGGTCTTCTCGCCCTCGTGTAGGGATCGACTGGCATAGGCTATGACACGTTCCTTGCCTTCTTGTACTTGTGAAAGTACTGCCCCTAGACCCTGTAGACTGGCATCGGTATGTAGTTGGAAAGGGAGATTGTAGTCTGCATATGCAAGGATGGGAGGTGAAGTCAAGGCACCCTTTAGGGCTTGGAAGGATTCTTCCTGGCTGGGTCCCCAGCTGATGGGTCGTCCTCTGGGGCCGTTGGTGGTCCCTCGAAGCAGTTCGTGCAAGGGTGCAGCAAGCCGGGCAAAGTTTCTCACGAACCGGCGGTAGTAACCGGCCAACCCCAGGAAGGCCCGGACCTCTCTGACGTTCGTAGGCTGTGGCCAGTCCCGCACGGCGGCTATTTTCTCCGAAGACGGCTGTACACCTTCGGCCGAGATCCGGTGACCCAGGTAATTGATCTCGGGCTGCAGAAGACGGCACTTGCTGGGTTTCAACTTCAGGCCATGTTCTCTCAACCTACGAAACACACGGCCCAGCTGTTGCAGGTGTTCTTCAAATGTGGCCGAATAGACTACGATGTCGTCCAGGTAAATGAGGGTGAAGTCGAAGTTGAAGTCCCCCAGGCAGCGCTCCATCAGTCGCTGGAAGGTCCCCGGCGCGTTGTTCAGGCCAAAGGGCATCCGGTCGAACTCGTACAGGCCCATGGGTAGGATGAAAGCAGTCTTTTCTCTATCTTTCTCGTGCATAGGTACCTGCCAATAGCCGCTGGCCAGGTCCAATGACGAAAAATATTTAGCTTTCTTCAGGGCTGTCAGGGATTCTTCGATCCTTGGTAAAGGGTATGAGTCCCGGATGGTGCAAGCATTCAAACGGCGGTAGTCCACGCAGAACCTCAGGGACCCGTCTTTCTTCTTGACTATCACCACTGGTGCAGCCCAGGGGCTGTGGCTTTCTCGTACCACTCCAGCGTGTAACATGGAATTCAGGAGGTTTTTCACTTCTTGGTATTGTTGGGGAGGTATTTGGCGGTACCTTTCACGGATAGGAGCGGTATCACCTGTGGGGATTTCGTGCTTGATACTGGGGTGCATCCAAAGTCAGTGTCATGCCGGGCAAAGGACGCCTGGTGCTCTTGAAGTAACTCTTCCACCTGGGACACTTCTTGGTTGGAGTATTGGGATATGTCCAACTGGCACTTTTCTCGTAGTTCTCGCCCCGCGTTAACGTCACCCGCGACAGCGGCCATGGCAGAGACCGTCACTGTCCAATCTCCCTCTGTAGACGGTGCAAACTGGAGGGGTTCATAGGGTTCACCTCTTCGGTTAGGGCGTAAACTCGAGCGAGTTGTGTCCCAGCCTCTAGGTCGACGCTCACGTTAGCCGTGTTACCCAGCCTGACAGGAATCCTCCCCTTTCTCACAACGGCTAGCGTTCGAGCAACTAGGGGGTTCAGCTTCCCTTCCTTCGGGGTGCGCGGCTCAATCAGCACCTCCACGCCTTCGAGCTGTCTTGTGGTGCTAAGGGGTAGCGAGATAACGGTCTCCTTCTCAGCAGGTAAAGTTATCCTAGTATGGCGGGGTACGGTGATCGTGGCTAGCGGCAGTTGTTTTTCTGTCATTCGCTGGAGATTGCAGGTCCGGACCACTTGTTGGAAGGCTCGGCGGGTGGCCCTATGTGTGGTCACTTCTTGCCAGTACTTGGGCCCCCTCTTGGTAACCAACACAAGATTCAGGTCTTTCAAGATGTTCATCCCAATAATCATGGGCGTTTCTGATCCACAGCCTTCCCTGACCACGATTATCCCTCTCTTCCCGAGATCTTGCCCACACACTTCGGTGTTCATCCAGGCAACTCCCGTCACCGGAATAGGTAGATTATTGGCTGCTTTGATCTTGATAGTAGTATCAGGGTTATAGGCAACCCGCGGCTTCAGATACTCTTCGTAAAACTGCTCGGAGATGGTGGATACCTGGGACCAGTATCCATTAATCCTTGCACGGCGGTCCCTTCCAATAATACTTCCAGGGTAGGGCTGTTTGATGCAAGTTTGTTCTGTGGCTGGCTCTGTTTTCCTACACCCCTCTCTTTGGCCTCCCCTGCCGAGTGAGCCTCTTTGGCAGGGGCGTCTAGTTTAAAGGTGGCCGCTGTTGTGGGGCATGACTTGCTGGTTCCGGTATATCGGCCCGTGGATGAACTTGAACGTTCTGGGGGCAACGGTTTGCTCTATGGCGGGGATCACCGCATGTCCAGCATCTTCCCATCGGCCGGCTGGGTTGTTGTCTCGCTTGCCTGTCCGCCTGTTGGTCCAGGGTGAGCTGCAACACCTGTTTCTGCAACTCTGCCACCATCTGCTTCAGTTCTTCCGTGTCACTGTTCGGGGTTCTGATACCAGTTATGGACCTGCAAGCCGCGGTATAAGTCTGGGCCTCCATGACAGGTCCTCTCGAATGTTCTATCGCTTCTTGCTTAACATCAGCGAACGTAAGGGCCGGATTTATCCGGAGTAGATCTTGCAGTGAGCGGTTAAGGTACGGGTCTCTTAATCCAGTCACGAATTGATCTCTCAACACCAGGTCACGGGCGCCCGTACTAGCTATCTGTTCTTTTTTCCTGCAGGCTTGTTCAAGCAGTACTTGGAGGGCGTTGGCATATTGAGGGATGTCCTCCGACTCGAGTTGCGTACGCCGGAAGAACATATACCGTAATGTTCCCGCATTGTGGTCGGCCCATAGGTGTTCTCCAGCACCCGCACCAAGTCATCCAATGTACGCTGGCCCCTAACCGTCTCCAGCCTGACTGTCGTCCACGCTTCCCCCTCTAATGTTAGCATGGCCATTTCTGCTAAGGTCTTAGGATCAATGTTATACATCTCCCCCACTATCTTGAGTTTCTTTGTTAGTCTCTCCCAGTCTCAGGGCACACCGAGCAGCAGACGGGAGCCCACAGCAGCACAGAAGTCTCTCTCAGTCTCGGGGCAAACCGATGAGCAGAAGGGAGATCACAGTAGCACAGATGGCTCCCTTATGTCAGTCACAGCCCCTGCACATGTAATCCAGTGGCAATGTCCTGAATTCCGGAGGCAATGTCCTGAATTTGAGTGGGACCCTCGGTAAGGCAAGGTCCTGCAGACCGGGGGTTGCAGCAACGATCTTCACAGGGTATTTCTTCCCAAGAATCTGGCTGCAAAAGACCCCTATGTCTGTCCTGGCTGCGCTCTCTGGATCTGCACTGTTTTTTCTCCTTTCACTTCCTGGGTAAACAACAGAGATGGTGGGGGCTTTCCACCCTCTGTGATTGTACAGTCCACTGATGCCCCCTGGTGGACAAGTGCGGACTGTGCACAGTTCATTTCAGTGTCAATTTCAATAATACAATCTGAATTGTACACCTCATTACAGGATTATGGGTCAATGCAAACTATACAGACCGGTGATGAGATTGTTCAAATGCTATACAGTTGGCATATCATTTATTAAAGGATATGACAGAGATCTTTAAAGACACAAGGAGGATATGTTCACTGGCAAATCAGTGCCCTATTTACAAAGGCTCATTCTGCCATTTATTGACCTGTGATAAAGACCTTAGTTCTATCAGTTTAGCCTCTGTTCACACTGCTGGCAGAGGCTTTATTTTCTGCCCTCCTTTGGCTGACTTTCAGCCTCTCTTGGCTGACTTGGGCTGGTTTTACACTGGCTTTTTTTTTAATCTGTGGAGGTGCAGGTTTTACCTCCATCCCCATGGAACCCCCCCCCCCCCCCCCCCCGACCTTTAAAAACATATGTACCCGCTTTGATAGTATCACTGATCCATCTTGCGAATCAGCGATAATTCTGGTGCGGCAGCATGCAGTTACTTCTAGCTTCATACCTATTTCTGCCGGATCCTGAGACATATTAAATGCCCCATAGCGGCTGTGACATTTAGAACTGCACTGTGCGCATGCGAAGACCAAAATCCTGGCTCTGATGGGATCTGGACTCCACCGGATCTGAGTTGCCTAGAGCCCTATTTGAATTCATCCTGCATTGACCCAGATCTGGGTGGTCACGCTTTTTGTCACGGAGACATAAATCTCAACAAAATGCGGTTTTGGTGCAAAATTGGTGACATCCGGACGCATCATGCGTTCCCCTGTGCATGGTGCAAATCACACTTCCCGCAGCCCGCTGTGTAGCTGGTATCCAGGGAATACAGTGGGTTGCTAGGGGCCGCGTTCGCCGCTATGCAGCCTGCGTGAAGGCTTTTCTGCAAACAACGCAGGGAACTTAGAATATTGCAAGTGTGACCCTAGCCTTACTGGGAGGAATAATGCACAACCAAAGCTTCATGATTTACCTTATAAATGGAAACTGCAACACAAGCGCGGACTTAAAATATATTTCACCCTTTCTTCTGTGTATAAGAAAGCTCAGGACAACCAACCACTATAATGACTTCTGGGAATGGCATACAGGGGAAAATCTATAGCAATGTATTATTCCGGCAAGTCTACTATTTATATGGAAACTATGCTAATGATGTGTGTAAAAGTGTGGCATAAAGAAATACGGAATATTTTAGCATTAGGTAGTCTCCATTTTTAACTGTTCATTTCCCTTCATTGCTCTCACAGGCTTTTTATGGCACCCACTGCAGTTATTTTGATTCACTTTCAGAATGTTCGTAGAAGGGGCTCTACGTTACCTAAAAACGTGGCCACTGCCACCAGTAGAGCTAGAATCACTTATGTCATCTACTTGTACAACCAGGTGCAACCATCACATCCTGTATACTTAAAGCATAAACATCATTTTCATTTTTACTTAATAATTCTAGTGTTCACATGAAAATAAGTAACTTCGTAATATATCTTATCAGGCAAATTAGCTTACTTCTCCTCCTGGACTGATCTCAAAATTCTCAGTTCCCAAGTAAAATCTATCTTCAGTGAATACAGACATATATTGCTGAGATAGGAGATGGAAGTTTTTACAAGATTCTATTGTACAAGGGAGGAGCTAGAGGCATAGGGAGGAGCTACAGGTAGAGGGAGAAGCTAGAAGCAGAGGGAGGAGCTACAGGTAGAGGGAGGTGCTAGAGGCAGAGGGAGGAGCTACAGGTAGAGGGAGAAGCTAGAAGCAGAGGGAGGAGCTACAGGTAGAGGGAGGTGCTAGAGGCAGAGGGAGGAGCTACAGGTAGAGGGAGAAGCTAGTGGTGGAGGGAGGAGCTGAAGGCAGAGGGGGGAGCTAGAGGGGGAGCTACAGGCAGAGGGAGGAGATAGAGGCAGAAGGAGAAGCTAGAGGTGGAGGGGAGCTAGAGGCAGGGAGGAGCTAGAGGCAGAGGGAGGAGCTGGAAGCAGAGGGAGGAGCTACAGATAGAGGGAGAAGCTAGAAGCAGAGAGAGGAGCAAGAGGCAGAGGGAGAAGCTAGTGGTGGAGGGAGGAGCTGAAGGCAGAGGGGGGAGCTAGAGGGAGGAGCTACAGGCAGAGGGAGGAGATAGAGGCAAAGGGAGGAGCTGGAGGCAGAGGGAGGAGCTACAGATAGAGGGACAAGCTAGAAGCAGAGACAGGAGATAGGGGCAGAGGGAGGAGCTAGAGGCAGAGTTCCTCATCCTCCCTCTGCTCTTTTCTTCTGCATAAAATCTTATAAAAACGAACTACCATTTCCTATCTCTGTAATATAAAAGTCTGTATTCACTGAAGATACATTTTATCTAGGAATATTGAGAATGAGAGATCTGTCCAGGTGGAGAAATAAGCTAATTTGTTTCATAACATATATTGCTACATTAATCTCATGTGTACTATTGATACGGCCAGGGGCAGAAGGGGAACTCGGTCACCGGGTCTGCTGAATAAGGAATCACAGGTGGACGGGATCCCGGTGCCGTGCCCTGGTAATCATCTGGAGTAGATGTTGATGATGGGGAATAAAGGGAGTATTTACAGGGGATCGTGACGCCAACTGTAGTTCCCGGTAATATGGTACCAGCGCTGCAAGCCGGCCGCTGAGGTGATGATAGGTGCAGAAGAGTATGGAACAGCTCCCCACAGGTGGAGCTCTACCTCAGGGCAGCAATGAAGGAAGATGGCGAGGAAGGGCAGTGATGAAGGAAGATGGTGAGGGAGGGCAGTGATGAAGAAAGATGGTGAGGGAGGGCAGTAATGGAGATGGTGCTGCAGTTCTTACCTCTCTGCCGAGCTGCTGCTGTTGCTGAGCCCTCCGGACGCCACAGTAAGGAAGACAGAGTCCAAAGCAAGTTTACTCCACTCTACCAAAGCAAGTTTACTCCACTTTAATTTAATAGGTACCGGCAGATGGTGATGGTGTACAGTACAATCCGGTTTACCGGGGGTCGGTCACCAGATCCAGGTTCCCTGTTATGGAGTCTCTAGATGTCCTTCCTTCTATGGCTTTCTGGGTTAACTTAACTTCCTTACTCTCCGCCCTTGCAGAGCTCTCCCGCCAGTCCCACGGTCTGTATCTATCAGATAAGGTTTGTGCCCCACTGGTCCGGATAGGACGCCCAAGAAGAAGAAGAAGAAGGCTTCCTTCCAGCACTGCAATATATGGCCCTTTTCTGTATTGTCTTGAACCGGTTCTCGGTCCTGAGGGGCGAGGTACCTTGTGGTGCGTACGGCAACCCGGTTATGTTGGGCCCGCATCTTGTCGGTCTATTGCCAATGGTAAACTCCTGACTACTTCGGCTATCCGCAATGCCGATGCTCCCCAACGTGACCAGCCGGCTCCTAACAGTCCTGGACCGTTGCCTTCTGTCCTGGGCCCCCACTTCAAGATGGGTCTCCCTCCTGTCAGCTGGGCTGTCAGGCCTGACCTACCTGCCTGCCTTCCCAGCACCGTCTGACTAACTGTCACTTTTCCTCACACTACTCTATCCTAGGTCCGCCCCCAGCCTATGGGACCTACTAAACATTCTAAGTGGTGTGGTCCTAGGTGGGTGTAAAAACAGACTCCATAAAGTGAACCCTGAACTGATGACCTTACAGGGAAAAACACATTTTTATATTAAGTGTAATACTACCCTGTGGTGCCTAGTCACAGAGGTGCCACACTATTGATTTATGAAATAAATTAAAATCATGATCGCATTTTAATATGACCAGTGTAGCCAATCACTGTCCTGGGTTGTGAAGTCCTATAATTCAGGGCACAGTGATTGACTGCTGCAATCATGTGAGGTATACTGAACGGCATTGTTGCAGCCAAGTAAATTGATGAGAAAGACTGAAGATGTGACCCTGGATCAGTAAGAATTAGTTGTCAAAGTACTCATGTTCTGTCCTCGCTACACATTAGTTACCCTGAGGTGCGTGTGTGTAGTCTGACTCACAGCTAAACCTTCAGCCAATATAGCACAATAAGGAAACTTGCTTGAAATCTGTGCATTTTATTGAACATTAGCAAAAGAGTTTGGTGAAGCTAGGAACAATTGGAATAAATAATATCAGTGCATGTTTAATACAACAGAGGATTACCTATCACAAATAGATGTACAATATACATACAGCATCTACAAACAACTTGTATCGAACTTCAAGTGTAACTGCCGCTTACTTTTTTATCGCTAATACTGTAGAACAAGTGATTTTAATAAACATTCAAACTTCATAAGTGGAATCAGGAAGAACAACTTTCATAAATGTTCTGGAAGATGTGCCCCCTATAGTGTTTGTAAACCTCAAATAAAATAGTGGGAGGGCAGGGGTCCTACACAGCATGACTGAGTACAGGAGATTAGTGTGTAGTCAGTTTACCTCAGACAAAGGGAGGCTTGTCAGGCTGTCAGCAGTACACAGACTTCTGTGGTTATATTCAATGTGTGGAGCTTGAAGACGGATCTCACTGAGAATGAACATATGTCTGCTTCAGACACAGCCTAGTGGGGACATCTTATGGAAGGTTTATGAAAGGTTTTCTTCCAGATTTCACTAATGAATTATATTTGAAAGTTTTTTTATAATCACTTGCTCTACATTATCTAATATTGTTATGGCAATAAATAGTTAATAATTTATATGAATTATTGAAGCCATTCAGAAACCTTCCAAAAGCATGATTATATGAATTCTTGCACTTTCCTCTAGAATTCCTCTGTCTCAGATTTTATATAATGTTTTGAGGTAGATATAGCAGTGTAGAAGCTCTTATCAGAATGTCTTCGGACTGGATGCACAATTCAAGGCTAACTAACTCACAGAATATAATTGAATGTTTTTTTCAGAATAAAATGTAGATTCAGCATAATATTATGCAATTACCTAGAAACACCCCTAAGGAATGCCCCTTTAATGATAATTAATAAAACTGCTAAGCCCTCCTAAACCAAAGGTCTTTGTCATTAAGCTCTACTTTGACATGGATGTCAGTGTGGTTCTTTTGGTGGCGTGCACATACTCAGACAAAGCATCCAATTTTGTGGCAGACAATTAAGATGACAGCCCACCCGAAAGGTGTGGAGGGCATCCATTACAGTTGGCGCACCAGTGCGGGGCTAGGACGAGATATCCAGGGGACGACAGCCACAACTGAACCTTCATTCCCAGGACGGACCATGCACGAGGGGTAGACCTGCAGGCTACAAAGAGGTAAGAAAATGATTTATCTTACCTTAGACCCTCCTGTGTCTCCGTGCAGGGATGGAGGTAGCTAGCTTTCAGACTCGGACATAGATGACCGGATCTGAGAAGTCCTAGCCCTTGCAACCCGGTCCTGAGAATTCCTTAATTGTCTGCCTTATTTGTTCTTGCAACCTGATCCTGAGTTTATCTGTGTTAATGTCAGTGCTATCATTGCTGCAGTTTTAGTACAGAGAAAGAGAGAAAGGCACGGAGAATGGAGAGACGGGGCTGAGTGGGGAGATTCTGTTTCCCTGGTTTTCCAGCTCTATTCCCATGGGATAGTGTTGATGGTTTTCCGGCCCCTGAAAGGGGGGCCGATGGTATATTTCACTACTGGTGTTCCAGCCTCTGATACGGCTGATGGTTTTCCGATCCCTAAAGGGTTGATGATTTTCCGGCCCCCAATAAGGGCTGATGGTTTTCCCACCCCGCGCGCACAAGCTAAGGACGGAGTGTAGTCCTTGCTGCTGTGGTGGATGAGTACGTAATTTATGTAAAGGATTGTAGTGATGATATTGTTCTATTGTTCCGTCTCTCCAGATAACTCCAGATAACGTGATAACGTGCCCCTTGTGTAGACAAGGTATAGAGCTAGCAATTACGCCCGCTGGCTGGATAATAAATCGTGTTACTGACGTGCCATATGCACGGAAAGAAACTGGTTATATAGCAATCCCTGGCACTTCTCCAGTACTCAAGGTGTTCAGACAAAATATACATGCCCAGTTAATGATAATCAATCCGCAAGGGGTCTTGTTGCAAGAAGTATATGCAAGAAAGTTATATGACCCAGTTGTTGCCCCACTGAGGTGTAGAGGGGGCAAGACAATTAAGATGACAGCCCACCCGAAAGGTATGGAGGGCATCCATTACAATATATAAAGCTGAATGTGTGTATGTATGTCCGGGATTGGCATCTACACCGTCGCAACTACAGCCACATAATTTTGCACAGTCACACATCTTGACCCCAAGAGCGTCATAGGCTATGTTGTGAGGCGAAATTTTAACCATGCGCATTCCAATTCTCCATAAAAATGTTGGTCCTATCTATATAATAGAGAGAAAGTGAGAGTTACCAGTTGACAGTTGTGAATGAGAGGGGCTTAATGACAGCACCAAAGACTAACAGCATATACCAGCATATAGTCACTAAGGTGGGGTTCTGACATGGAATATTCACCACGCACAGGGACATGTATACACACCACATGCACACAAAGAGTAACAGCTAAGGTGGAGCCCCAACATTGGATACTCACCATGCACCCGAACACAAACACACACTACAAACACACACATCACACAGACCCCCCCACAGGGACACACACACATACACAACTTATAGGGAGACATGCACTCACCCCACAGGGACACACACACCACAGGGACATACACACATACACACCCCACAGGGACACAGAGACCCACACTCACACCCCACAGGAACACACAGAACCCATAGGAATGGACACACCCCGCAGAGACACCCCTCCCCCCACAAGGACACACACCTCAGGGACACCCCTTCCCCCCAAAAGGACACACACCACAGGGCCCCCCCCCACAGGGACACACGCACACCACTGGGACACACACACACCCCAGGGACACACAAACCCCAGGGACACACACACCACACAGACAGACACAGAGGTGCACAAATCGCCTCACACAACTCGCCTCATATGTCTGGTATCTTTAATTTCCAAAAATAAACATTTGATTAAAAACAGCCATGTGCAACATGTGCCATATAGGGAATTAAGGCAGATGTCAGTCGCATGAGGTGTCTTTTATGTGTATGTGTGAGGTAATATATACTGCCTGGCCGGGGGGAGGGTTTACTGTTGGCTGGAGATTTATTAGGCTGCCTATAGCAACCAATCACAGCTCAGCTTCTATTTTCCTACAGGTCATTAATATGACATATTCAAATTCTATTTTGTTATAGCTAACATCAGTTATTTATTAACCCGGGCGTAGGCGGGTAGTACAGGTAGTTATTAAATAAAAATGTAAACAACAGTTACACTTTAATAAATGCAGCTAACTAAAACAAAGAGACAGTTAGTGTATCAGAAGGCTGTAAAGAGCATAAACGTTTGTACCAGCGATGCTATCAAGAGGGATAAAATGGAGGATGCCTTCAGTATCTTAGTCATGAAGAAAATGGAGTTCTTCATACCCACAATGCAACAAAAAGGGAGGAGAAATGAGTCATGAAAGGACAAAAGCTACTGCTGATAAAAAGTTCAGTCACTAGAGGGAGCTAAAATACTCCAAACAAATCTTGTAAAGAAAACATAGATATACTGCGGAATAAAAACAACTTATGTTTTAGGGTTTTATTTATCACTGTTATTGACTGTGGCCAAGTTTTTTAATATAACGTAGAACTCTTTAAAAGTTTTTTTTTATGCAAATTAATTTGTTTTTATAGAAAAAACAATATTAACAATTATGCACAGTCCACAGGTAAATTCACATATACTGTATAAAGCATAAGAATACAGCAGCATGTAAGTGGGCCAGAACTTGTGTGTAGCCCTTTAACTCTATCATTGCCCTCCGCAGAAGGATAGCAGAATGACTGACACAGCTCAGTTATCTTTGAACAATTCACTTAAAGAAGCAGGCACGTATTGGATAGATGGGAATGGTGAAAGTCCAAGATGAATTAAGTCAACTGCTCCAAATGCAATGCAGAGAAAACTAGGCCACCATGTGCAAATAGTGCATATAGTCAAGGGGCCTGATTCATCAACACTTTTAAGTCAGAATTCAGATGTTAAAAAATCTCTGAAAAATCACAAAGTTTTGTCGCAACTTGAAGCTTTGCTAAATTATAGCACCTTGTGGTGTTGTCATGTTATTTTCACCAAGCTCGTACAAAGTAAGCAATGCTGGGGTAGGATGGGGGTGTGGCAACCACATCAAATTCATAATGAATGGTGGGCTCATTAACCCTCAAATCTTTCTTCTGTCCCCAACTAAAGCAAGATTAGCGATGAGGTGCACCCAACATCTCTGGCGGTCCTAATTCAGGGAAGTCTGACTACAGCACACCCCTACATCAAGACCAATGTGGACAAGGCTGGTGTTTATGAATTGGGGCCATAATGGCCATGTCTGACTGAGCAGGTACATGTCTAATCATATCACATCTCCTGGGCAGGGGAGGAAGCAAAAGAGAGTATACTGGCGTTGCAGCATGGGATTGCAACTGATTTTGTTACTGAGGTAAACTATGTTTAAAAACATGCAGAGAAATGTTTTACCTCATTGAAAGCAGCAGCTATGATCCCATTCTGAAATATCTATATACGGTACTCTTTTGCTTCCTCTCCTGCCCTGGATATGTGGTATGATCAGATCATATTCTTATACAATCAGACATGACCATTACACAGTACATAGCAGGGGCACATTTATAAGGTTATCTCAGCACAGGAACATGTTTTTCACACATCCAATTTTTGAATTTATTTTTTTCCAGGTTCTATTGATTAAAATTTACTTTGATCATGGAAAAACTCCTTGAATTCATAGTGTTTAAGGCCGCTTCACACACAAGGATAACCTGAACGATATCCTTGAAAAGTCATGAATTTGTGATCGTTCAAAAGATATCGTTCGGGCTCGTCTTGCGTGTAAACGAATGATTATAGGAAGAAAAAATCCTTGGATCGTTCATCCAAGATTTGACATCCTGACCTCAAATCTATCGTTTGTCTTCCAATTAACTCTGCTGGAAGAAGCCACATCGTTCAGTGTGACACCTTTTTGAATGATGTCGTTCAAAAATCTATTTCTGCCGCTTTAAAAGATCGTTCAGTCCTTGCTCTCCTACTTAACTGGTGCATTGCCGAACGGGATATCGTTAATGATATCCTTGTGTGTGACAACGCACTAATGATATCGGAACGATCACTGTCACGTGATCGTTCTAAGGATATCGTTAACGAGGGGGGGGGGGTTGGTGCTATCGGATATGGCTGGTTGAGGAGTGGGGGGGTTGAACTGACACTCACCGCATGTTGCCCTCCACACAGACCCGCTGCGGCCGCTAAGCAGTGCCGGCCGCCGGCCCATGTCATTAGGGGGGCGGCCCTAAATTAGGGCAAAACCACCAGCCTGTGGGGCACTTGCCCCCCATGTCACCTGGGTCAGTCCTCCCCTGGTTATGACATTGTTATATCATGTAAAAATTACAGTCGTCAACAGCTGCTATTTGGCTGCTGTCATGACTTGATTTGATTTGATTTGTTCATCTCCTTGTGAGTGGTAGTGTTCAGTCATAACAGCTACAATGCTCTCACTTCTCTTTGATGTTCTAATGTCATCTATTCTAAGGGAACTTAGGGGGTAAATATTCTATTTTTAAATCTGCTTAGGTCCTTCAGCATTTAAATAGGAATTGTCCAAGAAGTTATGAGATAAATCCCATTTATCTTATAACAAATTTATTTCCAGTTTTGGAGAAAAGACGGAGCTGCTCACAGGATTCCTTTGGGACGTCTTCTTTATTGGTGCGCACCAATAAAGAAGACGTCCTAAAGGAATCTTGTGAGCTGCTCCATCTTTTCTCCAAAACTGGAAGTGACGCATTACTGTTTCTAAGAAGTGTGCACCAAGTAAACTAGGCGTGCTGAGTGCAGGACACTTGAGAAAGATCCCGGGACATCTCGGAGCTGAACGGCAGCTGATCAACCTGCCTGAGAAAAATTTTTTCACTGTGGATGTGGTGCTGGTCAAACCTGAAACTGTGGACTATAAGACGTACCAGACTATAAGGCGCACCCAAGTTTGAACATCTGAAAATAGGAAAACAATGTTAATAGTAAAACTACCCTGGTGATTTGAAGATGTGGTGGTGGTGGGGGAGAGTGTTGGTGTTTTACTGTTGTGTTCGATTCTTGTTGCTGTAGGGTAGAAGAGGGGGGTATTGACTTATTCTAAAGAGGTAGAAGTATATCAGGAGGGTTGTACAAAAAAATAGAAGGCATTATTTTCTGTCCCCAACATTGACATAATATGGTCCAAATACACTTAACTTTGATTGTTTTGCACCAAACTTTAAGAAATTGTAAGTGTCATTTCATTGAAGAAAAAACTAATCTAATACTGGACTGGTTGTTAACGATAGATCACATAGGAGCTAGGATAATGCTTTTTTGTGCCATATGACTTATTTTCTCACATTTTTCTGTGCTTGTTTAAAAACTGGATTTTATGGCTGTGTGGGTGTGGCCAGCAGCTGATAGGGAACATTGCAATGTAACAGCAGAGAAGGGAATAACAGAGATCGTGACTGAGCTGTGTGCAGCCAGATTACAGAACAGAGAAGCTTGTAAAGAGAAATTAACACTGATCCTGACATGGCTTAGCTCTGTGCTGTAATCTGATACATTGTTTCCTCACCAGCTGCAGTCAGCAGTGTAGGCCACTCCCCCTTTACACTTATATGGTTACATGCCCCTTATTCACTGAAGATGGATCTGAGTGATGATAAACATGTGTCTGCTTCACACACAGTTCAGTGGGAACAACTTTGTGGAAGGTTTATGAATGGTAAACAACCAAAATTTTATAATGAAGTATATTAGAAAGTATATTAAAATCTCTTGTTCTTCATTGTTATTGAATAAAAATTTAAATGACAGTTACGCTATAAGAATACAAGCTCCTTCATTGTGGAATTATCTATGTGCCTGGTGTCTTAGATGTATTGTATCTCTTAAAATTTCTTCCACTTTAACTGCTTATACACAGTTTAACTAGATATACACATTAGTAGAAGTTATTCTAATTTCATTAAAAACGTATCTAATGCAGATTGGATATCAAGTAGTTTTACTGTGTTCTTCATGACTACATATAAATGTGAGCAAACAAGAATGGGATCACAGATGTATCCTATATGGTGGCACAGACACAGAATGAAAACGTAGGAGATCGGCTTTTGTCTTGGAGATTGAGTCTCTTCTGCTAATTATAAATCAACTTGTTATCTTCATGTAGCAGTTTTGTCTTCAGCTGGTACACCAAATAGAATCATAGAATGGTAGAGTTGGAAGGGGCCTCTTGGGACATCTAGTCCAACCTACTGTTTTTTTTCTAATATATAATCTCTATCTCCTCCCATTTAGTTTCATCACTTTGCTTCTAGTCTTTCCTTGTGCAAATGAGAATAAAGCCGTACCCTCAACAGTGTGACAACCCTGGAGATATTTGTAGACAGCTATTAAGTCTCTTCTCAGTCTTCTTTTTTGCAAGGAAACATTCACAAATCTTGTAATTGTTCCTCAAAGGACATGGTTTGCAGACTGGTCAACATTCTGGTCACTCTTCTCTGAACTTGCTCCACTTTGATGATATCTTATTTAAAATCACAAAGATCTATTCTACTAAAACTAATGGGACTACATGCTTTCTCTAACCCGGTAGCAAGCTCAGGTCAGTCTCTCCTGCTCAGCATTAATTACACAGATTGAGGGAACAATGCAGCCACTTAGGTATCTCAGGGGAAGGAGCAAAGTGTTATACTCTTTGATTTAAGGAAGCAGTCAGGGAGGTCTGGAACTGCTGACCTTACTGATAGCAGACTATAAGATGCACATAAATTTTAGAAAGACGATATCTTGATAAAAAGTTTAACTTATAGTGAGAAAATATAGAGAATGTTAAAATTTCTCCCCTCTTGTATCTGTACAACCGAATTGTCAACATTTATTGTTACTTGTATTGTTATTATGTTACTTGTCCTAGTCTGCCCTTTTAGCATGTAAAGCGCCATGGAATATAATTGCGCTATATAAATAAATAAATAATAATATGTTGTACAGAAGTGCGGGTTTCTGTTAAGGGTAGCAAATTTACTTGATGGTCTATTGTTGTAGGACAGTTTCTTACATCCTGGCATCTGTGGTTTGGGCACAGTTTGCAATGTCTGGACTGAAGACTGAAGGAGCATCTGCTGACCTAAACTGTAAAACCCTTAAATATATATATATATATATATATATATATATATATATATATATATGGGTTTATATATATATGTATTCAGATTGTGAATGTTAAACATGAGAAACTGGCCTAAGGCTGGGTTCAGGTGGGCACAATTCCAGGACTGACTATAGGTCTCCCAACCTGAACGTTCAGCTTTATACACTGTATGATCATGAGTCTGGAAGTTTGGGTCGGGAGGCCCGTGATCTATCCTGTCATTACAGTCTATAGTTTAGACTGTGACATATGCCCTTCTGAACCCAGTCCAGAGGATTCATGTATGACTTCTCCTTCTTGCCCTGGCAGACCAAATACACTATTTATGCATCTAGAATGACACAATAACACTTACATGCTGACCTTTTAAGTTACTGTTGGGCAAGAATAGTAATGACCATATTATCCATGTGCGGAAAGCCAGCCTAGGATAACAAATCATAACAGAATTTTTCACACACTGACTGATGGACCTGTATTTGGTGGCGAGTTTGATATATTATAGGGATGGGTTAATTTTCTTTTGTGATATATGTAGGTATTACACAGTGTGCAGATGTCTGTTTTAATGTAAATCTGTCTGATTCATCACCTACATATGTGCATGCATATTTGCTAAATATTTTTACTTTCTTCAATCACCTAATGTCACTCATAGACATATGTACAGCAAATGAGTAATAGTAGTGAACATATGGTTGGCGAAGAAGTTTAAGATGTGTTTTAGGATTTTGCTAAAATAAACTTTTTATACCCTCCACGATTGAAAGAATCATTTTATGGTATTTTAGGTGATGGTCACTAAATCTAGCTGGGACCCCTGCTATTAATAATAATAATCTTTATTTATATAGCGCCAACATATTCCGCAGCACTTTGCACTTCAGAGGTTCATATACAAACAGTCATAAGTAACAGTTATAAAAAAAAGCAACAATTAAAGCAAAATAATGACGGCCCTGCTCATAAGAGCTTACAATCTACAATGATGTGGGGGTGACACAAAGTACAGGTGCTTATTTACAATGATGGTCCAGCTGCATGAGTAGCCACCAGCCAATATTTGTAATAGATTTGAGTCTAATGGAGTGAATAGGTTATGTCTGAATGACTACAACTAGGGAGCTTGACAGGCCACCCTAACAAGATGTGTTTTTCTGGAGCATCTGATAGTATATAAATTGTGGATGGTCCTAATTTCTTGGGTTAGAGCATTCCAGAGAATTGATGCAGCTCAGGAGAAGTCTTGGAGCTTGGTATTGGAGGTTCAGATTAGTGCAGATGTTAGTCTAAAGGCCCTGTTACACGGCACGATGTTGGAACTAAGTCGGCAACGATCTCGTGTGCATGCGGTCGTTTTTAAGATCGTTGGTGAGATGTCACACGTCTAGATATCGTCTAGATGTTGGTGATGTTGTGGTCATTCGCATAACCCAGCGAACCATACCTGCTCATTGCTTTAAATGGGCGAAGTCGTAAACAACATCGTTATCGCGGTGTCAAACATACCGATATACCAGGTTGTCTGATCGTTGATGGTATGGTTTGAGAACATGTTCTCAAACCTGTGATCAGCGATCCGATTTATCATTCCAACATGCCAGAGTCACATGCAACAAGGTCGTAACGAGGTCGCTGGAATGCCTCCAAATCTGTGACGTATCAGCGATGTCATTAACGATGTTGTGCCGGGTAACGGGGCCTTGAAATCACTTCCATAGCTAAGAGAACAGGTGGGGTGATAGACAGAGATGAGAATAGAGAAATGGGGAGGTGCTGCACTGTGAAGAGCCTTGGGGGTGAGAACAAGAAATTTGAATTGGATCCCATTGAGGGCCGCTACACACTGCGGCGTGATCTGGTCCGGGGCGGCGCCGCGGTCCTGACTTGTCATCGGCTGCAGCTGCGTGCGCTGCACACCGGACCAGGGAGCATATTAGCCCCCCAGTCCTGTGTGGTGATCTGGTCCGCGGCTGTCAGTGGCATCCCGGACAGCCCCGGACCGGATCACGCCGCATTGAGAAGCGGCCCTGGGCAGCCAGTGCAATGACAGTCACAGACCATCTGAGTAACTTTTAGCCAGATAGGTGACCCTGGCTGCTACATTAAGGATGGGCTGGAGGGGGAAAGCCTAGTGAGAGGGAGGCCAATTAATAAAGAATTGCAATAATCAAGGCAGTTGAATCTCAGGTGAACTCATTAAACTCAATTCCCATAATCCAACAGTGAGTTAAATTGTGCCGAATTATTGGATTATTGACTTTAATGATGCTGGACTACCTGATTAACCAGCACCATTGAAGTCAATAATTCATCACCATTGAACTCAATGCCGGTTTACTGGAATGCACACTCATTCCTTTAATCTATGACTGAATTTAATGACTTCAGGTGAGTTCATTGAGTTCAGTGAGAAACTTTTTTTGTGCCAAATCTGCATCTACTTGCAGGAAAATGCACCAAATATGTGACAAGTTTTTTTTTTACATGTTTCTGATGCATTTTTAGTGCACTTTTGTCAGAAAACTGCATGCAAATCCTTATGCCAGCAAAGTCAATGAGAATTATGAAGTTTTGTGCACCTGTTGCTTTTTTACCTTGCAGATTTAATGCAGAAATAAATCTGCAGCATGTCAATTCTGCACCAAATCTGTATCTTCTGACAGAAAAACTCAACGTATTTTTGTCAAGTGTTTTTCACGTTTTTCATGCATTTTTGACATGCATTTTTTATGCATTTGGGGTGGAAATATGCTGCAAAAATACAGCAACAATTAACATGCTGCAGATCTATTTCTGCACCAAATCTGCAAGGGAAAACAAAGCTAAAGTGGGTACGTATTTAGACCCCTTTAAATTTTTCACTCTGTTTCATTGCAGCCATTTGGTAAATTCAAAAAGTTCATTTTCTTTTTCATTAATGTACACTCTGCACCCCATCTTGACTGAAAAAAAACAGGAATGTAGAAATTTTTGCAAATTTATCAAAAAAGTAAAACTGAAATATCACATGGTCATACATTTTCATACCCTTTGCTCAGACACTCATATTTACGTCACATGCTGTCCATTTCCTTGTGATACTCCTTGAGATGGTTCTACTCCTTCAATGGAATCCAGCTGTGTTTAATTAAACTGACTTGATTTGGAAAGGCACACACCTGTCTATGATGGTGGGTTTATACGCCGCGATATCGGCGTCCAACTCCGACCCAACTCCGACAAAAAGTCACGTGGGTCGCGAGTTGGACCCGATATCGTGTGCGCGTTGTACGGTTTAAGCGTACAACGCGATGCTGGAACGATGCCAAAACGATATCGGAGTTGAATAGCAGAATAGCAGAATAGCAGAGCTATTCAACTGCCCAATATCGCATGGCAGTTGTACCAGCATCGCTGCGTGTGACAGCCCAACTCCGATGCGTACTCGCACCTCACCCATTAACTCCCATGTTAAATGGTCGTTACTGGGTTGGTGGGCGTACACATCGGAGGGACGTTGTTTCCCGATATCGCAGCGTGTAAACCGGCGATGCGATATCGGGAAAAGTGCTCCCAAAATGCGCGCTCCCGCGGCGTTGTATGCGATATCGGGACGATATCGCTACGTGTAACCCCACCATAAGACCTCACAGCTCACAGTGCATGTCAGACCAAATGAGAATCATGAGATCAAAGGTACTGCCCAAGGAGCTCAGAGACCAAATTGTGGCAAGGCACAGATCTAGCCAAGGTTACAAAATAATTTCAATGTCTTGTTGGAAGGTTTAATTCTGGAAGAGGTTTTCATCCAGGATATCTCTCTCCTTGGCCGCTTTCATATTTCCATCAATTGCAAAGAGTTATCATGTCCCTTCAGCTGAAAAAACACTCCCATAGCATGGTGCTGCCACCACCATGTTTCACTGTTGGGATTGTATTGGGCAGGTGATGAGCAGTCCCTTTTTTTTTCCACACATACCCCTCAGAATTATCACTAAAAAGTTCTACCTTTGTCTCATCAGATCAGAGAATCTTATTTCTCATAGTCTGGGAGTCCTTCATGTGTTTTTTTGCAAACTCTATATTGGCTTTTATATGTCTTGCACTGAGGAGAGGCTTCTGTCGGGCCACTCTGCCATAAAGGCTCAACTAGTGGAGGGCTGCAGTGAGAGTTGACTTTGTGGTACTTTCTCCCATCTCCCTACTGCATCTCTGGAGCTCAGCCACAGTAATCTTGGGGTTTTTCTTTACCTCTCTCACTAAGGCTCTTCTCCCACGATTGCTCAATTTGGCTGGATGGCCAGGTCTACGAAGACTTCTGGTGGTCCCAAAGATCTTACATTTAAGGATTATGCATCGTTCACTGGGGCAGGGTACTGGACCGTCTGGGGTCAGACAGTCAAGTGGTCACGATGGCCATCCCATTCCACATGGGTCCTGCTTTCCTCCCAGCTGCCTGGATTCCCTGGAACTCACTCTTCTCCTTCCATCTTGTTCTTTCCTACTGACTAACTTTACACACCCCCTCAACTAACTTCCTCCCTCCAACCAGCAGATGGGGTCTGCTCTATCAGCGAGCCTCTTCCTCCCTGCATCACCCTGGCTTGGAGTTTGGGTTGGTGTTGGGTGTGTTTTGCTGTGTCTCAGCTTAGTGTTCCCAGCTTACCTGGGAGAGCATGATACCACACTTTTAGGTTAGGTGCAGTACCACTGTGGCGACTGAACCGCAGGGACGCCACAATTAGGGAGGCCAGTGTGCTTTTAGGAACCTGCAGAAATTATTTTGTAACCATGGCTAGATCTGTGCCTTGCCACAATTTGGTCTCTGAGCTCCTTGGGCAGTACCTTTGATCTCATGATTCTCATTTGGTCTGACATGCACTGTGAGCTGTGAGGTCTTATAGACAGGTGTGTGCCTTTCCAAATCAAGTCAGTTTAATTAAACACAGCTGGATTCCATTGAAGGAGTAGAACCATCTCAAGGAGTATCACATGGAAATGGACAGCATGTGACGTAAATATGAGTGTCTGAGCAAAGGGTCTGAAAATGTATGACCATGTGATATTTCAGTTTAACTTTTTTGATAAATTTGCAAACATTTTTACATTTCTGTTTTTTTACAGTCAAGATGAGGTGCAGAGTGTACATTAATGAAAAGGAAAATGAACTTTTTGAATTTACCAAATGGCTGCAATGAAACAGAGTGAAAAATTTAAAGGGGTCTAAATACGTACCCACTGTAGCTTTGTTTTCCCTTGCAGGTTTGGTGCAGAAATAGATCTGCAGCATGTTAATTGTTGCTGTATTTTTGCAGCATATTTCCACCCCAAATGCATAAAAAATGCATGTCAAAAATGCATGAAAAACATGTGAAAAACACTTGACAAAAATACGTTGAGTTTTTCTGCCAGAAGATGCAGATTTGGTGCAGAATTGACTTGCCACAATTTGGTCTCTGAGCTCCTTGGGCAGTACCTTTGATCTCATGATTCTCATTTGGTCTGACATGCACTGTGAGCTGTGAGGTCTTATAGACAGGTGTGTGCCTTTCCAAATCAAGTCAGTTTAATTAAACACAGCTGGATTCCAATGAAGGAGTAGAACCATCTCAGTAAATATGAGTGTCTGAGCAAAGGGTCTGAATACTTATTACCATGTGATATTTCAGTTTTTCATCTTTTAATAAATTTGCACAAATATCTACATTTCAGTTTTTTTTTCAGTCAAGATGGGGTGCAGACAGGGGCGTAACGATTGCAGTTGCAGCGGCTGTGATGGAGCCCGGACGTACAGGGGCCCATGCCACCCGTTGCCCCAGCGAACGCCGATCCCTGCGCCGGGTGCCTGCTTAACATGGATATGTTGCAATGTGCAACAGCATGCTGCATGCAGCTATGGGCCCATGTGTTAGGGAGAGGAGGGGAGGGGTGGAGAGGGGAGCCCCCGCTTCCTACAGCCTCCGCTCCTCCCCTCGCTTCCTCTTACCACTGCCTACATTCCATCTGTATTCCACTGTGGAACGCATTTAGCAGGTTGGTGCTGCCTCCTCGCTCCTCCTCCTCCGGAGTCTTCTTTTCAGTTTTTGTAAGGATAATGGAGCAGTGGGGAAACCAGGAGAGGTAAGTACAGATTGTTTTAAAATAAGTTAATGCGAGGTGGCCAGAGGACTATGGCAGGAGGAGGGGGTGCATGATACTATATGGAGACAGGGGCGGACGGTCACCCCCGGGGGCCCTGGTGTAGGAGAGGACCGGGGGGGCGGGGCTACTGGCCGTCGGCGCGGCCCGGGGGGGAGGGGTGCTGCTGGCCGTCGGCTCGGCCCGGAAAGGTGGGGGTGGGTGCCGCTGGGAGCCGCTAAGAGCCGCTGGGAGCCGCAGGCGCGATGCTCTCCTACCTGGGAGCCGCGCCGGATGTCTGATAGGGGCCGGAGGAGCAGAGGAGAGGAGGGGCTGGATCAGGCAAGGGAAGCAGGAAGCTCTCTGCTTCCCTTGCCTGACCCTCCTCTCCTCTGGCGGCGGCTTGCGGGGGTCGGCTGGGGGGCCCCCTCCAGGCTTGAAGGGGCCCCCTAACCGGTCGGGGCCCTGGTGTAGCTGCACCAGCTGCACCAGTGTAGTTCCGCCCCTGTATGGAGAGGCTATGAGGCTGCACTATATGGAGAGTTATGATGTTGCATATATAAGTCTGTACTGTATGAGGCTGCACTATATGGAGAATTATGAGGTTGCACTATATGGAGAGCTATGAGGCTTCACTATGAGGCTGTACTATACGGAGAGCAATGAGGCTGCATTATTTGGAGGGCTATGAGATTGCATAAATGAGGCTGTACTATTTAGAGAAATATAAGGCTCCACTATATGGAGAGTTTTGAGACTGCACTATATTGAGAACTGAGCCTGCATTATACTGTATAGAGGGCCATGAGGCTGCATTATACTATATGGAGGGATATGAGGCTGCATCATACTATATGGAGATCTATGCGGCTGCATTTTAATATATGAAGAGATATGAGACTGCATTATACCACATGTAGGGCTATGAGGCTGCATTATACTATAAGTAGGGCTATGAGGCTGCATTATACTTTATAGAGGGCTATGAGGCTGCATTATACTATATGGAGGGATGTGTGGCTGCATTATACTATATGGCGTGCTATGAGGTTGCATTATACTATATGGAAAGATATGAGGCTATATTATACTATAAGGAGGGATATGAGGCTGCATTATACCATATGGAGGGCTGTGAAGTTGCATTATATGATATGGAGAGATATGAGGCTACATTATACTATATGGAGGGATATAAGGCTACATTATACAGTACTGTATAGAGGGCTATGAGGCTGCATTATACTATATGTAGGGTTGTGAGGCTGCATTATACTATATGGAGGGGCTATGATGCTGTATTATACTATATGGAGAGCTATGAGGCTGCATTATGCTGTACTATATTGGGAGATATATATATGCTACATTATACTATATGGAGAAATATATGGCTACATTATACTATATGGAGGGATATGAGACTGTATTATACCATATGGAGGGATTTGAGGCTGCATTATACTATATGGAGAGATATGAGGTTACATTATACTATATGGAGGAATATGAGGCTGCATTATACTATATGGAAGGCTATGAGGCTGCATTATACTATATGGAAGGCTATGAGGCTGCATTATACTATATGGACAGTTGTGAGGCTGCATTCTACTATATGGAGGACTATGAGGCTGCATTATACTATATGGAGGGATGTGAGGCTTCATTATTTTATATGGAGGGGCTATGAGGCTGCATTATACTATATGGAGGGTGGTTAGGCTGTATTATGCTATATGGAGGACTATGAGGCTATATTATACTATAAGGAGGGATATGAGGCTGCATTATACCATATGGAGGGCTGTGAAGTTGCATTATATGATATGGAGAGATATGAGGCTACATTATACTATATAGAGGGATATAACTCTACATTATACAGTACTGTATAGAGGGCTATGAGGCTGCATTATACTATATGTAGGGTTGTGAGGCTGAATTATACTATATGGAGGATTATGAGGCTGCATTATACTATATGGAGGGTTGTGAGTCTGCATTATACTATATGGAGGGGCTATGATGCTGTATTATACTATATGGAGAGCTATGAGGCTGCATTATACTGTACTATATGGAGAGATATATGGCTACATTATACTATATGGAGAGATATATGGCTACATTATACTATATGGAGGGATATGAGACTGTATTATACCATATGGAGGGATTTGAGGCTGTATTATACTATATGGAGAGATATGAGGCTACATTATACTATATGGAGGAATATGAGGCTGCATTATACTATATGGAAGGCTATGAGGCTGCATTATACTATATGGACGGTTGTGAGGCTGCATTCTACTATATGGAGGACTATGAGGCTGCATTATACTATATGGAGGGATGTGAGGCTGCATTATTTTATATGGAGGGGCTATGAGGCTGCATTATACTATATGGAGGGTGGTTAGGCTGTATTATACTATATGGAGGACTATGAGGCTGCATTATACTATATGTAGGAAAATGGGGGTGCATTATGTTAATTGAATGACTATTGGGGCTACCTTATGAATGGGGGACTAAGGACTGCATTATAATACATAGAGGACTATGGGGGTACATTGTAATTTATGGAGGAATATGGAGATGCAATATAATAATTGGAGGACTATCGTGGTGGGAGGAGGAAGACCATATAAATTAAGATGGGGAACATATATACCATGATAAGGGCAATATTCCAGTAGGAGGACCATATATTGCAGGATGAGGGACATTAATACATAATAAAGTGTGAGAGGGGTCAATTTGTGAGTCTTTTTTGAATGCTACACAGGGCACATACATCTGACCGACGTGTGCATGGGAAGGGGGACCCCCAGGTCTAAATTTTGCATCGGGGCCCACCAGACTCTAGTTACGCCACTGGGTGCAGAGTGTACCTTAATGAGAAAAAAATTGAACTTTTTGGAATTTACCAAATGGCTGCAATGAAGCAAAGAGTGAAAAATGTAAAGGGGTCTGAATACTTTCCATTCCCACAGTACATGCAGAATATGGCCCTGTTGGACGACCAGGAGAATCAGGGGTGGCGTGATAACATTTGTCTCAAGGATGTCCCAGAGGCTATTCCAGCACATGTCCTTCCCCGTAAAGTCTCAGAGATTTTTGACCTTGTATCCCAGAAGCCTATGGAGTCCATCTTCATTATTGATAGGGTACATAGGGTGTCACGTCAAAATCTCCAGAATGCCTCTACTTCTTGCAACATCCTATACACGCTACATTACTACTCGGATAGAGAATCCATCTTCAGAAAGGCCTGGTCCTTCGGCTAATTTATGTTTGAAGATACGGAAATACGGCTTTTTCCTGATATATCTGCTCAGACACTAGCCATGAAACGCTAACTCTCTCCCCTTGTTCAAAAATTCAAGGAAGTGGGGGCCATGTATAGGTGGGGTCACCCTTTCCACCTGTCGTCAAAAAAGAGGACGCCCAGTTCTATCTCAAGAAACCAGAGGTTTTGTCAAGCCTTTTTAAATTTTTGAATATTATACCTACGGGTATCTGGCTCCCAAAGTGGCTGCTGATTGAGCACCATTGTCAACCTGTGCAAGGGGAGAGGAAAAGGCATTCCACGCAGCAAGCCGGCAGGCGGGGACTGAGGGGTGATGGAAGCCCGGCCGAGCATGATGACCAAAGAGATCATCTGACTTGACTTTAGGTTCGGTCTGCTGATGAACCTGTTCCACTCTGTTCCATACCGTTCGAAGGGTAACCTCACCCAAGGGCCGGGTGAGACCTCATAGTCGTAATCTGCCTCAGACTGGACTGCTCCTATTAGGTTATGCCTTATGTTGATGTTCTATATACTGTAGATAATATGTGTGTTTTAGAGCATGCTGCTGTATAGTTTTTCTTGTTTTCTTTTTTCGGACTAGTGTCCGAAGTCTCTCTCTTTTTTTCCTATGTGAATGGCTCCTTCCGGAGATTTCCTGTCCACAAGTTTGGTTTATTGAAGGAAAAGTTTCAATTTCCTCGACGCTTGTACTTTAATTTGTATTGTTTTCTATTTTTACTTGCTCTTTCTCTTTACTCTTTTCTTCCTTCTACCCCTTTGTGTGTTCCCTCCATTCTCCTTTTTCCGCTCTGTAAATAACAGATACAGTTTGTAGAAACCTGGCCATTTGATAGAATATGGGACCCCAAAATCTCAGAAGTGTGCTGTTTTTTCCATCAACGTGAAAGATTTGCATGACCGAGGTAAGGTATCCCCTCTCTCTAAAGACCTCCAGGCCATCCTCGGACGTGCATGTGATAAAGGTATAATCACTAAACAGGTTGTGGAGAGCCTGACTGTTAGGTATCCAAAAATACCGACTTTATATTTGTTACCTAAGATCCACAAAGATCCCGTCACTCCCCCGGGATGTCCGATTGTGTCCGGTATAGGGGGCTTATGCAACCCAGTGTGTCAATTTATTGACCACTATTTGAAACCACTTGTTGAAAACTTGCCCTCCTATATTCGTGACACTGGGAACGTCTTGAGGCGGACTGATGGGATCTTTGTGGAACCAGGGACCATATTGGTCACTGCCAATGTGGAATCTCTTTATACCTGCATATGTCACGAGGATGGTTTGGAGGCTGCCCGCTTCTTCCTGTTGGCTAGTGGACAAGACGGCTCATTGTGTGAATTGATTCTTGAGCTACTCCACTTTGCCCTTACTCACAATTTCTTTGTATTCAAAGATCAATACTACTTACAGACCCGCGGCACTGCCATGGGCGCGGCCTGTGCCCCCTCATACGCAAATCTCTTCATGGGTTTCTGGAAGAGGGGTTGTTGTGCGAGGGGGTTGGTCTGGCCAGCGCCCATGTGCATTGCTGGTGGAGGTATATAGACGATCTACTGATTTTGTGGGGGGGCACTGTGGAGCAGCTGGAGACATTTATGGGCCATCTCGCAAACAATAACATCAACGTCAGACTTACATATAAGTCTGACATGAGACAAATTGAGTTTTTGGATATTTGTTTAACTGTGGGTTCCGATAATACTATACATACCGATGTGTATAGAAAACCCACATCCGTAAACTCTCTTTTGCATGTGAGTTCGTCCCATACTGCCTCAACAATCCGAGCTGTCCCCACTGTCCAATTTCTCACAATGAAGCACATTTGCTCTTCTGAGGAGGCTTTTGAGAGGCGGGCGGTAGATTTGAAACAACGTTTTAGAGAGCGGGGATATAGCAACAGGTCAGTCAAGAGGGCTTATCTTAGAGCCAAACTTGCATCACGTAGTGAACTACTCTATAATCAACGAGCGGTAGTGGTAGAATCTTCACAACCGACTCGATTTATTTCTACTTATAACCAGAGTTGGGATACATTGCGTGATGTTTTGAATAGACACTGGCCAATCCTCCAATCAGATCCTACATTGAGGGAAATATTGTCTGATAAACTCCTTTTGACTGCCCAAAGGTCATGAAATCTTCATGACATTTTGGTCAGGAGTCATTACGTTCCTGCTCCATCAAACCCTTTTGGTGCTGTAGGCCCCCGACGTGGATGTTTTCCCTCTGGCCACTGTGTGGCTTGCCCGAACGTCCTTTGCATTAATTCCTTCGCCTCCTCCGATGGCTCCCGTACATACGATATTAAAGAATACATGTCTTGTGGGTCGAGAAATGTGATCTACTATGCCACCTGTGCATGCCAGTTGATATATATAGGTATGACATCAACGAAGCTAAGGAGGAGGGTGGGGAACATGTGGGGGACGTTCTGGCGGCCCCAGAGGTGAAGGATAAGGCCACTCTTAAGACACTGCCACGACATTTCCTAGAACACCATGGTGGCGATCCAACTTCCCTGATGTTCAGGGCCATTGATGCCATCCATGGTGGTATCCGAGGTGGAGACACTAGGAAATTGTTGGCACGATGCGAAATACAGTGGATAGTGACGCTTAACACCATGTCACTACGTGGTCTCAATGAGCACCTCAGCTTTGCCTCCTTCCTTTAGCCGTCGCCGTTTGGGTTTGGTTAGGGTTTAAAAACCCTACAGTTATCTCTAATGGTCTGTTTGACCAGATTTTATCTGTTATTATGGGTTTTTATTTCGTGGTTTACAGGCTGCCTTTAGCTCGGAGGAACCCCTTATATCGTTATTGTCTATTATGAAATTTGGACTCTATATCTGAATGCAGAAATCTTACAGAACGATATGAAGAAAACATTCATCTCATTGGAAGAAATGAGCCCTTGATGTGCTATAAACTTTGGATGCATTATATGCATGTATGTTGATGTCTTCTATCTATGCATTGCAATGAGTCTCTTTACTTTTGTGTGTTGACGCGGCCCGCTCCCCGCCCCTCCTGGCATATGATATGCCGGCATCTTGTTACCCTGGTGACGCGTCCCAGGAAGTACTGAGCTGCGTGGCTTGTGTGTCAGTAGAGGGTGGGTTTGAGCGTGGTTGCCGTGACAATGCATCACACGCCGTCACGTGACTGCGGTGACACACGTGACCCGACCCGCGATGACACGGGTGCGGGCGGCGCGTCACTTCCGGTCAGGTGACCGCTGGTTAGCGTCACTTCTGGTCGAGGTGACGTGGATAAGCAGCGCTATAAGTAGGGGAACTCCAGGCAGCTCCTTTACACCTCCCCCTGATGAAGTGGCCATAGGTGTCTACCTGGGCCACGAAACGCTGTAGGTGTCCGCAGTCCTGACCTTCCCCTGCCTCAGGCGCCCTCCACCTGCCAAAACATGTGGTAATTGTATGGTCTCACTGGTCTAATGCTGTGTTATGATATGTCACACAGAGAACTGGTTTAAATACTGTGTTGGTTAATTCTCTTCTGTCTATATAAGTTCATGTGGGTTAAGATGAGATAATGTACATACTTATTTTCATGAGGAATACAGAGCAAGGGCTGAAGTGCTCTTAGTACAGAAAATGAGTTTGCTACCACCAGCATGTACTCAGTGATTTGTGATCGGCCCATGTTGGGCATTATATTGTAACACCTTTGAATTGTATTGGTGATAACCATTCATTGTATTTTATGACTGTTTGGTCCAAAGTTCACTCTTTTTACCACTGTACTGCTGGTGTGGGAGCTACTGACCACCGCCCTCATTTGTCCTCTAAGTCAGTTTAAATAAAAACACTTTGATGTAACTATCAGCTATACTCTTTCTTCTTCACTTTCATTTAATTGACCGAGGTAAGAAGTCAATTCTCACTCATTTTTAAAAAAAGTAACACATCCACATTGCCTTCCTCCAGGAGACACACTTATGCTCACTCAAACCGTTTAAGTTGTCTGGCTCCTCTGATGGCTCCTGCACTTACAACATTCGTGAGTATGTATCCTGTGGCACAAGTTGCGTGGTATATTACACCACATGTACTTGCCCACGGATATATGTTGGACAAACTTGCAGGGAGCTAAGGAGAAGAGTGAGGTAGCATGTGAGGGACAACTCTGTGGCCCCCACTGTGAAGGATAGGATGACCCTTAAGACAAGACATTTCCTGGAACACTATAAAAGGGATCCATCCTCCCTGATGTTTAGGGGAATCAATGTGATCCATGGTGGAATCAGGGGTGGTGATGTTCATAGAATACTCTCACAAAGAGAAACGAGGTGGATTGTGTGGAAATGCCTAGGCCTGGGGTTATGGCCGGCTAATCGGGTCCGTAGATCCTTGATTAGCTGCCTGTATCAAGTCCCGTGCACCTCTAGTCAGGACTGAAATCCCTAGACTGAGGTGACTAGACAGAATTTCAATCACCCTGGTTAATGAACAACTCTGCTTATATCCCCGTGATCACCCATTGCAGGATATTGGGGACATCATGATTGGTGGAATAAAACTGTCTTCTCATTGGCTCGATCTCAAGCCTCATATAAAACATCTTTAATAGTATTGCAGTCCTGGCAAGGGAGACACACATAGTGATTGACATAGCAATAAAATGAAATGTTAGTAGGATTAACTTCTTTCAAGGGAGAGCCACAGGCAGATGGTTTACTTAGCCCCTAGCAGGATACATTTAGTCTGCAATCCATGACATTAAACAATGGTGGCTGAGGCCATTTACATGGACTCAACATTCCACATGGTAATACAATGGCATTCTAACAGGATTAAGTTCCTCTGACCTTACAGGGAGATAATTGCATTACATACATCAACATCATCAAACATCTACAAGACATGTAGGAACAATGGGTAAACAAAATACAAAACACTGTCTGGCTAGATTTTAAGAACTTAACCCATGCTATGCATTGAAAGAGTCCATTTAATCACAGATTGTGTCTTTGGACACAATGGCACCTTGAGGTTTAAATGAAAACTTGAGCTGTGCCCCTTTTCTTTAGTCGCCACTGCCCGGCTTATCTGGATTTTTGTACCTGCAAACCTATATATAGTTAGATTTTCAAACTAATACATGTTTTTATTTATTTTTAATGGATTTAATAGGTGCTGACCCTATTTTATGGGATGAAACCGCTGTCCTTCCACTGCCTTTTCTGTAGGAGGGGTCCCTTCATCTGGAACAGATTTATGAGGAACTACTTATGTCCCGTCTGTATAGTGATATTCCGTTGTGGATGCCTTCTACTTGGTGCCGTGATGCGCCCCTGCTTTGGTCGGCGGATGTAGTTGCACCTCTGTGTCTTTCCCTGCTGCGCATGTGTGGTGGCCATGGTGACGTGTCCCGGGCGACCACGCTTGCTTGCGGCATGACGCAACGGCTGTGGGCAGAGTCTGACCACGTGAGACCGGTGTGTGACGTCACTTCTGGTGACGCGGCCGGCGGGAATGGTATAAAATTATGAAATGGGACAGCACCACACATCCACCTGAGGAAGTGACCACAGGTCCCAGACCAGGTCACAAAACGCGTTGGGGTCTATTGCCCGGTGCTCCCCTGTCGGGTGCCACCTTCTCTGATGTCCACTATGAATTCTGGTAATACTTTGTAACTCACTTGGGACTTTGCCCTTACTACCTAATGAATCAATTTGAATCAATGTGACTTGCTGTCATGCACCTGCATGTTATGCATGTATAAATGTGAACCCAAGCGATGTACTTTATGACCCTGCTTTTTGGGTCTTTATATTATGTATTTTTACTGATGTTGGTGATTTATATCTGTAATGGGATAGTGCAATAATTTGTCATGGTATTAGATTTGTATATTCTGTTGATGTGAGCATTCCCTATGTAAAATGCGATACTTGATATGATTCTGTATGTGGATGCCCAGTGTGTGGTACTTAAACCTTCCCTCTCTTGTCCAGCCTTTGTTGTTATAATAAATGTATATGTGATGCAAAATTTGGAGCCTTTACTCAATTTTCTCGGTTTAACATTGTTGTTTGAGTAATTTCTTGAAGCGGGAACCCAAATCCGGGATTCTTACTTCTCTTCATATGGAAATTCTATATTTAAACAGTAATGCTTTTGTTCAAAGTTATTAAGCGTTTTTTTACAGCATCTGGCAAAATGTAGCCAAGTAAATCCTGTTTGGCTAGTAGCAGTGTGTGCCAAGCACTGGTGTAGCACTGTTGTGAAGAAAGCTACACCTTCTGTGTTTACTAGCCTTTTTTTACTGCATCTGGTCAAGCAAATCCTTTTTGGCAAGAGGGTAAATATGGGCGCACCACAATGTGTAGGGTATGCGGGGTGCTCACTGTGCCAGGTAGAGACAATAGTATAAGGAAGAGAAGACTTGGCAACACCAAGACGAAGAATCAATATATTGACATAAAAGAAAAACTTTATTCATGAACAATGCAGGGGAAGATAAAAACATTTAAAACCATGGGGCACTCCCATGATCCATTGACTGCAAAGGTAACATACAATATGAATAAAATGGCGTTAGCTTAGTGTACCCGACATAGATGGTGAGTAACCGTGGGATATACAATAACCGTAGTGGTCTTATGATGACCAAGGAAGGTAGTCAAACTGTGGAGGTATTTGTACACACTGTGTGAACGTTAACCCGTGAATTGATTGGTAACAGGTGGTAGCCAGCAACTGATAGTGTAAATATAGGTAACAAATGAAGCAAACAGAAACAGCTCACTGAATGTGTGATCAGTATAGTCACCAGTTAAAGAAAAAAAATCAAATGATTATAGGTCACAAGACCGGTTGTGCTCTTATCTAAATGATATCAAACCATCAAGAGATCAATACCTGTTGAACTCTAATGGTACCGTCACACGGGGAGATATTGCCGGCGATGTCGCCGAGATCTGCCTGTTCAGGCGATGTTGAAGCGACATCGCCTGTGCGTCGCCGCGTGTAACAGGGCGATTGAACGGCGATTAATCTCTGTTTCTGAGTTCAGAGATTTCCCAACACTGTCGGGAAATCAGGCGATGTAGCTTGAGCGATCAGTATGCCTACTGCCGTGTGATGCGGCGATAGCAATGGCACAGGCGATGTCTGTGTTCAGGCAATCCATTCTGTATGCCACATTGACGATGAGGTGGTGCTGTGTGACACGGAGATCTGAAAAGCCAACATCGCGTCAAGGTTGATTCAGGCGATTCCTGAATCGCCGGTTCGACCTGGGTTGACGGTAATATTGCTACGTGTGACGTCTCACGAGCGACGCTGCAGCGATGTGCGCGTTCATGAGATCGCCGCAACATCGCCGGCGATATCTCCCCGTGTAACGATACCATTAGGGCCACTTTACACACACCAACTTATCTGTCCAACTTCTGACCAACTTGCTGGTTGCAGTGAAATCATGGACACATTGCTTCATTTTGTGGCTGTGTACAAATGGAACTATGTGTCCATGATTTCACTGCAACCAGCAAGTTGGTCAGAAGTTGGACAGATAAGTTGGTGTGTGTAAAGTGGCCTTAAATGTACCGGAGCATAGTGCCGGAGGAACAGAATACCACCAGATGGTAATACACGTGTAAGGATGCTTTCACACTGCAGTTTTTTCCTGATCTGGATTCATCAGGTTTTGTGTGCCAAAACCAGGAGTGAAGCCTGCAGAGAAAAACTATAATTGAAAGATTGACACCTGTTCTGGGTTTGGGAGATACTTATGGTGGGTTTACACACACCAATTTATCTGTTCAATATCTGAACAGATCTCTGGTTGCAGTGAAATCATGGACACATTGTATCATTTATACACAGCCACAAAATGGAACTATGTGTCCATGATTTCACTGCAACCAGAGATCTGTTCAGATATTGAACAGATAAATTGGTGTGTGTAAACCCACCATTAGGGTTTTGGCACTCAAAACCTAATGAATCCTGATCAGGAAAAACTGCAGTGTGAAAGCAGCCTAAGGCTGCTTTCACATAACGATTTTCGGTCATCCGATTGTATCCGTTGTAAAACGGATACAATCGGATCCGAAATCGGACCCCATGTATCCCTATGGGAATCGGATGGGATCGGATGTGCCACTATTGGCATCCGATTTTGGCACCATCCGATCCCATCCGATGTAATCACGGGCACAAAATCGTAGCCTACTACGATTTTGTGTCCGTGACTCACATCGGACAGCCTCGGATCACTGCTGATCCAAGGCTGTCCGATGTGCCCACAGCATGGGAGCCTATGGACATCGGATCCGAGCTCGCCTCGGATCCGATGT
Source organism: Allobates femoralis (assembly GCA_033576535.1). Lineage (NCBI taxonomy): Eukaryota > Metazoa > Chordata > Amphibia > Anura > Aromobatidae > Allobates > Allobates femoralis. The sequence goes on from JARQOC010000003.1 coordinate 625,595,399, forward strand.
CGGCTCCGTACTGCCTGTCTTTCCCTGCTCTGCTCCTCCATCTTCTGCCCTCTCCTATTCTATATGCTGTGCCCCCGCTATTCTATTTTGTGTCCCCCGCTATTCTATCGTCATCTATCCCTATCCTGTCCCCTGTCCTCTTCCCTGTATGTAAAAAAATAAAAAAACCTCCTCCCGGAGTATACATCACCTGTCACCGGCTCCAATGCTGCACACGATCAGGACTGAAGAGCCTGTGATGATGTAAGAGACCTGGTCAGCTGACCGGGTCATGTGACTCTGACATCATCACAGGTCCTTCAATCTTGATGGTGCTGCAGCGTGGAGCCTGTGAGAGGTGATGTATCCTCCGGGAGGAGTTTTTTTTATTTTTTTACACACAGGGAGAGGACAGGGAAGGACAGGGGACAGGATAGGGATAAAGGAGGATAGAATAGCGGGGGCACAGCAAAGAATAGCGGGGAGACAGAGTAGCATAGGAGAGGGAAGAAGATGGAGGAGGCAGGAGTAGGGAGAGACAGGGGACCGCAGGATCCACACGGATCCTGCAGATCGGATGGCTATTTGCTATCCGATTGCAGGGATCCGTATGGATCCGTGCCTGTCCGTGGGGTCCCCCTTCAAAGTCGGATCCCACGGACAGGCACAAAATCGTTATGTGAAACCAGCCTAAGCTGAAGGACGCACCTAAAAAACAGCGTATATCATCAAGTAACGATTGGTATAATCAATATATATACACAATGGCACAGCGTATTCTGTCAGATAACAATGCGTATAATCAATGTATATGATAGCACAATATTGTGTTCCTGTGAGAATGCTGATGAGACACGCTATGGGTATAAGACCATAGACAAGTGCAACACTGGTAGTGATACCACAATGGCACAAGAATATTAATCTCAAACAGATAATGATGTTATCACATATAAACAAGTAAGGCACAAATGGCCTTAGTGGATAGATCAGTGTAAAGTGTATAAGTACAGGTTGTTAGTGGTAATAATACACATACAAAAGTTAGCAGCACAATGAAATAACAGTGGGATAAATCACCGGGTTATTGATGGCAAAAGGTAGTACCTATAACAGTATGAGCACTCTGCCGTTGTAAATAACTCACACCCTGTCAGGTAAATGTCTCAAATAAAGTCAAATGTCCAGGGAACACAGAAATTACATAAGACCCGCAGTTACAAGGGTTGCCATATGAGAGATGAGAGCTGTCAGGACCAGGGGGCACCCAAGCCCCACGCATTTCGCTGCTGGGGCGCAGCTTCGTCAGGGCAAATGAGCGCAAAGTACAAGTGCACGTATTCAAATACCTGTATTCATTAGGACTGATCAGTGTCAACTGTACGCCGGTCACATCGCGGACCTGAAATACGCATGTGGTCACGTGATACACAACACTGATGACGACTTCCGGTGCAAGGACTCTGTGAAATTCACCATCAGGGGGGATGATATCCCAAAACAACTCCTACGTATGGAATCACGATGGATTTACCAACTCAATTCTTTATCTCCCATAGATCCGAATGAAGAGTTCCTCTTCACCGCCTTCCTCAGGTAAATGGATCTCTCAATTTTGTCAAGCCACCGTGACCTTCACATCCGGGGACTTCCTGACTGGGATCTTTCTTGAGACTTTACATAATGACTTTTCGTCTTTTGTCTTCATGCCCTAGGGATCATGGCTAAAAGGGGGGCCCCTTATTCCTGTGGCCCATCAATTTAATGTCTTGTGCTCGACCCGCATGACTGGCCACTTCGCTCGGCCTTAGTCCAATTCAGAGGGAGGTCATAACCTTGATAATGCATTTGTGGCGCCCCTGCGACCAGGGTGGCCACATAGGGAACTGCAGCCAGGCAGAAAGATAGACAGTTTGTATAACAAGCACCCTCAAGGACACACCACTAGAGGCAGCACCCAACCCGGAGCCCGGGACTCTAGGCGGGTAAGGGGTGGTGGGTTTAGAGGAAAGTGGGTGGGAACAAATGTAGATCAGGTGACAGAGTGTACAAGTAGAGGAAAAGAGGAGGAAGGAGTGAGTAGGCCAGAGTGAACCGAGCAGAACAGACATCAGAGAGACAGAGACACGTCCCGGTGGGATTGGGCTACATGGAGATGCAGAATCCACAGAGTCACAGAAACCATGGAGAGAAAGCTCGTCCATAGCCGGAATCCCAGGGGAGTGTGAGGAAAGAGACCGGACCAGCAGTACTAGGTCCGAGGAACACGGCAGCACCGACCAACTACCGGCGGAGTAGTTTTCCCTAGTTTGGACTGGAGTCACACGGGCTAGATGGAGTCTGGTAACGCCTTGCAAGATAGGGTTACTGCAGACTAGGCACACACCAGAGTGTCGGCTCAGAGGGGAACTGAGATATCATACCGGCTTCCCAGATTAACCGACGGGGAGCTTTAACTCCAGGATGGAGTTCCCACAACAAGGGTTGAAGGCACAGCAGCAACCACGAGGACCCACAAAGGTTCGTGCTGCCGCCGTACAACCCGGGGAGACAACAGAGAGAAAAACAACAGCCTGGAAGTACTTAGAAGGAGTGAGGGGTCTCAGAGTGACAGCCTGGCTGTGGAGGGTTCAGTGTTACCGGAGTGAACTGACTGTAACCTGTGTTGAGAACTGTACTGAGAACTGCTGTAATTTGTCTGAAGAGCTGACAAATAAACCCGGTGAACCCTGCCTGAGTGTCGTGTCTGATTCCAGGTATACAGAACTGTTACTGTACTTCTTACCCTGTCAGGAGCAGCCCGACCCGCGGCGGGCTCATCCATCTCGCTGCAGCCCAGTCATCCATCCATCCTCCTGGCAGAGCGGCGCTGCAGCTGTGGTCCCATCATTGACCACAACCCTTGGGTGGCGTCACGACAAACATTATCCCTTGAAAATATCCCTTTTACTTGTGAGGACCCGGGACACGGTCCGGAGCAGGACCTCCGTGACATCCCCAGCAGTACCCTGGTCCGGTACCGAGTACCCCATCCCAGTGGGCTCCACACATTCATTCTGACAATCTGTGATAAACCAAGTTGCCCTCCGTAACTTATTGTCATCATTGATCCAGATGTAATGGACGAGGGTTTTGCAACTTAAGCTGGTATCTCTGACCCAGTCTTAATTTACATGCACTCTTACAGTAGTTCCCTTCTGATGATGCATGCACCCTTGACATAGGTTTACATGCCCAATGGTTTGATGATATACATATTCTCTTGTAGGAATATTTCTTACAGGTGGTAGTGTGGCGCCCCACTGGTCAATGCGCCACAGTAGGGGTACTGCACCCATAACTGAGTGTGCAGTATTCCTGTCATTGGGGAGTGTAAAGTCAACCTGAGCCTCTTATCCTACATCCACACACTCTAGAGCAGGGGACTACAGGGTTAAATCCTCTGCTAAGAGACCCAGTCCCGGTGGGTGGACTCCTCAGTTGGTGACTATACCTTGGACAATCTGGTGGTTTCTGCCCCTATGATACCAGTACTTGTTTATGACATGTCAATTATCTACTCTTGTTACATGGGGGTTATCTATTAACTATTGTATTACCAGTTATTTCATAAACAGTTCTTATATTACTACATATATAGTGACTAGTCTATACCTTTTATTGTAGGAGCTATACTGTTACACTTGGCTATGTATGATTAATTAACAGTTTGCTATTCCTCACTGGTAAACCTTGTTGATCACCCACTGATTACGCTGTAGTGCTAGAGATATTGTCTATCACTAGTACACAACTTGACCCTATATTCCCCCATATCTGGTCACCCACTTTGGGGGTTTTCCACCTCCCCTCCCTGTTTTGTGCTTCCCCGAGTATATACCTTATGATTCACTGTGATCTACTTGGATTAGGGATCCACAAATTCTATATAATACTGCACTTACCTTGGTGCATAATTAACTATGTATTTTGTTATATTGACTGTACATATACAGCATTCTGTGATGGTCCGGACCAAATTGGTTTTAATCTGTTTTTAACCCTGGGTCTCTGCATAGCCCTTACCATGTTTGATCTTTAATAAAGTCACAAGCATATACTCTGTGTTGGTTGTGCGCTTTATATATACAGAGGTCTTTTTTTCTATTCCTTACCATGGGAGGGCCATACCAGAGGCTAGAAACCCTGTGGGAGGAGTTGCACACTAGAGCAGTGTGAGAGTGGGAAGAAGCCAGGCAGAACATCTGTGGACACAGACAGGAGCAGTCTAGTCTGAGGGACGAAGCAGGGAGGAAGCCCTAAAGGGGACCCTCAGGGAGGGCACCTGAAAGGAACGGTAGCCCAGACGGAAGGAGGAGACCCAGTGCTGAACCTTCTACAGTCCGGGGGAATCCTAGTCCATCAACACGGTAGATCGTGGTTATATCTAATAGCCCCAACTCCCCCGTCCAGAACATGCAGCCCCACCAGGATCACTAAACAGGGTTGAGCCCCTTAGAAGAGAAGAAGGGTACCTCATAGCACCCGACGGGCCTGGTAGACAAGTGGGCTGTGCAAGGAAGTAAGGAGGCGCAAGGAAGATGACGGGACAGTGAAAGCAAGCAGAAGGTACTCTCTGAGAGCCTCAAAGAGACGTTATTCTCCTCAGTGACTACTCGGCCAGCTACCCGCAAAGACTGTGTAACTGTGAACCTGCATACCATCATAACCAGCTTCCAGTAAAGTACCCGTATAGAGCTTACAAGCCTCAGTGTTTCTTTCTACATAAACTGTTGAATAGCTTCTACCACGACAACAGGTGCAGTGGCAGCGCTGCTGTGTAGCCACAAGGGAATGGGTACTGAGATCTCGGGCATACTGGTACGGGGAGTCGGTGCCTGAGTCCATGCCCTTGAGCAGACAATAAAAATTGAAAATAAAATAAATGAAATTCGTGACGCCACCTGTAGGTCCGGTGATGGCATCGGCGCTGCTGGAACCTCTGGGGTAATGGGCGGCAGCAAGGTGTTGTGGCCATCTACAGGAAGGGCGATGTCCCCGGGGTGTTGGAAGTAGCAATAGATGGTGGAATAGGGCAGCGCGGTCACTGTGGAGCAAGGCAGATTAGTCACAGTTCACGGAGAAAAAGCACAGACACGTTGCTCGCTCTGAACGGGTACTTTGGTAGTTTTCAGGTTTACAGAGTAATGCAGTTGGTGGACGGGGTGGTCCTGGCAGTGAATAGTGTCCCTTTGAAGCTCCACTGGTGTTCTTTCTCTATCGCTGTCTCTGTCCTGCTCTGCTTTCCTGCACAATCCTACTTGTTGAACCAGGCCCGTTGGGTGATATGGGAACCCTCTATCTCTCCAGAGGTGGACCCAACCCAGTCTACTGCTTCTGGTGGAGACTGTGCTTGGTGTAGAGTGGTTGGATCGTGCTCCTATGAAGCTTGTGACCACGCCGGTGATTTGCGGTCCAGAGCTTTACCTCTGATCCACGTCGGAGCCAGTACCCCGCTTCGGACTGGGCTAGGGCATTTGGTTACCCTCTTTCTTGGCTCCTTTCTCTTCTGGTCTGCCTTCCTTCTCTCTCCTCTCATGTTCTGCCGCCTGCTCACTGTGCTTTCCCGCTCTGCCCACACTCCTCCCACCCGGGACTGGGTTTCTCAGCAGAGGAGTTAACCTTTTAGTGCCCTGCTCTGAGTGTGTGTGTGTGGTGCTGTAGTTTCAGGCTTCCGCTACCCTTTACCAGGACAAAGCATTTGGCACCTTCTGTTAGGGGTGCAGTACCCTTTTGTAGCACGCTGACTAGCGGGGCGTTACACTGCCCAAGGGACCTGCACCGCCTGCAAGGAGGTGAACCATCTAGCTGCATTACCATCATCCCTGGTAGTCTGACAATGGCGCTGGTGAGCATCACCAGACCTGCAGGTGGCATCATGAGACATTTATTCCCTGTTTCCCAATTTTTCAGTTGACCACCAGGGCTACGGGCCTGGGCACCAGCCACCGAGACAGAACCCCAGAACAATGCCCGGGTACCGAGTTCCCATAGACCCCTGGGTGAATCAATTTCTGGGATCACGAACAGGATCCCGTGCCCGGTGTTGCCAGGTACTGTGTGCTTTACAAACTTTTCTCTCGGCTCAAAAGGAATTTGTAAGAGTCAATATACACGGCACTAAAGAACTGTTTCCCGCCATTTCCAGCGAACTCCAAAATGGCGGCCTAGAAATGTGAGAGACAATGTGCTAGTCCAGGGGCGTGCCTCGGCCCCTCACCATGGGAGGGCCATACCAGAGGTGCGAGACTGTTTGCCCGCCCTGATTGACACCAAACAACCAAGGGGGTGGGCCAGAGACTAAACTACCCTTGCCGTAAACTAAAAATGGCGGCAGGGATAGAGCTACGCAACAGAGGTCCAGCAACCAGGAGCTGGAACCAGGTGCAAGAGACCGGCCCACGGTTGAGCACTCAGTTACCAGAGAGGATCCACTGGTTGAACCGCAGCCCGTCACTAGGGCAGAAGTCAGGGCAGAGCCAGATGACGCTGAGGCCCTACCTCATTACAGTGGCAGCGAGACCAGAGCGGAGCCCGAGGAAGCTGAGGAGCTGTCCAGCCAGCCAAGCTCCGAGGAGAAGGATGACCGGAAAGGTGACATCGAGGAAGTCGGGGCATCCGGGCCCCGCACGGTGCAGAAGGAGCCTCAACCACATAGACCAGCTAGACAAGTCGGTGTAGCCGCCATAACAGGTGAGCGGAACTGTGCACCAGCTCCGGCCCCGGAGCGGGACTTGTCTCGAAATGACTAGTTGCTGTATATGTGGTAAGGAGGTAGGTTCACTTGTCCACATATTCTGGAGTTGCAACACAGTTTGGCCCTTTTGGAATGAGCTTTCAAGGTTGATAAGCCAGGTTACTGATTTGACGGAGCTGTTAACTCCGGCCTTGGTTCTTCTTCACCACACCAATAGACCTCTCTCAGCATGCAAAATCTCTTTACTGAAATTCCATATTATAGCAGTGAGAGCATACATTCTTATGCTGTGGGGAAAGACATCCCACCTACATCCCTCTCTGGATAAGACGAGTTAATTAATTGATGTACATAGAGTATTTGACTTCCTCACTTTATGACTCCTCTATGAAATTCTTGGCTACATGGGCTGTTTGGATTGATTTCCAACAAACAAACGAGTATAAATCTTTACTTGTCTGAGTTGGGCCTTCCGATGTAGCGACCGGTTGGAGTTCTATGCCGCTTCTCTGCGGGATAGGTGATACGGCGGCGGAATATCTATCCTTCCCCCCATCTTCTAACCTAATCTACTCCCCTTATCCTTCACGTTTCTCCTGATTAATCCCTTGCTACTCTACATATTATGCATTCAGTGCTGAATAGAGAATTGTTCATGTCTTATGAGCCACTGGCTAGGATAATTTCTATCAGATGTCACTGACATTCGCTAAAAACTTAGTCTTTTTTTCAGCAGCGCATATGTTCTATTCAGCGCCACTGCTGCTCAACGTTGTCCCTAGTTACATGTTGATTGTGGTAACCGGCCACACATCAAGCTGAATAGCGGCCACTTTAGCAGAGCGGACAGGGAAACGCTGCATGCACAGATGTCAGTGACATCTGCTAAAACCGGTAGTCTGACCCTAGCCATTGTTGACCATTATACTGCTTGGTAACCGTGTGAGATATATGTCAGTATGTACTCCTGGATACCAGATTGCCTTCCTCTGAACTGTATCACCTGTTATTTGTTTTATCTATTTGTTATCAATGTATCTTTATCAATATAAATAAAGAATTATAAAAAAAAAAGAAATTTCTTTAACCAAATGCTCAGCATGCACACATAGCCTAATCTGGTAATCCTGCATTGTGTTTAATAATGCCGGATTGCCGTATTATTGACTTCAATAGTGCTGAATTGTCAATTAATTTGGCACCATTTAAAGTGAACCTGTCACATCATTTTACCCCCATCTGCTATCATGACCTGTCGCTGCACCTTGCTAGCTGATCCCTAACCATCCCTATCTGAGCTAAAAGAGCCCTATAAAGCTTGGGAAAAATGATTTTATAACCTACATGTAGCCTGCGGCATAGACTGGAAAGGTGGACTCCGGGCTCAATTCTCCCCTCCTCTTTGACTCTCAGCACGCCCCGCTGGGCATCATCATTCCTTTTGCCGATCCTCCTCTTTTTGAAATTCTCGCCTCCCTCGTGGTATGATGCAGTAGCCGTAACGTCATATCCGGCCCGGTGCATTGTGGGGGCTTATGATGTCTATGGCTTCGCTTCAATATGTGCACTGCGCGAGCGTCGGAGCTGGGCTGTACACGTGATCAGCCCCCACAATGCACCGGACCGGATATGTCGTTCCGGCTGATTAGGTGTATGGCCTGGCGCTCGCGCAGTGCACATATTGGAGTGTACCCATACACGTCATAAGCCCCCACAATGCCTTGGGCCGGATATGACGTTGTGGGCCACCGCATCATACTACGAGGGAGGCGGGAATTTCAAAAAGAGGATGATCGGCAAAAGGAAAGATGACGCCCAGCGGGGCGTGCTGAGAGCCAGCAAGGGGAACAAGGGAATGGAGCCTCAGAGCCCGCCTTTCCAGTCTACACTGCAGGTTACATGTAAGTTATAAAATCATTTTTCTGAAGCTTTATAGGGTACTTTTAGCTCAGACAGGGATGGTTAGGGATCAGCTAGCAAGGTGCAGCATGTCTGCATGTCTACGTTTTGTATCAGTGGACTTTCCACATCATTTTAGGGTATGCTCACACTAGCATATAACACAAATAAGTTCTATACGATGTATTATCGGATAGCACTACGACCAATGTTATAACTTTGGAGCAGTAAAGATCTGTGCTTGTTTTTGTCATGCCAATTTGGCAGGAGAAAATGATCATAGAATGCTGCAAGTGTATTCAAAATTTGGTTCAAGCTCATTCTTACAAGTGTATTGGTACATGAGAAACATCAGACTGTACTCGGATGTTATCTGAGTACAGTCCGATTACAGCGGACACAGACAATGGAGAAAATGGAGAAATGAAGGTCTCCATCTCCTCTGTACCTGTGCGTGAGTATTGTAGCATAGTGAATGACAATCGGATCACACTCGAAGCAGAGTTTGACCGGGTACCATGTGATTAATTCCTGAGAGAATCATTACTATTGTGAACAAACCCCTACGCTTATAGGGAAACTCTAGAAATAAAACTCACACTTTTATTTTATTGCTATTGCTCTGGAGTATTCCTTTTTTTGTGTTCAGCAAAATGTTTTTCAGAGATATGGCCTTTTTACTTATTGATAATTTTTATGGTCTTTACTAAGGGGTGTTCCTCATAGGATAATAATACAAAACAACCTAAAGACAGGACTGAAAAGAATCCTGAGATTAACGTCCTTGTGGTAAAGAATTGAAGGGCCTAAGGATGAAGGCACACTGGCGCAAGACTCGCGCGAGTGTAATGCGAGAGAAAATCACATTGCACTCAAACCTGTATCTTTAAATGATACAGGTCACATCAATGCGATTTTCATGCATTACACTCGCATTGCGATGGAAATGCGAGTGCAATCGCGCGAGAGACCATTAAAAGTATATGGGTGCGAGTCAAACTTGCACCCATACACCACATGGTGCAATACCCGCACCCGTGTTTAAAGTTCCTGCTGTGCTGTACAGTAACTAATCATCTTGTACCGCTGTGACAGCAGCAGTACAATATGTTTTGTAAAACCACTGTAAAATAGGGAAATACTATGAATCCATGGGTTAATTTAGCTATTAACCCCATCATCAGCCTCTGCGCGGCTTGTCTGCGCAGAGGCAGCCGATGCGGCACATAAACCAATGCTGAAAGGGTTAATATCATGCAGGTGTGGTGACACCATGTGTGTAGAGATTGTCCTCACGGTATGCAGGGATTAATTCCTATGTAAAATGTGTTAGGGGCCCTTTACACGCCGCTACTGGCGGGTGGATACAACCAGCTACAGGCTACAAATGTAGCTTGTAGCATCAAAATACCTCGTAGTAGCGGCGTGTAAAGACGGTAGGAGGCACCCGGCAACAGATACATCTGTTTCCGAGCACTGCCCGGAAACAGGTGGCTACACAGGCGATTGTAGCGAGCTGTATCGGCGTGTAAAGAAGCAACAGAAGGGATGTGTCGACACCAGGCAATGTACCTGGTATGTAGCTGGGGCGTGACACAGGCTCCGGGATACCGCCCCCCTTCAGCGATCATTGGTGGAAGCTCCTGCGTTACGATTGGTAGACGCTGCATAGGGCGGCATATTTAAGGAGCTGACCAGTCACACTACACAATTGCTCGAGCGTCATGCATTAAACAGCCTCCTGCGATGCCTGGCCAATCATGGGTTTATTGCTTTGTCCTATCAGCGTACGGACGTCTCGGAATCCACAATTGTGGCATGCCTATGTACTGTCCCTGCTGCACCAGGTCCGCCCATATTAGCTTGTTGTAGCAGTGTGTAAATGAGGTACGGTGAGCTACAGAAGGTGACTTATGGCACCCGGTGGTGTATCCAGAGATAGATGTAGCGTAGTGTAGAGTAGCTTGTGGCGGCGTGTGAAGATGGTGCGTTGACCGTTTGTAACCGTTTGTGTGTGCTCGTGCACGTGAAGTAGCTGGTTGTATCCATCCTCCAGTAGCGGCGTGTAAAGGTACCCTCAATCTAACTGTCGGGTATATGAAATGTCTGTTAAAAGCCGCCGCCGGGTCTGTATGCAATTTGCACAGCTGACAGACTCAGCATCTCATGACAGAGCGCTGGTACTATGCTGCCGCTCTGATACAGTACAAGGGGAGCTGTACCTGCGGTGTGGCGCTGAATGTCCCAGGTGCTGAAGCCGAGACAGGGCTTCACCACTGCTCAGCAACACACCGCAGGGACAGCTCCCCTTGTACCATAGGAGCCCATTATAGCAAACCTGCTGCGGTTTGCAAACCGCTGCGAAAACTACAGCCTGCATGATTTTTACCGCAGGTTGCAATTCCGCAAGTGGTAACCGGATTGCATGTAGTGCAATATGGTTACTATAATGGGCTGCTATGGGCTTTGGTTTCTGATCCGGTTTTTAGCACTTTTACTGCTCAAAACCAGATCAGGATCCGCAGTGCCCTGCCGCAAATGTGACCGTAGCCTAAGTCCATGCCTCAGAGACTGCAAGCTGTTATAAAAGCCAGAGGTGGTGCAAGAAAATACGAGTAATGTATTTGAGTGTTGCTTTGTTTGTTTGTTTGTCTTGATTCCATAATTTTTTCCTCAGAATTAAGTTATTCCATAATTTTTCCCCCCGCTTGGTCTACAAAAGTAACCGTTACTGGCTAGCATATTTTTTTTTCAATATTTGTTTTAGTGTTTCTTCAAGGCAGAGAGTTGTCATTTGAAATGACTTTAGTTTTGTGCCATGTCTGTGATCTGCTTCCTCCGAGCCAGGTGATTCTATAATTTTTGCCAGGGGTTGCAGCAGGTCCTCATTAACAGCAAAAGAAATTGAAATGCTTCGCATTTCAACATCACAGTGCAGGTCAATTTGGTAAGCATAACATACGGTAAATATGTCTATATATAACTCATCCACTTCGCTCGAACTGTCAAAAAATTATCACTAAATGGTTACTCATGTATACTTATTAGTAACTATTACTATTTATAACTCAGCCAGCATTGAAAAAAACTATAATATGTCGATAAAAATACAAATTTTATTAAGCATTACATGGGTAAAACATACCATAAAAAAGATAATAAACAATTAAGGTTGTTTAATCCTATGTGTGGACATGCAGACATTTATCAAAAGGACACTGCAGGTACAATTAATTATGATAGCCCTTGCTACAATAAAACAATAGTATACATGAATAGCACTGGTGTCTACAAACAACTAGACTACAAAGTATATATACAATGTATAATTTATATATGCTTTGACTTATTACACACAACCTACTCTAATCCAGGATAGTAAATTACCAAAGCCTAAAACTATCAAAGTGATATATGGTTACAAATAGTTCACTAAATGGTGTATATAATAGGAAGCTAGTGGCATTAAATATTAATCTATAAATCCAATGACTCTCCAACTAAGAGAGGGTTCTGAACACATCTACTCCTCTAATCCCCAGACTAAACTGCTCAATAGCCTTTACTACCAATTTGCTGGAATCAGATTTATGATACATTATAAATTATACTTTAGTTTCAGAGTAGTTATTGTAAACTATATGTGGGCCCATTACTATCGCATCGGGAGGGCAGTGATATCACGATGGGGACGGGCTCTGTGGTACTTGGAACAGTGCCCGTCTCTCCTCCCCTGTGTGCTCTCCCTCCTGTCCACTCTGTCTCTCCACCTTTGTACTGTCTTCTTTCCTCTGTACTCTCTACTTTGACCTGCCACCCCTTGTGCATTGCCACTGCACATCTCGTGCGCTGCCCCTGCCCACCTCATGCTATGTCTCTCTGCCCACCTTGTGCTCTGTCTCTCTACCCACTTCATTCTCTGTCTCTCTGCCTCCCTCATGCTATGTCTCTCTGCCCACTTGTGCTCCATCTATGTGCCTTGTGGCACCCCATGGGTTAATGTGCCACAATAACATCACACGGGTTCTCTCCCCCACTACACACTGACAAACACTACCACCTCTGGGCAAGAGGGGGAGCACCACCTGCTCCCTTAAATACTCTTGTCCATGAGGGAGAGCTCAGACCGTACAGCACGGTGTAGTGCTGTGAAGAGCTTATTGAGAGCAGAGTTAGCTCAGTGCAGACCTAGCAAGGGTCAGAGGAACAGGAGAACGAAAGACAGAGAAACACGTCTGGGAGCTGGAGTGACACCATCACTTGCCCCAGAAGTACGCACAGAGACGGACACCGGATCCGGTACTGTGTCTGGCACTCACAGCACAGTGAATCCAGGAACAGTGGGATCACTAGATGCCCCCTAGTACCAGAGCGAAGCAACACGGAGGGGTCAGCACAGCATAGAGGACTCAAGTTGCCTAGCCAAGTGGTACCAGCAGCATACAGAGAAACGTGAGGAATCCCAGCAGCTTAGCTAGAAGCAGCAGCTCAGGACACACACACAGTGCAGCACAAGGAAGCCAACGACCCGGACAGGGTGTGGGGAGAGAGCTCAGCCCCATTACAGACTCCGTGGACTATAATCTGCAATAATATCAGCAGTAAAGCCTTGGAAAACAGCTTTGGAGTCTGTGTATTGATTGCGACCTTTGCTCCAGATTCAGCACAGAGACAATTCCTCCCTACAGATCCAGCCTGTCAGCTCTGCAGCATCAGGAGAAGAAGAGAATTGCAGTGTCTACCAAACGTGAGTGTGTGTCCTCCAACCCTTCTCCACCATCTATAACCCCAATAGACTTTAACCTTTACTGCCCGGGGGATACAGTTCCCCCCACTGGAACTATACCACCTCTGCTGCCCTCACATGACCCCCGGAGGTTCTGCAGCAGCGTCGGCCCCCATCACTGGCCGCACCAAGTGGGTGGCGTCACCCGTGACAATCCCCTTGTAAATAATTCCCCCTTTTATTGTGAGGGCCCAGGGACACGGTCCGGACCAAGCCACCCGTGACATCCCCAGTACCGTCCGGTCCGGCACCGAGTACCCTAGTCCCGCCTGGGGCTCCACAACCTGGCGTCACGAACAGGATTTACCCGGTCCAAAAGAATTGGACCCTGTGCGCCATCTGAACTGTATATTTGAGAATCCGCCATTTTGGAGCGCGCGGCGCGGGAAAGAAAGGTGGCGGTACCCTGCATTGGCGCGAACCCAGCCTCCTCCCTTGGTGCTGACGACATCAGAAGGAGATCCCTGTTGCGCCCCGGAACCTCCCAGAGACATCCGGACGGAAGCGGAAGACGGAGGGCGCATATTAACTAAGGGGGCCCAAGATGTCGCAGGCCGATGCACAAGACGGCGGCGGAGTAGCCGATGGAGCTGCAGCGTCGGGTCAGCCAGTAGCGTCCGGCGGTGCAGCGGCGCAAGGAACAGCATCCATAATGCCATTCCTGATGCCGTATACTCCAGGGGCAATGTGGCTGCCCCAATACTCCGGTGAGCCTAATACTTTAACTGACTTTATGCAAAAGATTAAAGAGTACTATGTGATGTATCCCCTCACTGAAGCCCAGCGTGTAGGAATGATAATGGGACAGTTAACGGGCAATGCACGGCGTGAGGTGGCGTCCTGGCTGGACACAGATAAGGACACTGTAGAGCATCTAGCAGCCAGACTGAAAGCAACGTTTGAATCTGCTGTTGATACCCGGGCTAAGATAAGGTTCTTTGCATGCCACCAGAAACCTAAACAGAGTGCCAGAGACTTTGCCTTGAACCTGCAGGAAGCGCTCAAAGCCCTTAAGCTGGCAGAACCTGCTTTAGCCCCGGGAGCTGATAATATGCTATTTGACCAATTCATAGAGGGCCTCCATTCCCCTTCCCATCGAGGACAGTTAAGCATGGTACTGCTGCAGAACCCTGACATGACATTTACTGAGCTGAAGGATAGAGCTATCCATCTGCAGCAGCTGGAAGAGCCAAGGGAATTAACATCTGTGCTTGACACTGCAGCAGCACCTCAGCAGGCGGCAGTGCCAGCGACATCTGCTATGTCCACGGCTGCTGCTGAGGCCGGAGACTATATCTCAAATGCAGCCATCAACCAAAAGCTAGATGCCCTGACAGACACCGTGATCTCCATGGCCAAGGTCATCAAGGAACTGCGAGAGTCAAAACCTGCACCCAAGATCGAGTTGGCGACCAGCAGAGAGGATGTTCCGTGGATGAGGCCCAGAAGATACCCAGCAGCAAGAGGACGACCCAGCGATCGCTACCAACCAGATGGACAGCCCATTTGCCGCCGTTGCCAGAAATCCGGCCATTTTGCTCGAGAGTGTCCTTTAAAACGACGATACCCTGGGCAGGCGGGCCGCTCCCCAGGAATGAACGATCAAGGCCCCTCAGCCTGGTATGACAAATTCGTGGGAGGAAAGCCGGTGATCCCTATTGTGCTGGATGGCATCCCCTTTAGTGCCTTGCTGGATACCGGATCCCAAATAACATCTATCCCGCATGTTCTATATAAAAGGTACTGGGCTGATTCAGACATTACTAATGCGCCAGATGACTTTAATTTTGATATATGGGCTGGTAATGGATTGATAATACCAAAGGTTGGATTTAGAGAGATGAATATTCAGGTTGGGAAGGTAGAATTGCAGAAACAGGGTATTATAATCGTAGATGTCGACCGGCGAGGCCGTGAACCCGTGATGGTGGTAGGAATGAATGTCATTGAGAAATGTTTTTCCGAAGTGTTAAGTGTTTTGCAGCAAATCGCCGAGACTGCCGGAACTGGACAACAGAGGCTTCTGCACAAAGAAATTAAAGCCCTGATGTTGAAGCAGCAGGTAGAAATCTCCGGAGGCGAGATCGGCAGTGTAAGAGTAAGTGACCCAATACCCATCGTAATTCCTCCCAAAACTGAAATGTTGGTGTGGTGCAGAGCCGCAATAGGCATTAAAGGGCAAGATTATCAAGCCCTGGTAGAACCCGTGTACTCAGACAGTAGACCGACCATACTCACTGCTAGAGGAGTGGTTGACGTACACAGGGGAAGAGTGCCATTACGCCTACTGAACTGCGGAGAAGATGAGGTCACATTACCAAAGTATGCTACCATGGCTAAGTTGTACACGGTTGATAACAATAACATCACAGCCGCCGAGCCCTTGAACCCGTCATGTCAGGCGGATGACAATGGCTCAGAGGAGAAGCTGGAGGATTGGTGCCAAAAGTTGCATGTAGGTACCAGTTCTACACCTCCCCGTCACAAGCATGGAGTATACCGGGTAGTGAAAGAATATGAGCAGATATTCAGCAAACACCCGTTAGACTTTGGGCAGATCAAAGGGGTAGAGCACACTATACCCACAGGTAACCATCAACCTATAAAAGAAAGGTATAGACCCTTACCACCAGCTCACTACCAAACCACCAAAGATATGCTCAGAGAAATGAAATCTGCAGGGGTAATAAGAGACAGTTGTAGCCCCTGGGCAGCACCTCTAGTGTTAGTTAAAAAAAAGGATGGGACCATGAGAATGTGCGTAGATTACCGGCAGATTAATCGCATCACACATAAGGACGCATACCCATTACCTAGGATTGAGGAGTCATTAGCTGCATTAAAATCTGCTAACTACTTTTCCACCCTTGATCTGACTAGTGGGTACTGGCAGGTTCCTGTGGCCGAGGCCGACAAGGAGAAGACAGCGTTTACTACGCCGATGGGCCTCTGTGAGTTCAATTGTATGCCGTTCGGACTCTGCAACGCACCCAGGACCTTCCAACGTCTGATGGAGAGCTGCCTAGGACACAAACACTTTGAAACTGTCCTCCTGTACCTAGATGATGTCATAGTCTACTCGAAGACGTATGAGCAACATCTACAAGACCTGGCAGAAGTGTTCGAGGCTTTATCGAAATATGGCATGAAAATCAAGCCATCCAAGAGTCACCTTCTCAAACCAAAGGTACAGTACCTGGGACATGTCGTGAGTTCAGAGGGAGTAGCACCGAATCCTGATAAAGTCACAGCAATAAGGGATTGGCCAAGACCTACGAATGTAAAAGAAGTGAGGCAATTCCTGGGCCTGGTAGGCTATTATAGAAGATTTATCCGAGGATTCACGAAGCTAGCAGCTCCTCTGCAAGACATTCTGGTAGGACGATCAAAGAAGACCTCAAACTGTAATTCCCTGGCATGGTGGGATGAGGAAAGAGAAGATTCCTTCAATAAGCTAAAAAGTGCGCTGACGGGAGAAGAGATCCTGGCATACCCTGATTACCATCAACCATTCATTCTTTACACGGATGCCAGCAACGTGGGACTGGGAGCAGTATTGTCGCAGAAGCAAGGAGGCAAAGTAAGAGTTATTGCCTTTGCAAGCAGGAAGCTCCGGCCTACAGAGCGAAATCCCGAGAACTACAGCTCCTTCAAGTTAGAGCTACTAGCAGTGGTCTGGGCTGTAACCGAACGCTTTAAACATTACTTGGCAGGTGCAGAATTCACCATCTACATGGATAACAACCCGTTGACTCACCTGGACACAGCAAAATTAGGTGCTTTGGAACAGCGATGGATAGCCCGGCTATCTAACTACAACTTTGTCATCAAATATCGGGCAGGCCGCAAGAATGGGAACGCAGATGCTTTATCCCGAATGCCGCACCTGAAAGACGTGGAAGAGGAACCGGAAGAGTTGGAAGAGATTGAACTACCGGCCTTTCATCGTTCAAAGGTACAAGATTATCAGCCCGGCGCCTACCAAAGAAAACAGGAAATAAATCTTAACCCGTTAAGACACTACGAATGGGCCGAAGCTCAAGATAATGACCCGGCCGTGAAACTAGTGAAAGACCTGCTTACGCAACAACATGCACACCTTGGTCAGAATGCCCCAGCTGAAGCTATACAGCTATGGAAGGAGAGAGGCAAGTTGTTCCTGCATCAAGGGAAGCTCTGTAGAACGCATACGAATCCCAAGACGCATGAACTGGTCTGG
Source organism: Allobates femoralis (assembly GCA_033576535.1). Classification (NCBI taxonomy): domain Eukaryota; kingdom Metazoa; phylum Chordata; class Amphibia; order Anura; family Aromobatidae; genus Allobates; species Allobates femoralis. Next base: position 625,613,018 of record JARQOC010000003.1, read on the forward strand.
CAGATTATTGTGCCCAAGCAAGCCACTCCAATGGTCTTAGAAGCTTATCATGATAACGCAGGTCATTTCGGATGGAAGAAGTTAGAAGCAATCCTGAGAGACAGATTTTATTGGGTTGGCATGAGAAGATCCATTGAACTGTGGTGCAGCAGATGTGCCGCATGCAACCTCAGAAGGAAAGATCTACAGAAAGCTCCACTTCAACCAATAATAACCAAGCAGCCACTTGAACTAGTCGCATTAGATCACGTCAAGTTGTCACCAAGCCGGTCAGGCTATGTCTATGCCTTAACCATCGTGGACCATTGTCGGGTTCAAATTTACTGTTCCACTCCTTCGCCAGTCATCCCAAATTTGACTATGAACACGTGGTACCAGATAAGAGTAAATCAGACCGAGAGTCCGTTTTAAGCTTATAGCGTGTCCAGGTTTAATAATGACAACGTACACGGCAACAACTACTGAACCCAATATCCGGGTACAGGGCATTTTATAGTCTAAAAGATAAGCATGTAAATGTCCATGGCAGGGTGGGAGTTAGGTGGGATTAAGCTAATATCTATGTTTGTTAATAATAATAGTTCTTTGTATTCTGAGAGTCCGTTCTTCATCACGTCATGGTATCATCCCTTGGCTGCTGGGATACCGGTTATCTTGGATTTCCCATAGCACAGTCTGGAGCAGGCACAACGAGGACCAATCAGCTTGTCCATTCTCAAGGCTTCTGTGCAGCCATATCTTCTTTCCAGCATACACATCTGAGGAGACACTTTGTTTACAAAACAGCTCCTTGTTCACAGATTCATAGTGGGAAAGAAGGAAAGAAAGAAATAGATGGAAGGGGGGGAGAGACAAAGAGAGAAGAAGAAGAGAAAGAAAGGAGAGACAGATAGATAAAAAGGGAAAGAGGGAAAAGAGGGAGAGAGTGACAGTGAGGAAAGAGAGAGATGAAGAGGAAAGAGGGGATGAGAGAAGAGAGAGAGAGAGAGAGAGAAAGAAGAGAGAGAAAGAGAGAAAGATAGAGAGAAGAGAAGGATGAAGAGGAGAGGGAGAGAGAGAAGAAAGGTAGAGAGAGAGAGCGAGAGATGGAGGAGGGGTGACTCCAAGACGAAGAGAAGATGTTGGATACTTACCTGAATACAGGAAAAACTTATTGTTTCATTTAATGCTATATGAGTATAAAAACTAAGATTAATAGATAATATATAATTCATCCTCCACACCATTACTCACGCTTCTTAGTGGTGGTACCCGTCAAAGACTTGACAGCAAAGACGGCAGCAAAAGCATTCCAGACGCATTTCTGTAGACCACATGGTTACCCAGAACAAGTCCTTGCAGACCAAGGTCCAGCTTTTGAATCAGAACTATTCAAGGAATTCTGCAATATGTACGGTTGTAAGAAGATTCGCACAACAACATATTATCCCCAAACAAATGGTCTATGCGAGAAAATGAATCACATCGTAATCGAACTGTTAAAGACCTTACCAGAATCAGAAAGAAACCAGTGGCCAGATAAATTACCTGATTTGGTAGACTTATACAACCATGTCCCTGTGAGTTCTACAAACTGCACTCCAGCATACCTTATGCGTGCAAGACCCGGTAAGCTACCAATTGATCTAGAAATGGGGATTGAAAAACCAGATACAGAAGTAGAAGAAACAGATTGGGATACCAAACGTCAGAAACAGTATCGCCAAGTGCAAGAATGTGTAGAGAGAAATCTACAACAAGCAAGAGCAAGACAAGAAAAGACCTTTAACAAACATGCTCAAGCAATGCCATTACAAGAAGGTGATCAAGTTCTCAAGAGAAAGAGACGTACAAACAAACTGGATAATCAGTGGGAAACCATCCCATACACAGTCCTACCATCTAACCAAGACAATGTTAAAACCTATTTGATAAGCAAAGATGAAGGAAGAACTTCACAAGTCGTATCTCGTGATCAACTCAAATTGTGTCCTGAAACACTGAAGACACCTGAAGTCATAGAACCCGTACAGGTCCAACCTATCAAAGAAAAAGAAGAAGTATTCCACACGGTACTAGGAGATTTTCCTAAAACATGGCCAAATTACCATGGAGCAGTTGTCGTACCAATGATTGCATTCCCTTCAATGATGGACCCAAAACCAGAACCTGTGTTACCAGAACCAGTGTTACCAGAACCCGTGCTACCTGAAGAAGACCCAAGACTTGAAGAACTGGAAGTAGAATCCGAAGAGGAAGACCATATTCCTGGTCCCAGTGAACTTGCCAGTCCTGCAGTCAGACCTCCATCTGCCATAACACCAAGCACCCCAAATAGGTACACGTCGACTCACACTTTCATACTAACCCCACCAACATTGCGCAGATCAGAGCGTAGTACCCAAGGTCAGTTACCGGCTAGGTACAAAGATTAAGATGCAATTAAGAATATAATGTAAATATGTTGTTTGAATATAAGTTGAATTCAGTGGACAAATGTATATAGTTATTGCAACGTTAAAAAGCCCAGTACCTACAGAGACTATCCTGTATGAACTTTGCAGTCTCCTTATTTACTTATGGACCATATATACCACGGACTGGTTGTGGTAGGAACTCTCTTGTATATATATTCATCAGCCCGGAGGCAATAGACTAAACCCCGGAAAGACTGCTTTTTGACTTTCAAACTCTTTTTCACATTTTAGTGATTTTTGTACTTTTCATTTTTAAATTTATGTCAATATAAATTGTGTTTAATTGTTGTTTACTTGTTTTTCTACAGTACCGGAGTACTGTATTTAACTAAGGGGAATGTGGCACCCCATGGGTTAATGTGCCACAATAACATCACACGGGTTCACTCCCCCACTACACACTGACAAACACTACCACCTCTGGGCAAGAGGGGAGCACCACCTGCTCCCTTAAATACTCTTGTCCATGAGGGAGAGCTCAGACCGTACAGCACGGTGTAGTGCTGTGAAGAGCTTATTGAGAGCAGAGTTAGCTCAGTGCAGACCTAGCAAGGGTCAGAGGAACAGGAGAACGAAAGACAGAGAAACACGTCTGGGAGCTGGAGTGACACCATCACTTGCCCAGAAGTACGCACAGAGACAGACACCGGATCCGGTACTGTGTCTGGCACCCACAGCACAGTGAATCCAGGAACAGTGGGATCACTAGATGCCCCCTAGTACCAGAGCGAAGCAACACGGAGGGGTCAGCACAGCATAGAGGACTCAAGTTGCCTAGCCAAGTGGTACCAGCAGCATACAGAGAAACGTGAGGAATCTCAGCAGCTTAGCTAGAAGCAGCAGCTCAGGACACTCACACAGTGCAGCACAAGGAAGCCAACGACCCGGACAGGGTGTGGGGAGAGAGCTCAGCCCCATTACAGACTCCGTGGACTATAATCTGCAATAATATCAGCAGTAAAGCCTTGGAAAACAGCTTTGGAGTCTGTGTATTGATTGCGACCTTTGCTCCAGATTCAGCACAGAGACAATTCCTCCCTACAGATCCAGCCTGTCAGCTCTGCAGCATCAGGAGAAGAAGAGAATTGCAGTGTCTACCAAACGTGAGTGTGTGTCCTCCAACCCTTCTCCACCATCTATAACCCCAATAGACTTTAAACTTTACTGCCCCGGGGGATACAGTTCCCCCCACTGGAACTATACCACCTCCGCTGCCCTCACATGACCCCCGGAGGTTCTGCAGCAGCGGCGGCCCCCATCACTGGCCGCACCAAGTGGGTGGCGTCACCCGTGACAATCCCCTTGTAAATAATTCCCCCTTTTATTGTGAGGGCCCAGGGACACGGTCCGGACCAAGCCACCCGTGACATCCCCAGTACCGTCCGGTCCGGCACCGAGTACCCTAGTCCCGCCTGGGGCTCCACATGCCTCCCTTGTGGCCCATCTCTGTACTACCCTCAAGGTCTGTCTCTGTGGCCCCCTTGTGTTCTGTCTCTGTCCCCTTGTGCTTTGTCTCTGCCCCCCTTGTGCTGTGTCTCTGTCCCCATGTGGCATGCATTCCACTGAGGAAAGCATGATGGACAGTTGAAAGCAAATGGGAGGAAGTACCTTTGGCCATTGTTTCAGTGAGGCGGGCTCTACAGCAACAACAGAGGAGAAGGTGGCGACGGAGAAGCGGAGGTGGTGGCGGTGGACTGAGCATGTTGCTGGTATATCTCTGTGCCCCCCTTGTTCTCTGTCTCTCTGCCCTCTTGTGCTCTCTGTGCCCCCCTTGTGCTGTGTCTCTGTCTTTGTGCGTTCTACCGTGAAATGCATAGTGGGTGGCATGGTGGTTCAGTGGTTAATACAGCAGCCTTGCAGCGCTAGGGTCCTGGGCTCAATTCCCACCAAGGACAACATCTGCAAGGAATATGTATGTTCTCCCCATGTTTGTGTAGGTTTCCACCGTGTATTCCAGTATCCTCCCACATTTCAAAGACATAGTGATAGGCTGTTTAGATTCCGAGAACCAATGAGGACAGTATTGCAAATGTATATAAAGCACTATGGAATTAATAGTGCTATATAAATTAATAAATATTATTATTATTATTAGAGGCATTGTCTCAGTGTGGCGGGCTCTACAGCGGCTATGGAGAAGAGGAGGCAGTGCCGGTTTATTAAGGATCGGACCTGGGGAAGAGCAACAGTACTGCGGGGAGGTGAGGATGGGGGTGGACTCATAGTGATGTCAGTGCAGGCAGGCTCTGTAGTGCTGGGGGCAGGGCGATGGCCCTCTTCATTGTTAGTACAGTACTGTGGTGAAGTGAGGATTGGGCGGGCCCATGGTGACGTCAGTTGGGATGGATTCTGTGGTGCTGGGGAGGAGCAGTGGCCTCTCATTAGTACTGTACTGCAAAGAGATGAGGATGGGGCAGGCTCATGGTGACATCAGTAGGGGTGGGCTCTGTTGTGCTGGGGGCAAGGCGGTGGTCTCTTTCATCAGTACTGTACTGTGAGGTGATGAGAATGGGGGTGGGCTCATGGTGACGTTAGTGGGGGCGGGCTTGGTGGTGTTGGGGCGGAGCGGTGGCCTTTCATTAGTACTGTACTGCAATGACCTGCGGCAGCACCTACAGAGAAGCAATTGACTGAGGAGCGGATGCGGACATGGACCCTGGGGGTGAGACATGTGACTGGCATATTGGCACATCACTTGGGTGTGCCAATATGGAGGGTGTTTTTTTTTCTGTTTCAGGTGGACCAATCAGGCGCTGGTGATGTGGACCAATTAAGTGGCGAATAAAATGTGACATATCGACACGTCCAGTCTCAAGGCAATTTTGTAAGTAGATTTGTACTTCTTCTATTTGCCCTACATATATGATATTCCTTGAGTTGTATTTAAAATATATACATGCCAATTAAAATCAAAGTCCAATTAATTCTAGTTTCACCTACTAGAAATTATAACCAAAATTACCTGTATACACACCTACAAAGGTGCACAGATAACAAGTGAAACCATATATTATTAAATAAATCAATTTTTTATTCATTAAAACACATATTTAAAACAACATTTCCAGGTAGCATGTTATTACAATTTAAACCACATAAGGTGGGCCACTTAAAGTATTCTGCTGCACAGTGTATATATACTGCCCTGTTGTTATTTCCCAGAACACACAAAAATCCTGACTAAATGCCTTCCAGTTTTCAATATCTACAGCTTGCAGCAACAAGTAGTTCACAGTTTTATCTTGTGCTGTAGTTTAACAGAAATGCAGCTATAACTTACAGCATCAAGCATTCAGTCATATAACATACTGTAGTTCACAGTATTACCTTGTGCTTCACTTAGCAGACGTTCAGATGCAATGTGGCCCCTCCTATCCACCTACGTACGTTTCAATTTATTATCTTCATCAGTGTGTATGAGGTTGGTGCGCATAACTAGATTTCAGGGCTTTGGTATCTTCATTTGGCGGACATAAGGCCACGTTCACGCATATGCAGTCTCTTTGTCAGCAGCTTAATGTGCATTCCACTTTGCCGCCGAGTGGACTTCTGTTTTCATGGGTCCTGGTTAATTTGCACATGAATAACAACCTCTACTTTCTGCTTGGTGCATTACATATGTGGCGCCCCACTGGTCAGGCGTCACAATTGGGGTACTGCACCCATAAATGAGTGTGCGGTTACCCCTGTGACAGTGGGAATGCAGGGTTTCTTTGAGGCTCCCATCGCAGCACTCCCACACACCCACCTAGAAAAATGGTTGGAGACTAGTCCCTGGGGGGGAAAGTTAGGAGGTAGCAAAATGAGGGATTCTAGTTTGCTTCGAGGGACAAAGGAGCACGGGAGCCCTGAAAGAGAAGGGAACTCTAGGAGAGGGGGCCTGGAGAGAAAACAGGAAGCCCAAACTGAAGTAGGGGACCCCTCAGATCGGAGCGTCCATACTCCGGGAGGGAACCCTGGTCCATTTACCGGAGTGCCAATTCCGAAGACGCGGCACAGGGAGTTCAGCACCTGAGTCGTTAACACTGAACGTCGCAGGTCTGTATACCGGCCCTGACACCCTGTCAGAAGGATATCAGCCACGCCAGGATAACCCACCGGGGTCGAGTCCCAGTGTAGGAGAGCGGGAAGCCGGGACACTCGAAAAGCACCCCAATCGAGCCTGGTACTAAGCGGGCTCTTCCAGGACAGGCAGCAGTAGGACACTATTTAGAGCAAGGAAGGCAAACCACGGGAGACTCCGAGAGACTTTGCAGCCAACTGTGACTATCCGGCCAGCTACCTTTACCTAACAATTGTTGTCCACTGTGAACTGTATAACCACCAGCATTGTTCCAGTAAAGTACCTGGGTAGACTGACATAGTCTCCATGTGCTTGTTTCATTGCTGCACTGCAACTTGTTTAATTCCATCATCAGCACTTCCATCACTACAGGTGCATCCCCGCCCCGGAGGGCCAGCTCCACCTGTAGGGAGCTGTACTATCTCTGCTGCTGTACCATCGCCTTCTGGAGGTCTGAAGCAGCGCTGGTGCTTAATGACCAGAATCTGCGGGTGGCATCACGTGAACTTTGATCTTTATCCCCTTTTTGTTGACCACCAGGGCCATGGATCTGGGCAGGCCACCAGTGACATCCCAACCACAGCAGGGCCCAGACACCCGAGTCCCCGTGTAACTCTGGTTTAGTCACATACAACTTCTGCTGCTATGTATTTCCATGTACACCACCTTTTTCATGTTTCTATTGGTTCTTTTGTGTATAAGTAGCTGTCTTCTACCAAGACATGCCTCCTGATGTAGATTTATTGAAACGTGCACTGGGGCAGCGAGGAAATCGGACACGCAGTGACTCTTGGCAGTAGGTGCAGCATAGTATATAAGTTTAACCCCTTAGTCATATTCCTACTCTTATGATCAGTTAGGTATGCTATTTTGCAAATAGGATGAGTGGTCCTATTGATTGTCTTTACCACTCTAAGTGTAGTGATTAATATTTAATGCCATTAGCTTCCTATTGTATATACCATTTAGTGAGCTATTTGCAGCCATATATCACTTTGAGGTTTAGGCTTGAGTAATTTACTGTACTATCCTGGATTAGAGTAGGTTATGTGCAATAAGTTTAGCATATATAAATTATACATTGTATATATACTTTGTAGTCTAGATTTTTCTAGACATTAGCCCTGTTCATGTATGCTATTGTTTTGTGATAGTAAGGGCTATCATAATTCTGGTAATAATACGGTACCTGCAGTGTCTTTTTGATACATTTCTGGGTGTCCTCGCATAAGATTTAGCAACTTTAATTGCTTATTATTTATTTTTTAATGGTATTCTTTACCTATGTAATACTTATTAAAGTTTGTATATTTTATCTGCGTAATATACTCATGAAATTCTTTCTTTTTTGCTCAAACTGTAATATGCCAAGGTTTTTCTGCAAGTAAATATGTTGCAGAAATAAACCCCCGCACTGTGTACACAATATAAGTATGAAAAAATTGATTAAATTATTTGTGATCCCATTGATAAATGTGTTATTATGAAAAATCACAATATTTACATAATGTACATTGCTCCAATACAAATAATATTTGCAAGAATCAAAGGGAACCTGCATGCAGATTATTATGGAGCAGGAGGAGATGAGTTGATTGATTTACAGTTTTATGAGAACAGATTCTGTATAATATATATGGTATTTTACTCATTTATACTTTTGCTCATTTTGATTTTTGGAGTGCAGTAGGTGATCCTTATCAGTAATTTATGTGGATATAGAAATACTTGTCATTCATTGAGCAGGACCAGTCTCCTAATCCCAAGTTTTTACTGAACCATTTACTAAAAATAACTATATACTGTGTATATATATATATATATTATATATATATATATATATACTAGATGGTGGCCCGGGTATTCTAGAATATGTATGTAGTTTATTTATGAAGATTTAAGAATAATGCAATTTATGCATGATATCTTTCATCTACCTATGTGTCTATCGTTTATGTATGCTATATTTATTTATCATCTCTCTATGCATGTTTAGGAGTAAAGTTCGTGACACTGACTGACAGCCTTATAGACAGGAGTAAAGTTCATGACACTGACTGACAGCCTTATAGACAGGAGTGAAGTTCGTCACACAAACTGACAGCCTTATAGACAGGAGTGAAGTTCGTCACACTGACTGACAGCCTTGTAGACAGGAGTAAACTTCATCACATTGACTGACAGCCTTGTAGACAGGAGTGAAGTCCGTCACACTGACTGAGAGCCTTATAGACAGGAGTGAACTGCGTCACACTGACTGACAGCCTTGTAGACAGGAGTGAAGTTCGTCACACTTACTGACAGCCTTGTAGACAGGAGTGAACTGTGTCACACTGACTGACAGCCTTGTAGACAGGAGTAAAGTTAATGACACTGACTAACAGCCTTGTAGACAGGAGTGAAGTTTGTGACACGCGATTTGTATGGCGCGCAGTTTTCAAATACGCGCCGCTTCGCTGATTGGTCGCCGCCGGCCATTGCGACCAATCAGGGACGTAGCGCGGCTTGGCGGGGGATTTGAATCCTGCTCGGGGTACTACTGCAGTGAGCAGCCGGGATATGAGCGGCTCGGGGTACTACTGCAGTGAGCAGCCGGGAGATGACTTTTGCATACGCTGTGATCATTGATCGCCGCGGCTGGTGGCGACCAATACACAGGTTCGGCCGACGGTGGCCGCAGCGTGGTACAGCGGTCTCCCGCCGCAGCCTCACCACAGCCTCCTGTTACTAACCCCCGGCACAAGCAGCCCACTGACACCTGGGACCGGGGGCTGCCGGGGTCGGTGCTCCCAGGGTGCAGGGAGCTCGCATCGTACGGCTCCTCCACATTCTCCTGCTTCTTATGTCACAGACTGTGCGGCCATACGATGATCCCGGTTGTCCGCCTCCTGTCAGTGCTGCTGGGTGGCAGGAGCACATGACACCCGGGATCAACCTGCACACCGCCGCCTCTGCGCCCGCCACCTCCACACATACTCTGCAGGACAATGCCAGCATGAGGGCCAGCACTGGGACAGCTAGGGGACAGAGAGGTGAGAGCCCCTGTGTGTGTGTGATTGGCTGTGGGTGTGAGTCTGTGTGTGTGGGTGTGAGTCTGTGTGTGTATGTGTATGTGTGTGGGTGTGAGTCTGTCTAGGTCTGACTCTGTGTGGGAGTGAGTCTGTGTGTGGGCGTGAGTCTGCTGCTTCCAAACCCCCCCCAGCGCCGCTTTGTCCTCCTCCCCCCCGCAGCTCTGTGCTTCGTCCTCCCCCTGCCTGTGCCACCTCATCCTCCCTTGCCTGTGCCACTCCGACCTCCCCTGCCTGTGCCACTCCATTCTCCCCTGCCTGTGCCACTCCGTCCTCCCCCTGCCTGTGCTACTCCATCCTCCCCCTGCCTGTTACACTTTACCCTCTGTCCTCCCCCTGCCTGTGCTGCTCCATCCTCCCCCACCCTGCCGCTTCGTCCTCCGTCCTACTCCCCCCACCGCTCTGTGCTCCGTCCTCCCCCTGCCTGTGCTGCTCCGTCCTTCCCCTGCCTGTGCTGCTCCGTCCTTCCCCCACCCCATCGCATCCTCCTCCTTCCTTTGTCCTCCTCCCCTCCGCAACTCCATCCTCTATCCTCCCCCTGACTGTGCTGCTCCATCCTCCCCCACCCTGCCGCTTCGTCCTTCGTTCTCCCCCTGCCTGTGACACTCTGTCCTCCCCCACCCCATCGCTTCCTCCTCCTTCCTTTGTCCTCCTCCCCTCTGCCACTCCATCCTCCGTCCTCCCCCTGCCTGTACTGCTCCATCCTCCCCCACCCCGCCGCTTCGTCCTCCATCCTCCCCCTGCCTGTGCTGCTCCATCCTCCCCCACCCCGCCGCTTCGTCCTCCGTCCTCCTCCCCCCCGCCGCTCTGTGCTCCGTCCTCCCCCTGCCTGTGCCATTCCCTCCTCCCCCACCCCACTACTTCCTCCTCCTTCCTTTGTCCTCCTCAGCTCCGCCACTCCATCCTCCGTCCTCCCCCTGCCTGTGTTGCTCTGGCCTCCCCCACCATGCCGCTTCGTCCTACATCCTCGTCTCCCCCGCTGCTCTGTGCTCCATCCTCCCCTGCCGCTCCATCCTCCCCCTGCCTATACTGCTCCAGCCTCCCCCACCCCGCCGCTTCGTCCTCCATCCTCGTCTCCCCCGCCGCTCTGTGCTCCATCCTCCCCCTGCCGCTCCGTCCTCCCCCACCTGTGCTGCTCCGTTCCCCCCTCACCCCACCGCTTCCTCCTCCTTCCTTTGTCCTCCTCCCCCTCCGCCACTCCATCCTCCATCCTCCCCTGCCTGTGCCGCTCCGTCCTCCCCCACCCCGCCGCTTCGTCCTCCGTCCTCCTCCCCCCGCCGCTCTGTGCTCCGTCCTCCCCCTGCCTGTGCCATTCCCTCCTCCCCCACCCCACTACTTCCTCCTCCTTCCTTTGTCCTCCTCAGCTCCGCCACTCCATCCTCCGTCCTCCCCCTGCCTGTGTTGCTCTGGCCTCCCCCACCCTGCCGCTTTGTCCTACATCCTCGTCTCCCCCGCTGCTCAGTGCTCCATCCTCCCCCTGCCGCTCCATCCTCCCCCTGCCTATACTGCTCCAGCCTCCCCCACCCCGCCGCTTCGTCCTCCATCCTCGTCTCCCCCGCCGCTCTGTGCTCCATCCTCCCCCTGCCGCTCCGTCCTCCCCCACCTGTGCTGCTCCGTTCCCCCTCACCCCACCGCTTCCTCCTCCTTCCTTTGTCTCCTCCCCCTCTGCCACTCCATCCTCCATCCTCCCCCTGCCTGGGCCGCTACGTCCTCCCCCACCCCACCGCTTCCTCCTCCTTCCTTTGTCCTCCTCCCCTCTGCCACTCCATCCTCCGCCCTCCCCCTGCCTGTGCTGCTCCATCCTCCCCCACCCTGCCACTCCGTCCTCCGTCCTCCTCCCCCCGCTGCTCTGTGCTCCGTCCTCCCCCTGCTTGTGCCGCTCCATCCTCCCCCACCCACACTGCTTCCTCCTCCTTCCTTTGTCCTCCTTCCCTCTGCCACCGATCTTCCATCCTTCCCCTGCCTGTGCTGCGCTGGCCTCCCCCACCCCGCCTCTTCATCCTACATCCTCCTCCCCCCCGCCACTTTGTGCTCCGTCCTTCCCCTGCCGCTCCGTCCTCTCCCTGCCTGTGCCACTCCATCCTCCAGCGCCCCACCGCTTCCTCTTCCTTCCTTTGTCGTCCTTCCTCCGCCACTCCATCCTCCATCCTCCGCCCTCCATCCTCCATCGTCCTCCATCCTCCTCTCCCCCGACGCTTTGTACTCCGTCGCGCCCCACCCCACCACTTCCTCCTCCTTCCTTTGTCCTCCTCCCCCAACGCTTTGTACTCCATCCGCCCCCACCCACCGCTTCCTCCTCCTTCCTTTGTCCTCCTCCCCTCTGCCACTCCATTCTCCATCCTCCACCCTCCATCCTCCATCGCCCTCCATCCTCCTCTCCCCCGACGCTTTGTACTCCGTCCGCCCCCACCCCACCACTTCCTCCTCCTTCCTTTGTCCTCCACCCCCTCCGCCACTCCATCCTCCGTCCTCCCCCTGACTGTGCTGCTCCATCCTCCCCCATCCCACCGCTTCCTCCTCCTTTCTTTGTCCTCCTCTCCTCCACCACTCCATCCTCCATCCTCCCCCTGCCTGTGCTGCTCAGTTCTCTCCCACCCCACTGCTTCATCCTCTGTCCTCCTCCTCCCCGCCACTCTGTGCTCCGTCCTCTGCCTGTGCCGCTCCATCCTCCCCCACCCTGCCACTACTTCCTCCGTCCTCCATCCTTCTCCCCCCTGCCACTTTGTCCTCCCTCCTCCCCCGCCACTCCATCCTCTCCCTACCTGTGCCCCTCCATCCTCCTTCCCCCTGCCACGCTGTTCTCCCCCCCGCCGCTCCATCCTCAAAGTCCCTCCCTATTCAGCCCTCACGGCCTTCCCCATGCAATCCCTATTTCTATATTCTGGAATACCCGATGTGTTAGAATTGGGCCACCATCTAGTAACAACAATAACATGACAAGAGTGCTTCTTCCCTGAACGGGAGGTTCGTTGCTTAAACGTTACATAACAAAAACTATACTATATATAAAAGTAGAAAAGTAGAAAAACTGAAAAAGGGAAAAGTGCAAAAGTCAGTTCGGCGATTGTCCTTCACCGGTTGTCTCTTAGTCTTCGGGGGAACCCACCGCAAGAAAAACCCCAGAACATGCACTGGCGTGGCGAGAGGGACTAAAGAGACCGATTCTTCAGCCACACCAGTGGGTTTTTGTGCTTTACGTTCACAAGTGCAGTTTCCCCCTGCCTGTGCTGCTCCGTCCTCCCCCACCCCGCTGCTTTGTCCTCCATCCTCCTCTCCCCCGGCCGCTTTGTGCTCCGTCCTCCCCCTGCCTGTGCCGCTCCATCCTCCCCCACCCCACCGCTTCCTCCTCTTTCCTTTATCCTCCTCCCCTCCGCCACTCCATCCTCCGTCCTCCCCCTGCCTGTGCTGTTCCGGCCCCTCCCACCCCGCCACTTCTTCCTCCATCCTCCTCTCCCTGCCGCTCTGTGCACCTCGCTCCAACCTGGCTGTGCCGCTCCATCCTCCCCCACCCCACCACTTCTTCCTCCTTCCTTTGTCTTCCTCCCCTCCGCCCCTCCATCCTCCCCCTGCCTGTGCTGCTCCATCCTCCAGCACCCTGCTGCTTCGTCCTCCATCCTCCTCCCCCCCGCCGCTCTGTGCTCCGTCCTCCCCCTGTCTGTGCTGCTCCATCCTCCCCAACCCCTTCCTCCTCCTTCCTTTGTCCTCCTCCCCTCCGCCACTCTATCCTCCGTCCTCCCCTGCCTGTGGTGCTCCGTCCTCCCCCACCCCGCTCCTTCGTCCTTTCCTCCTCCCCTCGGCCCTCTGTACTCCGTCCGCCCCCACCCCACCACTTCCTCCTCTTTCCTTTGTCCTCCTCCCCCTCCGCCACTCCATCCTCCGTCCTCCCCCTGCCTGTGCTGCTCCAGCCTCTCCCACCAGGCCGCTCCGTCCTCATTCCTCCTCTTCCCCACCACTCTGTGCTCCGTCCTCCCCCTGCTGCTCCGTCCTCCCCCTGCCTGTGCTGCTCTATCCTCCCCCACCTCACTGCTTCCTCCTCCTTTCTTTGTGCTCCTCACCTCCACCACTCCATCCTCCATTCCCCCCCGCCTGTGCTGCTCAGTCCTCCCCCACCCCGCTGCTTCATCCTCTGTCCTCCTCCCCCCTCTACTCTGTGCTCCGTCCTCCCCCTGCCTGTGCCGCTCCATCCTCCACCACCCCGCCGCTACTTCCTCCGTCCTCCATCCTCCTCCCCCCTGCCACTTTGTTCTCCCTCCTCCCCCACCACTCCGTCCTCTCCCTACCTGTGCCCCTCCATCCTCCTTCCCTCTGCCACGCTGTTCTCCCCCCGCCGCTCCGTCTTCAAAGTCCCTCCCTATTCAGCACTCACGGCCTTCCCCATGCAATCCCTGTTTCTATATTCTAGAATACCCAATGTGTTAGAATCGGGCTACCATCTAGCAACAACAATAACATGACAAGAGTGCTTCTTCCCTGAACGGGAGGTTCGTTGCTTAAACGTGACATAACAAAAACTATACTACAGTATATATAAGAGCAGAAAAGTAGAAAAACTGAAAAATGGAAAAGTGCAAAAGTCAGTTCGGCGATTGTCCTTCACCGGATGTCTCTTAGTCTTTGGGGGAACCCACCACAAGAAAAACCCCAGAACATGCACTGGCGTGGCGACAGGGACTAAAGTGACCGATTCTTCAGCCACACTAGTGGGTTTTTGTGCATTGCGTTCACAAGTGCAGTTTCACTTTAAAAGTGCACAATATAAAGCATAGCATAAAACGAACAGGGTGCACACCGAAGTGAGCTAACTGTCTACATTTCAGTCCTGATCGAGTCCAAGATCAATTGTCCATTATCAATACGGGAGACACATTAATATGGAAGACTGGGGGCAAAACAAAGTCTAAGAGTCTGCTGCCAGTCCAGGCTGCTGTTGCTGCCACGGCAGCACATCCCGTCTTGCGGCTCTCGCTACAGGTGGGGCTGGCATTGAATACCCCAACACAGGGGTTTGTATTCCCCATTCCCATAAAGTTGGTGAAGCGGGACCGGTGGTTGCAGTCACATGGGCGGGGACTGCAGCCATCTCTAGCTCAAGAGTCACTCACCTTGCCAGTTCTGGAATCCTCTCCGGGCCACTGGGGAAGTCCACCTCCTCGATCCCCCATGCCAGAGTCCTCTGGGCGCTGCTCGTCATGGCACCGCTACAGCTCTCTGCTTTCCAGAACTCATGTTTTTGGACTGATAAAAATAAAAAGACATTTGCTTGCATCATAACGGTTTCAACCACTCATTTTTTCTCGTGTGCGAAGTTATTTTATATATATTGCGATTTTTTTCTTCTGAGCACCAAATCAGTCAGTGAGCCAGGATATACTGGACAACTCTGGGCGCTGCTCGTCATGGCACCGCTACAGCTCTCTACTCTCCAGAACTCTTGGTCTGGGTCCAGCTCGAGCAACTGGCTCTGGCCTTTCTCCGGTGAGTTGAAGGAGTTCTCCATTGCCACCCCATGCTCTGGGTTGCCCGGACTTTACTCCACCATGATGGGTGACACCAGGATCCTCAACCTCCTGCCACTTTCCTCACAGTCACAAAGTTACTGTATTATCCCTCCCTTCATGGGTGTCTCCATTATTCTTTGTCAGTAGCCACACCCTTAGAAGGGATAATACAGTTTATGGGTCTGCTCTCCCGACTCTTGGAGGGCGGAAAGGGCTAGGCCATGTTTCGCGCTTCGTGCTGGCCTGGCCCACGATGAGGGACTGTGGCATGCCCCTCTGCCAGCACATGTTTTCAGTCTTTTAGGGCCGCCATTACTCAGGCCCAAAAATAAAGTCTTATTGTTACAGTATTTAAGTATGTTGACCATCCGCTGCGAGGCTGAGCTGCTAGTAAGGCAGCACACCGAGAAACCCTGAGACCCATTACCCATATACAAGGATTTGGAACTACAGCGGAGCCCAGGAGGTAGCTGCCTATGATAAACAGCGGACCAGAGTAAGAAGGTCACCAGGAAGGGAGTATTTAATCAGGACCCGAAAGCATAGTCAGGAGTGAGAATCAAAACGGGGAGAGCAGCAAGGTACAAAATCGGCAGGCAGTAGAAGGGTCAAAAATCCAGGCAAAGATCAGAGTCAAAACTGGGAGGGCAGCAAGGGTACAAAATCGATAGGCGGCAGAAGGGTCAAAAATCCATGCAAAGGTCAGAGTCAAAATAGCAAAATTCACACTACATCAATGGGGAAACCAAGACTATATCTGGCGGCCTGCAGGACAGGCTCCAAGGTATTTGAAGGGCATGGTTCCCTATCCTAGGCTGAAACTCTGAGCCTGGTAACCTCATCTGGACCGATCCTAGAATCAGTCTAGATGGTGATGCATTACTGGTACCAACCACACCACTTCTGATAGAAGAACGAAGCCTGCGCCTACCAGACGTCTCTGCAGGAACGTCTCTTCTGTAACCAGCATCACCCACAGGAGAAACACGGCGATGCCCAGCGACAGAGGTAGGTGTTAAAGGAGCAAGTCCATGTGAGGACATGGCCCTCCTATCACCGGCATCACCAGCCGAAGGAACCCGGCGTCTCCCTGCAGCCGGGGCAGGAACACCAGCCACTGAGTCCAACGGCGATGTGACAGTAAGGTCACAAGACGTCGTGGTACCGGGTCAGTAGATCCTGTTCGTGATACCAGAAAACTGACTTGCCCCGGGCGGGGACCGTGGGGTACTCGGAACAGGGCCCTCTTGATCTTGGGACTGCGTGATGTCACGGTGGCATGACCCGGTCCGTGATCCCCTCGTCAGGCGATCAATTAAAAAGGGGAATTGAAAAAGGGATAAAAGAAAAATATAAAAATAAAATAAGAGTTTGTGTCTTGACGCCACCCGAAAAATGCGGCCGGTATAGCCGCTGCTGCAGTCAGGAACTCTGGGCATGATGGGAGTAGCAGCTCTGATGGTTTGATTCTCCATGGGAAGAGCAGGTCCCCAGGGCAACTGAATAGTCTATAGAGGTGATTTGGAGGTGGAAAATCAACGGGACTGAGCTGGCTGCTGGCAGGGATCAGGGACACTCTCGGGCAGGCTCCTGCTTCTGGCATGGCATTTCAGTTTACCTCTTCTCAGGCACAGAAATAACAGTCTCACACAGTGCTGAGCTTCAACCCAGTTTACTTGGCTTTCTCGTCAGGTGTTCAAGTTATAAGACAGTGCAGTGGTGGCTCTCAGCAGCCGGGATGGCTCGTCCAGGTCACCCCCTTTTGTGTTCCTTTCCATGGGCCTCTCTTCTTTACATTTCCACATGCAAAGCTACGATCCAGCGGCCATGGGCCTTTGTTGGGCGACCTTCCTGGTCCCCTGGCCTTAGTGCGGTAGCCTTCTCTTTGCTGCGCTGGGGTTGAGTCATGGGACGTAAAGGCCCTGCAACCAACCGTTTTTGTGATTGAAGTATGGAACGTCCTTCCACTTCTGATGCCGGTACCCTGATTCCTGCCCCGTCCTTCAGCTTCCAGCTAATTCGGGCGCACGTATGGATTGCTCACTACCCGTGCCCCTAGGACTCCTTCTATCTCTCTACGGTCTGCAGCCCGGGACCTGGAACAGCCTAAAGATGGTACTGGTTGCCGGGTCCGTGTCCTTTCAGTCTCGTATAATGATGGTGTTCTTTCCTCTCCGTCTGACTGAACTGAACAGTTGCTCCTCTCCTTCTCAACTGGCTAACTGACTAACTTCCTATGGTGCTTCCTGGTTTTGTTTCCTCCCCGACTGTTTCCTGTCTAACTGTCCCACCCTCCACTTGTCTCCTCCCACCATCCCGTTACTGGGCACAGAGTCCTAAGTCTTGACTAGATTTACTGATCCCGGTTGCTGCAACTTCTAGTGGCGACCGGACCGTAGGGGTGCCACATATATGATCCAGAACTCCTCAGTGTTGTATATGTCCCAAACCCTCCCCAGTGGTGTATATGCCCCCAGGACTCCCCAATGATGTATAATCCCTAGCCACTATAATGATGTGTATATGCCCACCATCCCTTGTGCTGTATGTGACACCAGCCCTCCCGAGTGCTGTAAATGCCCTCACTGATGTACATGCCCTGTGCATCTTCTGTGATATATATAACAACTGTCTGAGTACCTCTAGTGTGACATATAATTCCTGGCAACTTTGACAAGTGGTGATTATGCCAGTAACGTTACTGACATCACCGCTCTCACTGGGTCACACATAGTATAGCACGAGACCCAGGGGAAATGAAGAGCATTGATGTTACCAAGTTACTTACTTCACCATTCATCAAACATTCCAGGACTTGTGCTGACCTCTGTGTAACCTGGTATGAATAGTAATATCAGTAACATTACTGACATCATCAGTGCTCGTCACAGTCACCGGGTGTCACAGAATGCAGCATGAGCTGAGGATGGCTGCTGCTCGAAGCCTATAGACCCTTGTTCTGAAGCTCTGTAGCTTTGATCTACAAAAATGCCATGGGAACCACTTGCACTATATTGGATATAGGAGCTTTGCTTTCTAATAAATTGCTGAACAAGCGACGGTGTCTTGTTTTTATTTTTCTCTTTTTATGTCTTTCAGGTTTCTATTTGTGGACTACGTTGGATCTGATTAACTAAACCCGTGGACTATGGTGGACCTGCATGGTGTTTTTTTTTTTTACATAAATTGGTGAAACAGAGGAAGAGTTGGGGAGTATGTTTTCAAATAATATATTTGTGGATTAGTAATGAGGGTGTCTGATAGACACATCTCCATTACTAACACCAGCTCAACTACATGCAGATTATTTTCTGCACAAAATCTGTAAATCACAAATAAGTAATATGTGCATGGCACTTCAGGATTCTCATTGACTTTGCTGGCATCAGAACTCCCTTAAGGTGTTGTGACAAATTTGCACTCAAAAAGACACAAATAAGTGATACAAATGCCACATTATTCCTGGCAGTGACCTGGGAGTCAGAAATGCATTCAGGCATCTTTTCCATGCTGTTCCCATTTCATTTGAGCACTTTTTCCGCAGTCGACTACTAGGATATGAGCTGATGCTGAATATTTGGTGCAGTCATTTTCTGCGGCAAAAGTGGCAGGAAAACACACCACAAAATGCATGTGTTTTTGGTGCACATTGTTGGGATGCGTTTTAGTCAATAGCTGAGAGGGCTGCAAAATGCAGTAAATAATTGACATGTTAATTCTTTTGTCTTGACCCCAATCCACACCTAAACTGCAAGGAAAAAAATAAGAATTGTTCACACAACACTTCAGAACTGTCATAAACGTTGCTGGGGTAAGGATAGGCATGCAGGTTTGTGGCAAAAGAAGACACAAAAATGCAGCAAAAACTTTGCAAAAACATTAACAAAGCACTGTGTGCACATACCCTTAAAATGTTTCTCTCTGAAACGCTGCAGCATTTCAGTCTCAAACATACCTGGATGGGATAATACAGCTAGTGGCTGATACATGCTGCTTACAGAATGGGCAATATGTATCAACTGTCAGGTTTCCTTTAAATTGAACAAACAGTTTGTCAATTGGTCGATAAATCTGATATGATGCTTTCTTGAAGATTTAAAAATCACTAAGTATGGCAACTGTGACATTTAGAAGGGGCAAATACTTTAATTCACAAGTCAGCAGTTGCAGTATTCTTCATTCAAAGTTTTAGTTTCACAGTGACTTTGTCTGGGTCTGGTACCACACCTTCAGTGCTGACCACGTGTCCTAGGTACTGTACCTTTGGCTTCAGTAAGTGGCACTTGGATGGCTTCACCTTCATGCCAAACTTGGACAATGCCTCAAATACCTCAGCCAGGTGCTTCAAGTGGTCTTCATATGTCTTGTAGTAAACTATGACGTCATCTAGGTACAGTAACACGGTTTCAAAGTTTCTGTGCCCCAGGCAACACTCCATGAACCTCTGGAACGTTCCCAGTGCTTTGCAGAGTCCAAATGGCATAAAGTTAAACTCACAGAGGCCCATTTTTGTGGTGAACGCGGTCTTCTCTCTGTCCGCCTGTGCCACGGGAACCTGCCAATACCCACTGGTGAGGTCTAAGGTGGAAAAATAGTTAGCAGTTCTTAGTGCAGCTAATGACTCTTCAATTCTGGGTAACGGGTAAGCATCCTTTTGTGTAATATGATTAACCTGCCTGTAGTCAAGATACATTCTCATTGTACCATCTTTCTTCTTTACCCGGACTAGCTGCCCAGGGGCTACAACTATCTCTGATCACCCCAGCCTCCCCCATTTGCCATAACATCTCTTTGGCACATTGATATTGAGCTGGTGGTACAGGCCAGTACCTCTCTTTAATGGACAGATGGTCACCAGTGGGGATGTGATGTTGTACCCCTTTTACCTGCCCAAAGTCTAAAGGATGTTTACTAAAGACCAATTCATACTCTTGAACTACCTGGTAAACTCCATGTTTTTGGTGCAAAAGGGTGGAGTCAGTGTCCATGTGTAGCTTCTGACACCAGTCCTACAGCTGCCCCTCGGATCCGTTGTCCTCTGCCTGGTCAGACAAATTCAAATGCTCCAATGCCATGATGACGTTGTTACTGACAGTGTACAGCTTAGCAATGGTAGCGTACCGAGGCAGTTTGACCTCCTCCTCCCCACAGTTTAGGACACGTACAGGTACCCTCCATTTGCAGACATCAACTACCCCTCTGGCTGTCAGGACAGTGGGTTTACTGTCGGTGTACACGGCTTTGTACAAGGTTTGGTAATCTTGACCCCGAAGGCCTATTGCTGCCCTACACCAGATTAACATTTCACTTCTCAGGGCTATTGCAATGGGGACTGAGTCACTTGCTCTGACACTGCCGACTTCTCCACCAGACAGCTCCACATGCTGCCTCTGCATCAGGGCGTTTATCTGTTTGTGTAGAACTCTCTGCTGCTCGATGTTGGCAGTCTCGGCAACCTGTTGTAACAAAACAATAATCTTCCCCAGACAATTTTCAATTACATTAGTGCCTAGAGTAAGCATCGGATTGCATTCTCATCGATCAACATCGACAATAACCATACCCTGAGCACTTAGCTCTACCCACCCCACCTTATTGGTTATTTCTTTGAACCCCACTTATGGTAAGGGCTGGACATTACTAGCATATATTGTAAAGCTGTCATCTTGGCGGTGGGTAATGTCTGAATTGGCCCCGTACAATTTGTAAAGGATATAAGGCAGCGTTGTCACCTGCGAACCGGTGTCCAATAAAGAGTTCATGGAGATACCATCCAGCACGAAAGGCAGGACAGGCCATGCTCCCACATACCTGTCGCGCCAATTCTGATGGCTGGATGGGCTTATTCCTGAAGGGTGGCCTGCTGCCCCAGAGGTTTCTCATTTAAAATGCAGGACCTTGCAATGTGGACCGCTTCGTTGCAGCAGCAAATGGGTTGTCCTGCAGCATCATAGCGGTCGGTGGGTCATCCTCGGGTTGCTGGATACTTCCTCTGGCATAGCCACAGTACGTCCTCAGGGCTGGAGGCCAACAGTATCTTCTCCAATGGTTTGGATCCTTGTATTAACTGTACAGCCTTGGTTAGGTCGGCCATCCTTTGGTTAGCTGCTGCACCTGTAATTGCAATGCCTCAGGGGTAACAGTCTCTAAGGTCTGTGCGCTGGCCCCACAGTGGCCAGGGAAGGGGTGCCACCTCTGGGTGATATGTTAGAGCAAGCCGCTGGGAAGGTGTTGGGCTGCTGGCAGTGGACACTTTCAGCACACGTATGGCCCAGTCTTTAAATTGCACAAAGTCCAGGTCAGGATTCTGCAGGGCCAAAATACATAGCTGAGTCCAGTGGGCCGGAGACCGGAGCCCCTCAATAAATTGTTCAGTCAGTAGCTTGTTCTCATCCCGGGCGCTATCGGGATCTACTTGTTTCATGGCCCTTAGCGCCTCTTAGAGATTCAATGCATAGTCCCATATATTGTCCTACACCCCTTGTTTGCACCCAAAAAATCTCATTTTAATTTCCACTGCAGTACGGGTATCAAAGGCTTCCTTTAACCTAGCGAATATTTGTTTAACAGTTCATTTGTCAGTATTTAGCCAGGACTTTACCTCTATTTGGGCCGCACCAGTCAATTGGCCTATCAACATAGTCACTCTCTATTCCTCCGTCATGGAATACACCCCGAATAAACTTTTCAGTCTCTCTTTGAAATCGTTCAGTATATCTGCTTCTCCTGATTACTGCAGTAACCACGTCGTTCTTGGGATATATGGCAAGTGAACGGCATGACTGGCGCTACTGCGGGTGCTACGGCTTCAGCGGCTACTAAGGGCTCAGCTGGGTTTGCATTGGCAGCCGGGGCTTTGGGCTCGGCTTGGGCGGTGGCCTTGACTTGAGGGGCCTGTCGGGTCCACCGCGGGTTGTCTTCCCCCTGGGTCAGACATTAATCCGCAGCCAGGTTATCAGTGTCTACAGGTGGATCAGTTTACCGCTCCTCAGGTGGGGGATCGAGCGTGCAGGGAATTTCTGGGGCAGGGCTTCCTGCGTCGCGTTGGCTGACATCAGAGCGTGGGCCTGGATCTCTCTTCACGCCCTTTCTAAGGTTCCGTCCATGACGGCACGCCCCCTCGTCTTTCCGCACGCCACGTTGGATAACAATGGAAACATTACTCAGTGCAAAGTAGTCAATGGCACACAGTACCTGTTAACATCGGGCACGAAATCCTTTTTGTGATGCCAGGTTGACACGCCCTCCCCAGGGCCATGGGGTACTCGGAACTGGGCTAACAGTTCTGTTGTGCGGGGTCACGGGGGTCGAGACCCAGCTCCGTAGCCCTGGGGGTGTCAAAGTTCAGGGAATAGGGTTTTGGGGATAGTTGTCGTGACACCACCCGTGGAATTCGGATATTAGTGGCCCTCACTGTGGTACGGGACCTTTGGGGGATGATGGTAGTGCAGCTTTGGGGGATTCGCTCCTCACGGGTGGAGTGGTTCCCCAGGGCAACCGATAAAGTCTATCGCGGTGGTAGGCCATTGGGGGTGCAGGACTGAGGGCGTGGAATAACCGACAGATGCACAGTACGTAGTCTCCGTTACCTTTACTAGCAGTAGTAGCAGGTTTAGTCCAGGGTATTGTCTGCAAGGGATGTTAGGAATCCGGATGGCCTGGAAGCAAGTTGGGGATCTCCTCACCTGGTGAGTTGTGAGGCCTCCCTGTTGCACTACTCTTGGCTTGTCCTGGCTGCCTGTAGCTAGCTGCGACCATCTCTTCCTGCATATAGTCTGTCACTCATATAGCAGGCAACTCAAGCCTTTTCTGGGCACATCTCCTCTGGTTACTGTCCCTGAGCTCTCTGATGATGCTTTGCCTACTGGGATTGTTGTGGCCGGGAGACTTGGAATCTCCCACCCTCTAGTTTTGGCTGCTGGGCCTGGAATACCCTCACAACCTTGGACTCCCGGGTCCACTTTTGGTTCTCTGCACTGGAGTGAGTCAGCTTACTGGCTCCACTCCCCAGGCTGTCTCCTCTCCTTCCTCAAATCCTCTATTACGGGTCTCTCATGCTTGTAAGTCTCTGTCCAGGTATAAGCCTTACTCTGCTCCAGTCCACAGAACCTCTTCACAGTCCCCCTAGGAATTGAACTGCCTAACCCCACCCCAAGGCCAGAATTTATAGGGGAGCTAGCCTGAACTCGGGTTGCAGAGCTCCCCCTTCTGGTCTGGATTCAGGAAAAGCGTTGCATGCTGTGGGCTTACCTGGTGTGGATACCCCTTTTTGCATCCAAGCCCCGATATTACCCCCCCAAGGGAGGCAATGCTATTGTAGCAGCCAGATTCTGGGGTGCCACATCATTAAGCCCAGATTGATAGTGTTCACGCTTCTATGAGACCCACACATTATCAATCATGTGAGTAAATAGTTAAAAACACAGAGAAAAATCCTTTATTTGAAATAAAATGCACTGACAACCCTCATTTTCCTAATTATTAACCCCAATCATATCCTCTGATGGTAATCCACAGCATGATGTCCAGCGAAGCACATGATCCTGGCTGTGCTATATCCTGAGACTGCAGCGATGAAGCAAGCATCCTATCGCTATAGCCTCTGGGATCACACTGACTACCATGGGGAATGTTGATGTTACTCGCTAAGTTATTGAAAGCTCCCTGCGGCAGTGAATAAACTCTTGTGACTCCACTGTTGGATTGCGAGACATGACAGCACAGCAGACCAGCAATCCAGCAGCAGGTTCAAGTGAGCATAATGCATGCCATCGGTGGGTACGCCCATCTGTAATCACTATTACCCAAGCGACTCTTAACTCCTATGTGTTTGATATGCAGTCTGGCCTGTTGGTAATATTAGGTCTAGCACCCTTCTTGTTTGGTCCTAAAAGTTGTTTGTCTTTCATCATTGTCAAAATCCTATTTCTTTGCTAGACCTGCAGCTTTCTGCTCCCTCAAGTTATTTCAGGGCAGTTGAAGTCCCCAATAATTATGACTTTGTCCTTATTCTCTGCTTCTTCTATTTGCTTTATGAGGATATTTTCTGCCGCTTCCATCATATTTGGAGACTTATAACAAACTCCTATCAGTAATTTATTTTTTCTCCCCACTCTTATCTCCACCCAGAGGGACTCTACATTTTCATTAGCCTCACATATATTATCATGCTGGATGGGTTTTAGGGATGATTTTACATGTAAACACACACCCCCTTGCTTATTTGTATGGTCATTTCTGAACAGACTATAGTCCTCTAAATTAACAGCCCAGTCATAGCTCTCGTCCAGCCATGTCTCCGATATCATCACCATATCATAATTGTTTCCAATATTTAATTGTTTCCCAAATTTGTATTCTTCCACCTTGTTGATGAGGCTTCTGGCATTAGTGTACGTGCACATATATCTCTGTACCTCCATTTCTGCTTAGTGCATTGACTGTCCTAAACCTCCTCCCATGCCACCCCCAATTTCATTACTTATGCCCAGGTCTCTATTTGCACTATTTTCCTCTCCTGTACAGTGAATACCGTCCCCCAATTTCTAGTTTAAACACTACTCCATCCTTTTGGCCATTTTTTCCCCCTAGCTGTCCCACTGTCCGGCAGCACCATACTACGATCCTCCCCTACATCTATCCCAGTGAGCAGCTGCTCATTGACTAGTAAACCCATTTTCATATTATCTATGGATCTCAGTGTTGCCAGCTGCTCATTTATATCCAGTACCTGCACTTCCAAATGCACAATGTGCTCACATTTCACACAGCAATATGCACTCCCAAACTGCTATTTAAGGATTGCATACATGAGGCAAGATGTACACTGGATGGCATTGTCATTAATGGAGCACATTTTCCTAATGGGGATTGCACCGAGAAAAAACAGGTAATTAATCAATTAAATACAAACAGTAATTCAGTACAAATTACTTCCTTCTAAACTGCTTGAATCGTTGTTGTACATTTAAGCATTTTTTGCTGCATAGGAACTATTGTACTTTACTAGAAAATAACTTTACACTGTGTGCAGAATTATTAGGCAAGTTGTATTTTAGAGGATTATTTTTATTATTGTTCAACAACTATGTGTACTCAATCAACCCAAAAGACTCATAAATATCAAAGCTTAATATTTTTGGGAAGTTGGAGTGGTTTTTTTTATATTTGGCTATCTTAGGAGGATATCTGTTTGTGCAGGTAACTATTACTGTGCAGAATTATTAGGCAACTTAATAAAAACCAAATATATTTCCATCTCACTTGTTTATTTTCACCAGGTAAACTAATATAACTGAACAAAGTTTAGAAATAAACATTTCTGACATGCAAAAACAAAACACAAACAAAATTAGTGACCAATATAACCACCTTTCTTTATGATGACACTTAGCAGCCTTCCATCCATAGATTCTGTCAGTTGCTTGATCGGTTTACATAGATCTCACATTGTAGGAGGGACCACAGGTTCTCTATAGGGTTCAGATCAGGTGAACAAGGGGGCCATGTCATTATTTTTTCTTCTTTTAGACCTTTACTGGCCAGCCACGCTGTGGAGTAGTTGAATGCATGTGATGGAGCATTGTCAAGCATGGAAATCATGTTTTTCTTGAATGATACAGACTTCTTTTTTTTTGCGCCTTTTTTCCTCAACACCCTTCCTGCAACCCTGTTGGTTCTTTGCCATGAAACGCTTGCTTGTTTGGTGATCACGCTTCAAAAGTTTGCATTTTCAAGACTCCTGCATCCCTCTGCAAGACATCTCACAATTTTGGACTTTTCAGAGCCCGTTAAATCTATCTTCTGACCTATTTTGCCTAAGGAAAGGCATTTGCCTAATAATTAAGCACACCTTATATAGGGTGTTGATGTCATTACACCACACCCCTCCTCATTACAGAGATGCACATCACCTGATTTACTTAATTGGTAGTTGGCTCTCAAGCCTATACAGCTTGGAGTAGGACAACGTGTATAAAAGTATCATGTGATCAAAATACTCATACTAATAATTCTAGACACAGTGTAATGCTTGGTTGACTACTCTTTTCAACTCTGAAATTGAAACCCAAAAAGAAACTCATGGAGTTATGGAAACTACCCACAGCATGGACAGATATGTTAATGTGCAAATTAATAAACGGAAACAACATTTTTAAAACATCTTGATTTGTTCAGAATTGAGTACAAAAGCAACATGCACAAATACAAACACTCCTTGGCATAATGTCAATGAGGGTATTAATAGTGGACTGAGAATTGTTCTGTTACACTGAATGTACTTGGGCACAACAAATAAAACCAGTGAAATGTTCCCGTGTGAAGGCCTCTTCATAGCATTGTCCACCTGGTCTCCAGACCAATCTTCCGCTATCTTTGCATCTAATATATAAGCGGAAGTCATCGATAAAGAGAATAGACCTCCATTCAAGCCTCTATTTCCATCTTACTCTTCACCATAATACCCTGGCATGAGGTCAATGGAACACCTGAAGCTGGAGATCTGGCTTGCAAACTAATGTCATAGAAATGCCTTCTGATGGCTTGTGTAGACACTGGTTCAGGGGCGGACCTACCATGGTGCCAGGTAGGGGGCCCCTCAAGCACCTGTAGGGGGCAACCCGTGACCCTATGTCAGAGGAGAGGAGGTTAACTTAGGGAAGCTTCCGCTTCCCTTGGCTGTTCCTGCCCCTCCTCTCCAGCCCCGGCTCCCAGATCTACAATGCAGTGAGAGCCGCACGGAACTCCCCCCTGCAACTCCCCCAGCTTCTCACCTACAGCTGCCAGCAGTGCCCCCCCCGGTCCTCACTTGGCACTGCTAGCACCCCCCCCCCCCGTCCCGGTCCTCGCCCAAAGCTGCACCTGGGCCCGCCGGGCTGAAGGTCCGCCACTGCACTGGTTGATGCCTTACACTTGGTTGTAATGTCTAAGTTCACTTGCAGTACTGAAGGGATAAATTATGAAACCATAATTGCCATTTCTGCAATGTGTCCCAGGAACCATCTTTCAACACGACAACATCAGGTTACTGTCCATGAATAAGAAAAATGATTCAATATATTACCTAGAAGAAGGCTTCATGCTGAAATATGTAGTCACCATACTTGCATACTATATCTACCAAATATCTACAGACTAGAATATCTGAATTTTTAAATTGGAATAGATAAAAAATTTAATTTTTATCTTACTTGCTGCCGAGGAGTTTTTCTGCTGGACTATTCCCATTTAGTGCTATTTTAACATCAGGTTACATATTGCTATTGCTACTAAGAGCAGTCTGCATGGCCTCATTGTGACACCATGGTCTGCAGCATCCCTGGAATTTTCTACCATTGAGCACATTTTGGACATTATTGGTCGGCAGGTGTAAAAGGTGCTGACAGCAGCGGATCTTGATGATTTGTGTGCATAAGTATATTCACCATGGCAGAATATTTCTCAGACCACCATTAATAAATTAATTGATAACTTGCCAAGGCAAGTAATTGCACGTATTTCTGCGTATGATGCACATACTTGGTGCTAAACAAATCAATACTTTTTTAACCTTTTGTTTCCATTTGCACGTCATTAATATGTCTATCGATCCTGTGATTTCCATAGTTTTCAGACTTCTCCTTCTCGGTGTTGCATTTTCAATGTTGAGGAGTTTATATAAATGTATGATCCACTCAGACAGCGGATCAGCCAACGGTACATTATTTAAAATAATGAAGACATCAATCACAACACTTTGCCATTGGCTGTCTGTAAAACTGGGAAAGAATCATAAATATTACTAATGAAACATAGCGCCATTTTACAAAAGCACAAATATTATTTCTAATTAGCATTTAACTCCTAGATGGCATAGACGAGGGCATCAAAACCTGTCATAAAGATAAATTAGTCAGCGATAATGAATGTTTTAGGAATGGCGAGTGTTTCTTAGATCGCACCGCTTCTGTCATCCATGCACAGAAGGAGTTTGTTAAAGGCTGTCAAGAAAGCCATTGAGCAATAGGTCAGCTTTAAAATATAACGTCAGCATGCAGCCTGATTACATGCCATAAAAGAAAAATAAGGCAGGGATGAGGGAAAATAAGAGCAGTTAGCCTTAATCACGTCTTCCGCAATGAATAGGAGCTGGGTGCTGTTTGTAGATAACACCCATTGAAAGAATCATCAACAATAGCAGTGGCTGATGATCAGGTGATTTGCATATGATTGGAAGGCTCTAGCATAGCCTGCCAAGGACCATCAATCTTCCAGCAGATGTCCACCTAATGATATGTCTTCTTCGATGAAGCTACTTGCTGCTGTACAATTTGTTGTAATCTAATTACGCAATGAAACATAGCTCTGGGGGTGGTAGTGGGAGTATGGGCTCATTATGAGTTTAATGCCATTCATGAGTTCCTGTATTCCGGGGAACTATGTTTTCAGACAGTTTTGGCTTTATTTCGTTTCACCTGATGTACAGCGGGCTTGTACTCTTTATTATGGCAAGAGTTGTAAATCAATCAGATTATGGATACCGTAATGATTTTTTTTATAGCTTGCAGGACATTTAATACCGTTAAAAAACGATCCCCTCCTTAAAGAGATTCTGTCACTTGAAAATTCCTGTGTAGAAAAAATGAACCGGGAAAGGGTGAAGCAAAGTGCAGTGATCCCTCTTCTCAGTAAACGTTGCAAAGACATATCGTGTGGTATCTGAACGACTCCAATTAAAGGAATAGTTTGCTAACTTTAAAATAATTAGTATATGAATAAGAAAATATATTTACCTCTGTTGTTTCTGTTTTGCCGATCTCCTGTTTTCTCTTCCGTCAGGGATGACAGGTGACTGCTGCCAATTAGTGTTGATTACTATTGCAACCACTGATTGCCTGCAGTTCTCACCCATGGTCACCTACTCAATTAATGATCTCACTGCTTGTCTATAAGTTATGGCCACTTTACACGTCCCAACATCGTTTCGATGTTGGATACAACGGCGCGTGAGCACGCATATTTTGGGCAGAAATCCAAGATCGCATAGGAGCTGTCACACAGGGAGATATCGGCAGGCAACACAACTGCGATGTCTACGCTCCCTTGTACGGGAGACCCAGAAACGACCATTTAACATGGGAGTGAATAGGGGAAGTTGTACTCCAAATCGTTGTTGGGCTGTCACACAGCACAATCCTGCCAGATCGTCCATCCAATATCGGGCAGTTGGAGAGCCTGCTCATTTCTCCCCGATATAGTTTTGGCATCGTTCTTACATCGAATTGGTCATTTACACCATACAACGCACGAACGATATCGGAGCCAACGCACGAACCACGTGACTTTTTATCGGAGTTGGACGCCGATATCGGGACGTGTAAAGTGGCCATAAGGCTGGCTTCACACTGCAGTTTTTTCACTGATCAGTGTCCATCCGGTTTGTGTGCCAAAACCAGGAGAGGAACTTGCAGAGAAAAAGTATAATTGAAAGATTGACACCTGTTCTGAGTTTTGGAGACACTCCTGGTTTTGGCACACAAACCGGATGGACACTGATCAGTGAAAACATAGCAGTGTGAAACCAGCCTAAGTGATAGTGTTGGAGAATGAGATTAGCCCACTACTGATCTCCTTGCTTTCTTATGGCAAGAGACCTGAGCAGTTCCACAAAGAAGCATGGGGAAGATTGGTAGTTGAGCCTAGTTTTTTTTCATTTATAGACTGACCTGTTGTTGGTTTAAAAATAAGGAATGGACAACCATTTTAAATGCATCATAATCAAAACCATGTGCACTCTTTTGCTTATGTCCTAACAAGATCAATACAGCATAATAATATTTCAGGCTTAGTAAGAAATGTTATGGTTGTCCATGATGATGGCTCATGTTTATGATGGCTCATACATAGATTCTTATTTCTTTCTGATACTCCAGCCATCATATTTTGGCTAGACCATAACAAATATAATAAATTGCAAGTAAAAGATATGTATAATCACCCAACACGTGTTTCGCAAGACCATTTTCCAAGTAGGGCACTTCCGGAGAAAGCTCCGCTACTGCTTTCAAAACATGTTGGTTTCTTTTTGCCAAGTGAGGGTTTCCATAGTCCCACACACAGAGCAGTGTGATGTCTCCTGTTCAGCCCCATCGTGCACTTGTCAGAAACCACAGCCGCTTCTGGCTGGAGCACCTGGTGTTTTAGTGCATTTGCCTGTAAGCTCAGCTCATTATCCAAGATCGACACTTAGGCTGCATTCACATGCTGCGTATTTGCTGCGTACTTTTACACGAGTGCTGTTGCAGTTTTTGTAGCCAAAACCAGGAGTGGAACAATCAGAGGAAAAGTCTAAGGCCGGTTTCACACCACGGCTTTGGTGTATCAGGTTCTGTCCGGTGTTTTGCAGGAAACACCGGACAGAACCTGATAGCCCCGGATAGAACAGAAATATGCCCTTCGGTCCTGCTTTCTGCCGGAATCGGCAGATCGCAGGGTTCAGGAGCAGTCCGTGCTGAAATTTCAAAATCTGTCCTGAAATCTCAGCAGGGAGCTCTCCATGGTGCTGAAGTTCAGCCTCAGCACCCGGCGGCCCGGTGCCGGATCAGATTTAATGTCGGATATCCAGCGCCATAGTCTCCCGCTAGATTGCACCGGATCTGGGAGGATCCAATTTGTGCAGATTTTTGCCTCGGACACAAAAACGCTGCAAACACCTTTCACACCGGACAGCCCTGGATCAGAAAAACCGTGGTGTGAAGTCGATCTAATAGTAACAAGTGCTCCACTTCTGTGTTTAATCACCCATTGCTGGTTTTAATCAGTCACTCCTGGTTTTGACTACAAAAACTGCAAGAGCACTCGCGTTAAAATATGCAGGAAATGCGCAGCGTGTGAACGCACCATTAGCCTCCTGCTGTTTCTACCAGTGACGCTCACATGGAACGCTCATCAGAACTGTGAGTAACCTAGCATAACATAATGCTAACTTAGGGCTCGGACACACTCATCCGAGTTTGACTGACGAGACTCTGAAAGGGCTGGAGCAGTGACCCTGAACTGCTTCTCCCTTTCTGTATGGGGCTGTCAGCTGAGTGTGTTCTTGTGCAGCTCCAGACTCCCTGTCCCGACAGGGAGAGGGCCGTTCAGGGTCACTGCTCCAGCCTTTTCAGATTCTCCTAAGTCAAACCCGGATGTAACTAGGAAAAGTGTGTCCAAGCCCTTAGACAGTTGTCAGTGAAATTCAGTGGGCAATTAGTTCAGTCACTTATTGTTCTTTTACAGAGGTGATTTACATAAAAGCATAGGTACAGGGGAACTGAAACTCCTTGGGCATCATCTGTGTATAATTGTATGGACAACACAACTTCACCACGTCCTCTCCAACACATATGGATTATGTACTATTCCTGAACATCTGTAGAGGTATAAAATTGCTTCTGTCCATCAGACAATAGGAAATGTACATCTGATCCCCTGAGCCAACACTGGCTAACATATATT
Organism: Allobates femoralis; assembly: GCA_033576535.1. NCBI lineage: Eukaryota > Metazoa > Chordata > Amphibia > Anura > Aromobatidae > Allobates > Allobates femoralis. Next base: position 625,644,582 of record JARQOC010000003.1, read on the forward strand.
TTGTGCCATATTTCAGTTTAGGGTATTCGGGAGGAGACCTTCCACAAACACTGCATTAATCCTCTCATTCAATGGGTGGACCCTAGATTACCAGGCAAGGTAGTCACCAACATCATCTGATATATTATCCACTTTGTTGCTATACATAGGGTAGGGTCACATTGAAAACATAAATTGCATTCACCGCATCCGGATCCGGATGCGGTGAACGCAATGCCGGTCGCACACAGTTTTTTTCAAAACTGTGTGCAGAATACCGCACTGCGGTCACCGGATGGCTCAGGATGTGTAATCCCTGAGCCATCCGGTAACTGCATAGGTTGCGGATCCCGGCTATTGCCGGGATCAGCAAACCTAGTAAAGAGTTAAATTGATTACTAAAGTACTGTTTGAGGTCTGTAGGGGGGCTTAGACCCCCCCTACAGACCGGCCGCCCACTTCGGTGGCCTTCTAGTACAATATCCCCGCTGGCACGGGCTCCTCCGAGCCCGTGCAAGTTCCCAACACCCCCAGCCCCCTGATTTACTATACAGGGGTGCCTGCACCCCTCTGGTATACTTATTCCTGTATGGGGGGGAAAATGATATATTAAAGTCATGGTTAAAGTACATATTTACGTGTATCCTGCAGGCTCCAATGTTGTGAATAATCCATGAGCGGGGCTGTTTGCGGCAGCCTCCGCCCCCTCATTTCTCATGGCCGCCCCCTCTATGCCTCATCCATTGATGTGACGCCGAACCCCGTCACACCGTGCGCCCCGCCCCTTTCATGACGCGGCCAGCCTCACATCAATGGCTGAGGCACAGAGGGGGCGGCCATATAGTAAATCGGGGGGCTGGGGTGTTGGGAACTTGCACGGGCTCGGAGGAGCCCGTGCCAGCGGGGATATTGTACTAGAAGGCCACCGAAGTGGGCGGCCGGTCTGTAGGGGGGGTCTAAGCCCCCCTACAGACCTCAAACAGTACTTTAGTAATCAATTTAACTCTTTACTAGGTTTGCTGATCCCGGCAATAGCCGGGATCCGCAACCTATGCAGTTACCGGATGGCTCAGGGATTACACATCCTGAGCCATCCGGTGACCGCAGTGCGGTCCCAGAAACGCTGCGAAAACTGCTGCCTGTGTAAGAGAGTAAACTAATAAGCTGCTAAAACCAAGCAGACTGCCATTTTGTAGTGGCCCAGGAAAGAGAAAACAGTCTCTGGTTGCCATGGTGACTGCTCTGTGTCTAGGAAAGTGAAAGCACGATCACTGGTTGCCGGGTGACGGTTCTGTCAGTTGCTCCTGTTGTGGTTGATCTCTCTCTGCGGTGGCCATTACTAGTGTAAGGATTACAGCAGAGCCAGTGCAAGCTATATGGGCCTTTAAAGTTGTTTGCAAGCCCTGTTGTGTGGACTAAACACTTTATCTTGAACTGAGCAAGTGTCCAGCATCTGAGGAGAGGCTGAGGAGATGTTCCCCTGATGGAGCGAGTGATTGGCGTCCAGGGAGGCCGTGAGTGACTGCGAAAGGAGAGCCGGCGTCCGGTGCCATCCACATTGGGAGGATCCTGACAAGGAGGCTGAGGAGATGTTCCCCCTGATGGAGCGAGTCATTGGCGTCCAGGAAGGCCGTGAGTGACTGCGAAAGGAGAGTCGGCGTCCGGTGCTATCCACATTGGGAGGATCTTGACAAGGTCCTGACAAGCCCTGGAAAAGAGTGCTCCGCAGATTGCATCCCAAGCTAACAGAACTAAAGTGCTGGACATGTGAATCTGGCACTGGCTGGTAAGCTGCCAAATTCTGCTGTTTTACAATACGTTTTTCTTTTGCGCAAAAGGTTTTTTTTTTCTTTTTACTTTTTCTGGACTTGCTGCAGCCCACGTGGAATATACACCGGTGTAAAGCTACATTTGAGGTTTATGGTGCCATAGTTTTGAGATACCCGGGTATCCCTGTGCTAAGTGTATAGCCAGCATTGACATAGTGTAATGTATTGTTATTAGCTGTGATAAGTTATACTCAGTGTGCCATCTCAGAGGTCCCATCAGATCGCCCACAGTTGATGTACATAGCCTTTAGTTAAGTTAAATCCTTGATAAGTCTAACGTGTAGGTAAATTTGCTCCTGGTTCTGAGTGTGATTTACATACCCTGGGAACTCTGAGATCGGTGCATTGATGTCGGCTAACGCTGAGTGTGTGAAACTGTTATTGGTTATATTTTAAGGGGATTTTGATACTTATACATTCTATACTGAACCATACTTTGATCCCCATATCAGTAAAAAAATACTGTTGTTTATTTCTGCCTCTGTCTCAGTCTGTGACTCACTGGATCTTAATAGGACCTCCGGTCATTACACCTGCATGATTTAAAACGCAGGCAGCAGTGCCGGATACGGCCACCGGATGGCTTGTGAAGCCATCCGGTGTTTTGCATAGGCTCCTATGAGGAGCGTTTCCTGGTCCGGTTTGGAGCTTTTTGAAAGCTCCAAACCGGATCAGGATTTAAAAAAAAAAACGCGGATGTGACCCTAGCCTTACTCACTTAAAAAATCTTCTTGGAAACCTAGAGTATGGCAAAGTTCATATCATCTTGATCTCCGATCAACTCTATTTTTCCTGTTGAATTGTCCATCGCTCCACAAGGTAACTATCTCTATGTTTACATTAATACTGAATAGGTTGCTGTATCTTGGGAAATGCAGATCAGTTTCTCTGGGAGTATGATCGGTAAATCTTACAGCCCCTCATTGAGTTAGTAGGACAGTAGCAACATCTGTATAATTTTTTTGGATTTCTTACATTGAAGGCGTCACACGGGGTCTTCGTTCTACTAGCAGCTTTTCCTATTACACATAGAAATTAATTTGGTTCTGTTTTGAGCACTGTTGTGTAAATTGATTGCTTCTTGTTCACATATACTTGCACTTTATTATATTTGTTATGGTCTAGTAATCACAGTTTGGTGTCTTTACACTTTGTGGTTTAGTTTGTACCTAAATATAAAAAAATAGCAATACACTATATATGTTTATACCTATGACTATGTGCTTTATTTTCCATTAGGGTGTTATCCTTGCCCCATTTTATGAATTTGTTATTATTCCTCCATTCCTCCATGTGCAGATTTTGATGTGGTTTAACTATTACATATTATTTGAGTTCTATTCACACTGATTGTGTGTATTTTTCAGTATTCAGTTTTCTCAAATAACTCCTTTTAGCTTGTCTAATTTTTTTTTACACTACACTGCACATGTGTCAAGGGGTGGCACAGCAGTAAGGATATCAAGTAGCTGGATGGTAAGATGGGCAAAGTGCATTCAGAGAGGATAGTCTGACCCGTAGACTGGGGCTCCGTGTCTTATCCTGCTCCCAGAGATACCTCAAAAGGTGAGGAGGGCTGGGTCGCCACCCTTGTCCTATGCTCCTAATAAGCCCAAGACTAAAAGCCCTACCTCCACCCACGGACAGAGAAACAGCAACTTCCCAAAGGAAGGTAAACTCCAGGTAGGATCAGCAAGAAGGCATAAACCCACACTGCACTATGTCCTAATAACACACACGGTTAATGCAGACTAAACTCTATCTGTTCAAATTCCAGAATTGTCACACAACTAGACCAGATGAGCAGTGATCATTATGGCTCTTAAGCCACCGATTTTTAAAAAGATAAGACCCTATCTGCGCTTGCTTCTGCTTTTCAGTTTATTAAAGTCTATCTTTGACACCCAGTGAAAGGAAGTGGAACTACTTAAAGTGTGTGCATATTAACACTCAATGTGCCAAAGAAAATTAACTCAGATGTAAAACACAGCAGCAACACACATGGACTGCAAAGGAGTCAACACGTGACAACATGATGGCAATATGTACGTATTTGTCTGTGGTAAATTATCTCTCCCATTTCTTGCTTTTAAAATTATGATTTTTGTGTATTTTGTATTATTGGTGTAATAAAGATTTAAATTTTTTTTATCTGTGTGTCTGATAAGTACATTGTTCTTTGTAAGCCATAATCTCAGGTTTAGATTTTTGGTGACCACTCCCCTCCACTATAAAGAGTCACATGATTGATAGTGGAAATGGAACAACGCACCACCTCCTATGATAGAAATTAATTCTGCTGCCATAGTAGAAAATTCAGATGATAAAAGCATTCAAAAAGCACCTTAATCCAGTGATGTAGTTAAAAAGTTCTTCAATCTTTGTCTAAAATTCATGAAAAAAGTTTAAAAACACAAGGACAATCCATGTCTCTCTCTAAAGCGTTTCTGGCAAAAAGGCCCTTAGCCATAGAAATTACGACTAAGGTCGTTTTCGCCAGAAACACAGTAATGGAAGACATGGATTGTCCTTGAGCTTTTAAACTTTTTAAATTAATTTTAGACATAGATTGAAGAACTTTTTAACTACATCACTGGATTAAGGTGCTTTCTGAATCCTTTTATCATCTGAATATTCTACACAGAGTCACATGTCTTACCATCTGACTTCAGTGACAAAATCTATTTATATGCTGACCACTTTGGAATGAGCCAGTCTCTGGAAGAATGCATGGGCGTACCCAGGATCAAAACTAGGGGGGGGCAAGCCATGGTCGTTCAGGTTGTAAAATTGGACACTGGGGCCCATCAGACTCGTTATGCCAATGGGGAGCCCTATGGGGGCTGTATATGAGATGGGACCCCTATGGGGGGCTCATAGTGTAATATAAATGCAAACAACTTTATTCTTAATATTATGTCACAATACCGGGAGCTGAGAATCTTCTATATCGAGGTCAGGGGCTCTCTGATGCCATGTTGCTGTCTGCCTCGCTGTCGTCCTCTTTTGACACTGCAGTGTGGTGGACAAGAGAGCATTAACTGGTTAATAACAAGAAGTATGGAGTGTGTACTAACAGCCATAAATCCTCCCCATACCAGTAGGATTACTATATGGATGTCAGTATTAGGGTACGGACACACTGGCGTGAAACTCTGATGAGTGCAACACGTGATTTTCTCGCATTGCAATCAATCTCTGATAGCTGATTGGCGAGTTTCGGACGCTTTTTTCTCATCCAGATTCAGGATGACAAAAAAGTTGCAACATGCTGCGACAGTATATGATTCACATGCTGGTACACTGTGCACATCACAGAGCTGGGGACATGGTGGTACACTGTGCACAGCACAGAGCTGTGGACATGGTGGTACACTGTCTGTGCACAGCACGGAGCTGGGGACATGGTGGTACACGGTGCACAGCACAGAGCTGGGGACATGGTGGTACACGGTGCACAGCACAGAGCTGGGGACATGGTGGTACACGGTGCACAGCACAGAGCTGGGGACATGGTGGTACATGGTGCACAGCATGGAGCTGGGGACATGGTGGTACACGGTGCACAGCACAGAGCTGGGGACATGGTGGTACACGGTGCACAGCACAGAGCTGGGGACATGGTGGTACACGGTGCACAGCACAGAGCTGGGGACATGGTGGTACATGGTGCACAGCATGGAGCTGGGGACATGGTGGTACACGGTGCACAGCACGGAGCTGGGGACATGGTGGTACACTGTCTGTGCACAGCACGGAGCTGGGGACATGGTGGTACACTGTGCACAGCAAGGAGCTGGGGACATGGTGGTACATGGTGCACAGCATGGAGCTGGGGACATGGTGGTACACGGTGCACAGCACGGAGCTGGGGACATGGTGGTACACTGTCTGTGCACAGCACGGAGCTGGGGACATGGTGGTACACTGTCTGTGCACAGCACGGAGCTGGGGACATGGTGGTACACTGTCTGTGCACAGCACGGAGCTGGGGACATGGTGGTACACTGTGCACAGCAAGGAGCTGGGGACATGGTGGTACACTGTGCACAGCACGGAGCTGGGGACATGGTGGAACACTGTGCACAGGACGGAGCTGGGGACATGGTGGTACATTGTCTGTGCACAGCACAGAGCTGAGGATGTCCCAGATGAGGCACACTAACCACAGACAAGCGGCGGGAGAACATTGAGCCCGCCCAGGAGAACTACAACTCGTCTTCTCCTCTGTCCCCCTGTTCCTGTCCTTCTGCCCCCCTGGCCTCTTCTCCTCTGCCCCCCTGGCCTCTTCTCCTCTGTCCTGCTGTTCCTGTCCTTCTGCCCCCTGGCCTCTTCTGCTCTGCCCCCCTGGCCTCTTCTCCTCTGCCCCCCTGGCCTCTTCTCCTCTGTCCTCCTGTTCCTGTCCTTCTGCCCCCCTGGCCTCTTCTCCTCTGCCCCCTGGCCTCTTCTCCTCTGCCCCCCTGGCCTCTTCTCCTCTGCACCCCTGGCCTCTTCTCCTCTGCACCCCTGGCCTCTTCTCCTCTGTCCTGCTGTTCCTGTCCTTCTGCCCCCCTGGCCTCTTCTCCTCTGCCCCCTGGCCTCTTCTCCTCTGCCCCCCTGTTCCCATCCTTCTGCCCCCCTGGCCTCTTCTTCTGTGCCCCCCTGGCCTCTTCTTCTGTGCCCCCCTGGCCTCTTCACCTCTGACCCCCTGTTCCCATCCTTCTGACCCCCTGGCCTCTTCTCCTCTGCCCCCCTGGCCTCTTCTCCTCTGCCCCCCTGGCCTCTTCTCCTCTGTCCTCCTGTTCCTGTCCTTCTGCCCCCCTGGCCTCTTCTCCTCTGCCCCCTGGCCTCTTCTCCTCTGCCCCCCTGTTCCCATCCTTCTGCCCCCCTGGCCTCTTCTTCTGTGCCCCCCTGGCCTCTTCTTCTGTGCCCCCCTGGCCTCTTCACCTCTGACCCCCTGTTCCCATCCTTCTGCCCCCCTGGCCTCTTCTCCTCTGCCCCCCTGGCCTCTTCTCCTCTGTCCTCCTGTTCCTGTCCTTCTGCCCCCCTGGCCTCTTCTCCTCTGCCCCCTGGCCTCTTCTCCTCTGCCCCCCTGGCCTCTTCTCCTCTGCACCCCTGGCCTCTTCTCCTCTGCACCCCTGGCCTCTTCTCCTCTGTCCTGCTGTTCCTGTCCTTCTGCCCCCCTGGCCTCTTCTCCTCTGCCCCCTGGCCTCTTCTCCTCTGCCCCCCTGTTCCCATCCTTCTGCCCCCCTGGCCTCTTCTTCTGTGCCCCCCTGGCCTCTTCTTCTGTGCCCCCCTGGCCTCTTCACCTCTGACCCCCTGTTCCCATCCTTCTGACCCCCTGGCCTCTTCTCCTCTGCCCCCCTGGCCTCTTCTCCTCTGCCCCCCTGGCCTCTTCTCCTCTGTCCTCCTGTTCCTGTCCTTCTGCCCCCTGGCCTCTTCTCCTCTGCCCCCTGGCCTCTTCTCCTCTGCCCCCCTGTTCCCATCCTTCTGCCCCCCTGGCCTCTTCTTCTGTGCCCCCCTGGCCTCTTCTTCTGTGCCCCCCTGGCCTCTTCACCTCTGACCCCCTGTTCCCATCCTTCTGCCCCCCTGGCCTCTTCTCCTCTGCCCCCCTGGCCTCTTCTCCTCTGTCCTCCTGTTCCTGTCCTTCTGCCCCCCTGGCCTCTTCTCCTCTGCCCCCTGGCCTCTTCTCCTCTGCCCCCCTGGCCTCTTCTCCTCTGCACCCCTGGCCTCTTCTCCTCTGCACCCCTGGCCTCTTCTCCTCTGTCCTGCTGTTCCTGTCCTTCTGCCCCCCTGGCCTCTTCTCCTCTGCCCCCTGGCCTCTTCTCCTCTGCCCCCCTGTTCCCATCCTTCTGCCCCCCTGGCCTCTTCTTCTGTGCCCCCCTGGCCTCTTCTCCTCTGCCCCCCTGTTCCAATCCTTCTTCCCCCCTGGCCTCTTCTCCTCTGCCCCCCTGGCCTCTTCTCCTCTGCCCCCCTAGCCTCTTCTCCTCTGTCCTGCTGTTCCAGTCCTTCTGCCCCCCCCTGTCCTCTTCTCCTCGGGACTCTGCTCCTCTGTCCCCTATCCCCTGCACTGTGCTGCACAGTTTCCCTCACCTGGCGCTGGCTCAGGCCAGGTTCCCTCAGAGCAGTGAGCTCCACCACCAGCCGCATCAGGTCCATCCTTCAGGGCCGGCTGATCCTCCATTCTCCGGGTCCATGGGGGGCACCGGGGCCGGCAGGGTGGAGGAGCCGCCAGCACCGCAGCCGCCTCCACTGTAGCAGGACTTGTCTTGGACTCAGAGCCATCACGTGACAGGAAGCAGCAGAGCTCCCAGCGGCTTCCTGCCAGCGTGATCGCTCTCAGCGCCGGGGACCGGAGGAGAGGCAGTGTGTGTCACAGTACATGTGGGCAATGCCAGCGGCGACACCATCCCTCCTAGTACACTAGGTGCGCGCAGCGCACGCACATTGCTGCGCTCACCCCTTCCTCATGAGGGGGGGCAGCCTCTTGGGGGGGGCAGCTGCCCCCCCTGCCCCACGCTGGGTACGCCCATGGAAGAATGTATAGTGTTGTGACAATTACAGCTCTAGTATTTTGCTGCATTGGAGGAGTTTGGAGTGTTTTTCCTTTATGTACATATTCCCTCTGTCTGTCTTCCCTTCCTCATGATGTATTATTGTAGCGGTGACACTAGTGTCATCTCTAGCCTACACATTAGCCAGGGTTAGTGCAGGGCAAGCATGGACCTAGGCATGTGATGGTGACAGGTGAAAGGACCCATACAGGGATGCTATGGAGCGCAGGGTCCAGCCTCTAGTAAGTATCAAGAGGTGACCTCTCTTTATTCTTCCCATTTTCAAGGCCTTACTTTTATTCCACTCCTGTTGACCTCTTTGTGTTGCACTTCATGGTGGGCTTGTGTACGCCGCGGTGTGACAGTTAGTTTTGCAAGTTTTTTAGGAGCTGGCAGTGACACCAGCTTGTGGAAGTTATGTTTCCGTACCCACAGGGGTGTGATAATATGGCGACCCTGTGTCCGGTTGCCACAAATGGTCTTACCCTAACATTGATTGAAATGAAGAAAAGGTGCAATTACCCGTATCGACTTTTGCACTGAAGTTTATTGTGGTGGCATATTTACACGGTGCAGGAGGGAGGGGGGTAGGTGGACGACGAGTTGTTTCACGATGTGTACCCTGGATCTGCTACAATACCCTGCAGTAAAAGGTAAAGCAACTGCACCTCATTGCCCTCATCCCCCTCATCTCCCTAGGAGCCAGCTCTAGTTGGGAACTGTTAAACATCTGCGCTGCTACTACCATCTATCTCCCTAGGATCATCTGCAGTGTCAGCCTCATATTGGCTGCACATTCCAACTGGTGTCACAAACAACCTTTATCCCTTTAACTACCTACCCCCTTTACATGTGTGGTTAAGACCACCGCTGCTGTGCACCACCACTGTGAACTTAGACCCTGGTCCAGCTGCTTGGTACCCCAGCCCTTGTGACCAACATAATAACATGGAAAGAGGGTTGAATAGTCTGGTGAACTAACGTCCCATCGACTAATCACAGCTGTAATTAGCATACGGAAAGCAAGGTTTATAAATACTTTTTTTTTTTTTTTAAATTGAGTTGAGTGAATAACATTAGACAGGGCTGGTTAGGCAGGGAATTTAGTTATACAGATGTCAGTGCTGCTGGGTTGGAAGGCATAAGGGACCTGACAGATTCCCATTAATACTCATATTGCCAAGTGGTGCCTATTATGCAAGATATAACAAAAATTATGTTAGAGAAAAAAGAAAATATAGAGCTGATGAACACCTAGTGCCGACTTTTAAAATAAAAGGAATCGCCTATGTACATTATGTATGTATTTTCAATGATTACCTGTTAGGAAAACATTATTCATTTCTTTTCAATGTTTTGTTTATTAAACAGTTTACAAACAGATAATGTGATAGAACAGATAATGCGAAAAAACAATAGAGTTGTAGTTGTTACAAGTGATATGCAGAAGGAATATCTTGCATGAAGCAAATGCGGGTGGGCGGATCTAATGACCTCTCAAATGACGAGAACAAAGCAGGACTCTGGAAATCGGAAGTCTGATTTATCGGATGGAAAGTTGAAATCCTGCTCAAGTTCCAATGGAATGTCTAGGTGGCCACAGAGTTCCTTGTGCTCAGATAACATAAAGACTTTCTAAGTTCAAATCTAAAAATCATAGAGATTTAAGAAATCCACTAACAACAATACTAGTAAGAACAGATTCTTTCTAAAGAAAGTTGAAGCTATTAACAGGAAACAAAGTATAGAAAGAGTAATAGCAATATAGTGATGAAAAAAAAGAATAAGAAAAGGGAGAAAATGGAGTGTAGGTGTGGAGAATGAAGGGAAGTGAGAGGGAAGAAATGGTGGTCGGGTAGGTCTTGGGGGCTGGTTGGTCCTAGGATATACCTAAGACGCGATTACAGATATGTATTTGGGGCTTGATCTGAAAGTAATCCACGGCTGCCATGGAAAGAGGCCATTGTAAAGTTCACCATCGTCGCTAGTTCAGCTATGCAACACAGTTGGTCCACCTTACAATTTAGCTGGGATAACGTGGGTACAGACGTTGTGCGCCAAAGTGTAGGAATTAGTGTCTTCCCTGCTGCAATGATGTGGACACGATAGGCGTGATGCAGTTCCATTGTTCGGGCATAGCGGAGAGTTTAGTAGAGCAGTTTTTGGAGACAGGCCAACGTATATATTTAGAACCTCAGATATTGTTTCAGTGACTAAACTCCAAAAGCCCTGCAAGATTGAACAGGTCCACCACAAGTGGAGGTAAGTGCCCCTATCTTTATTACATCATCAGCATATGTCCGAAGTATCTGGGTGCCATCTGTGTGTGCGTACTGAGGTATGGTACCACCTTGATACAATCTTAAAGGAATTTTCCTGTATTCTCACGCACTGCAATGGGCCATGAGAGTCACTATATACAGTTAGGGCCAGAAATATTTGGACAAGTTTTGTTATTTTAGCTGTTTACAAAAACATGTTCAGAAATACATTTATATATATAATATGGGCTGAAAGTGCACACTCCCAGCTGCAATATGAGAGTTTCCACATCCAAATCGGAGAAAGGGTTTAGGAATTATAGCTCTGTAATGCATAGCCTCCTCTTTTTCAAGGGACCAAAAGTAATTGGACAATGGACTCTAAGGGCTGCAATTAACTCTGAAGGCATCTCCCTCGTTAACCTGTAATCAATGAAGTAGTTAAAAGGTCAGGGGTGGATTCCAGGTGTGTGGTTTTGCATTTGGAAGCTGTTGCTGTGACCAGACAACATGCGGTCAAAGGAACTCTCAATTGAGGTGAAGCAGAACATCCTGAGGCTGAAAAAAAAGAAAAAATCCATCAGAGAGATAGCAGACATGCTTGGAGTAGCAAAATCAACAGTTGGGTGCATTCTGAGAAAAAAGGAATTGACTGGTGAGCTTGGTAACTCTAAAACGCCTGGGCGTCCACGGATGACAACAGTGGTGGATGATCGCCGCATACTTTATTTGGTGAAGAAGAACCCATTCACAACATCAACTGAAGTCCAGAACACTCTCAGTGAAGTAGGTGTATCTGTCTCTTAAGTCAACAGTAAAGAGAAGACTCCATGACAGTAAATACAAAGGGTTCACATCTAGATGCAAACCATTCATCAATTCCAAAAACAGACAGGCCAGAGTTAAATTTGCTGAAAAACACCTCAAGAAGCCAGCTCAGTTCTGGAAAAGTATTCTATGGACAGATGAGACAAAGATCAACCTGTACCAGAATGATGGGAAGAAAAAAGTTTGGAGAAGAAAGGGAACGGCACATGATCCAAGGCACACCACATCCTCTGTAAAACATGGTGGAGGCAACGTGATGGCATGGGCATGCATGGCTTTCAATGGCACTGGGTCACCTGTGTTTATTGATGACATAACAGCAGACAAGAGTAGCTGGATGAATTCTGAAGTGTACCGGGATATACTTTCAGCCCAGATTCAGCCAAATGCTGTAAAGTTGATTGGACGGCGCTTCATAGTACAGATGGGCAATGACCCCAAGCATACAGCCAAAGCTACCCAGGAGTTCATGAGTGCAAAAAAGTGGAACCTTCTGCAATGGCCAAGTCAATCACCAGATCTTAACCCAATTGAGCATGCATTTCACTTGCTCAAATCCAGACTTAAGACGGAAAGACCCACAAACAAGCAAGACCTGAAGGCTGCGGCTGTAAAGGCCTGGCAAAACATTAAGAAGGAGGAAACCCAGCGTTTGGTGATGTCCATGGGTTCCAGACTTAAGGCAGTGATTGCCTCCAAAGGATTCGCAACAAAATATTGAAAATAAAAATATTTTGTTTGGGTTATGTTTATTTGTCTAATTACTTTTGACCTCCTAAAATGTGGAGTGTTTGTAAAGAAATGTGTACAATTCCTACATTTTCTATCAGATATTTTTGTTCAACCCTTCAAATTAAACGTTACAATCTGCACTTGAATTCTGTTGTAGAGGTTTCATTTCAAATCCAATGTGGTGGCATGCAGAGCCCAACTCGCGAAAATTGTGTCACTGTCCAAATATTTCTGGCCCTAACTGTATGTGGCGTTTTTGCTGCTCAGTGAAAGTATTACCTAGGTCTTTCTCCCACTCTGCTAGATATGCCCTCTTTGGGCATAAGTCCAAGCGGAGCAGTATACAAAGAAGAGAGCACTTTTTTAGGTTGAGCCTTACGGGCGCACAAAATTTTATACTCAGTAAGTGACCTACTCAGGTCTACATTTTGCACATGCTTTCTCAAAGTGTCTCGTATGGAAGAGTAGTGCAGGAAATTGAAGTCTGCAAGTCCCCGCAACTTGCGTAGGTATTGTAGTGGAAGTAGGGCACCATCAATTAGTAATTGGTCTAGTGCAATGTTCGTGTTCGGATTCCCCTTAGGTAGGGTGGTGGGTATAAAACCTTGGAGTTTAACTAGCTCTGAGATGAGAGGGGCAAGTGTTTTTGAGAGATTTTACTAGAGGCTCAGAGTGGTTTGTGTGTGGATATCGGGATATTTGTCAGAAAGATTTTTTGGGGAGGGGAGTAGTAGAACAGATCTCAAGGGCGATGGCGACATGGAGTCTTCTATTTTAACCCAGAGTTTATTATTTGTGTTTCTCACCCAGTCTACTGTCCTGGAGATTAATGTTGCCTGGTAGTATTTTTTGATATCCAGGGATCCCATTCCTCCCTTAAGTCTGGGCAATGTCAGGGTCCGAAAGTTAATGCGGAGCTTACTTCTCCGCCAAATATATTTAGAGAAGAGGGAATTTACCTTAGAAAGAAAGGAGTGTGGGGTATTCATGGGTAACTTGTGAAAGATGTATAAATATTTTGGGAGAATTAAACTTTTAATAAGATTTTTTCTACCCATCCACGATATATAGGGGTCTTTCCATGACTGTATATAAGTGGCTGTGGATTCTAAAAGAGGGTGAATGTTAAGTGTGTAAAGTTATTTATCGTTGTTACTGAGTTTTATCCCCAGATACTTAATATATTTGTGTGGCCAGGTGAAAGGGAATTTGGCTTTGAGAATGGACACCTCAGACTTGCTCATGTTCAAACCCAAGGCCTCTGACTTAGTTGGATTTATTTTAAATTTGGAGAGGCTGCCATAGGTTTCTAAAATACCCATGAGTGCTGGAAAATCTCTAGAGGGCCTAGACATCAGTAGCAAAAGGTCATCCACAAAGGCTGCGGTTTTGTGATGCACATTACAAATGCAGATGCCCTCAATTTCTGAGTTTTGCTGCACAACTTGTAGCAGAGGTATCATCACAAGTACAAACAATAGTGGCGACAACAGACATCCTTGCCTCGTGCCATTTTTGATCACAAATAAGTCGGTTGATCCATAGTCGAGCCGAGGGCATAGTGTACATCTGCATTATTGCATCTGTTACTTGAGTTGTAAAGTGAACTCTAGTGAGAGTTTCCGCTAAAAAGGTCCAGTCTACCCTGTCGAAAGCCTTCCCAAGTAGGACCAATAGCAATTTTCGAAGCTTGGCATACTGCATCAGATGCAATACTTTAAATGCATTATTCTTCCCCTCTCTCCCTCTCACGAATCCCGTTTAGCTGAAGGATATCACTGAGGGCAGCAGTGCTTGTGAAAAGCTTTAAGTCTACATTTAGTAGGGAAATCGGACCGTAGCCACCGCACTGTTTGGGATCTTTGCCCTCTTTGTACATCAGTGAAATCCTTGCTTCCAATGTTTGGAGTGGTATTGTGTCTGCTTTCAACACTGTATTGCACGTGTCTAGAAGATGAGGGAGTAAAACAGAGAAGGTTTTATAATATGAAGCTGGAAGACCATCCGGTCCAGGTGCTTTGCCTTTTGGGCTTCTCGACAGGGTAGACTGGAGCTCGCCTACTGTAAATGGTGCAGTCAAACGTTGTTGCTGTGTGTTGGTTAATTTTGGGAGATTCAGGGATTCCAAAAAGATTTTAATGTCCTGTCTCCTTCGGTCTCTCACCTGATCCGACTCGTCTGGGCGAAAATTGCATAGGTCCTTATAAAAGTCCTATGCAATTTTGAGAGCGTGTGTTTAGATGCTTTACCCCGTGGATAAACATTTGAGTCTTCCATGAGTTCTACAATTTGCGGATTGTAGGTTAAGAATGTTTTTCAGCTGTAGATGTTTCTTCGATAATGCGTGTAGCACCTGGGGTTCTAATGACTTTTTATGTGGAGATTCCAGGGCCATAATGTCAACATAGAGTTGTTGGATAGATTATTATTTCATTTTATTCAGGTGAGAGTTGATAGATATTATTTTTCCTCGGACTACCGCTTTGTGAGCTTTCCAAAGGGTTGGTGCTGACACTTCGTCTGACAAGTTCAACTCAAAATATTGAGTTAACGTCTTGTGGATTCAATTGAGGATGTGAGGTGAGTTCAGCATCGACTCATTGAGTGGCCAAGATCTGAAAATATATATTGGTTTAGAAAGGGCAAGTTCCACGGTTACCGCAGAATGGTCGGAATATAATGATGGGAGGATATTTGATCTTATCACGTTGGGCATGGAAGACCTGGGGGCAAATATATAATCAATACTGTGATACAACATATGCGGATTTAAATAAAATGTGTTCTTCTGGGTGCAACCATTTTAGGCGTTTTCGATTAGGCGCGTATAAACTACATATGGCGAGTTCGCCTTTGATCATGAGGTAACGTCCCATAGGGTCGACCCTCTTTTCTCGCAGTAAGAAGGGAATCCCCTTGGCTATAGCTACCGATACCCTCTTTGATTTGGAATGGGGTGAGGTTGTGTGGAATTTTGTCTATCTTGTAGTGCGTTTCTTGTAAAAGTATAATATCCGCACCTAGTTTTTTGAAGTTATTTAGCACCTGCCTTCTGGGGGCAGGAGAGTTAAAACCATTTGTGTTAAGTGTCGGTCGCTACTGTAAATACCTTTAACTTGTTAGCCATGAATATGAATAGGAAAACATTATTCTTATGTTTAATCTTTTATTATGTCTGATTAAACATTTTTTTTTATTTTCAGTGCCTGATTCTGGGGCCACTCATTTTGCCTAAGCTGTGAATTGCATTTAGAGATATGCTTTATAGCAGTCACATTAATTATAGTAAACAGTATTCTGAAGATATGAATTAATTGAGAGTGTGTTCTAGGCATGCTGGGTGTGGAGATTGGTGTGCAGTGTGTGTTATCTATGTATGGGCTATGCTTTTCACTGTAAATTTTCCAATGATGATAATATAATCATGGTTGAGTTTCAGAAATAAAACTGCATGATTTCAACATATATAATATTGATGTCCTATCCTTACAATATATTTACATTACCTGCTGCAAGGCCAATGGTGGGGAACTCAGGTGTAAGACCCCCACCAATGAAATATATATGGCCAGGCCCAGACTGGTCCACAGGACAGGTAAAGCCCCAGGTGGGCCCTTGTGCAAGAGTGGGCCCTACACTTACCTATATGAGTAGTAGTTGACACAACGCACTTGATTTACTATATATTGACAAATGCAACAGCTCATCATTCATTTATTTATTTAAATGTATCTGTGATCAGATTTTTGCCATTCCATCTGGGAACAGCATAATATAGAGATAGAGAAGTATCCAACGATGTATCAATAACTGAGCTGCTTTCTGTCATTTTGATAAAATTACTGTTTTAACTGCTGCAAATTGGCAGTAGGTCAAGTAGTCCTCTAATGATAATCTTCAGCTGATTAAACAATAAATTTATCAAAACTACACTGAGCATCTCTGGTCCTACATTATGCTACTTCAGATTAGGTGGCAAAAACCTGGTGACAGATTCCCTTTACTGACCCATTTTATTATTGAATAGGGAGCATAGGTAAATGAATTGAATGGTAGGCCCCCATGTCAATTTAACTGGTGGTGTCAGGATGACTTAGAGTAAAAGGGGAACAGGAGTGTCTGATCTGCCCCTCAAGGTAGGTAGCCCTGAGCTCACCCAATCTCATGGTGGAGAGGCCTGAGTCTTCAACCTATCCCTGCTCCTGCTCAGCCCTGTGCTGATTCCCACTCGCCCATCCCCTGGAGCAGGGAAGTAATGAAACCTACAGATAAAGACAGACAGGGGGAACCAAAACACAAGCTCTCAGCTCTCACACACAAGGAGAATACAATATGTGATTTGGGAGAAAACAAATACAAGCAGGAAATAAAAATACAAAAGGAAGTTTCCACCATACACTAAACAAGTTTTAACTTTTTCCCAGAAGGGAACACAACACCACAGACTGGTCTCTCTTGAGCAAGATGAGGCTATTATCAGCATAGGAGACTGCGCTTCACCATATTTAAAGGTTTGAGATGGCTCTGATAGGACAGAAGCAACCTGAAACTCCAGCAGAACATTACCAGGGAGTAAACTCCTGTAAGGCCGGCTTCACACCACGTTTTTTGACTGTCAGGTTCTGTCCGGTGTTTTGCGGGATGCACCAGGCAGAACCTGACAGCCAGCTTCGTTGCTGGCACTGTCCAGTGCTGAAATTTCAGCATCGCGAGTGCAAGGGAGCTACCCGCGGTGCTAAAATTTCACCTGTGGAACTCTCCAGGTGCTGAAAATCAGCGGTGCCTGCTTTTAACAGCCACCGCTCTTTCAGCACCAGGTGTCTGGGATCCAGTCCGATTTATTGTTTGATCCAGTGCGATCCGGCGCACATAGCCTCCCATGCTATGGGCACTGTATCCGGGAGGATCCGGTTTTGTCCAATTTTTGCATCGGACACAAAAAATGATGCAGACTCCGGTTTTGTGTCTGATGCAAAAATCAGACAAAACCGGATCCTCCTGAAATACCAGCAAACCGAAGGGCAAATAAGCAAAATCCTGCGCCATAGGGATACATGGGGGATGAATTTGGATTCGGGGCTGTCCGGTGTGAACCCAAAAAATCATGGTGTGAAGCCGACCTAAAGACTCTTTTACACTAAGCGAGATCGCTAGCGAGATCACTGATACGTCACAGTTTTTGTGACGCAACAGCGACCTCACCAGCGATCTCACTATGTGTGACACGTAACAACGACCAGGCCCCTGCTGTGAGATCGCTGATCATGTTGGAATGTCCCATTTTTTGATCATCAGGCTCCCTCTGGGCAGCATGCATCGGTGTGTTTGACAGGTACAACGACCAATGACCTCAATAATACAGGACTAAGTGACAGGGTCCCAACGACCACCGTATCGCTGCGTCGCTGGTGAGATCTGACTATTTGATATCTCACCAGCAACCACATAATGATGCTCCAGTGATCCCTACCAGGTCGTATCGTTGTCGGGATTGCAGATGCGTTGCTCAGTGTGACAGGGCCCTTAAGGCAGAGTTACATGCTGCGATGTCCCAGTGATCCGACCAACGATCGGGATCGCTGGGACATCGCTATATGATCGTTGATGAGCTGTCACACAGGCAGACTCAACAGCGACCAGCGACCAGTGAGAACACTGGTAACCAGGGTACAAATCGGGTAACTAAGCATAGCATTGCACTTAGTTACCTGATGTTTACCCTGGTTACCATGTCGCAGCGTGTACTGTGCGGCGCTGGGCATCGGCTGGGAGGTCGTTGATTGTTGGTCCCCCGCTGTCACACACGCCAATGCTGGCCGCCCAGTGGGAGGCCAATGATCGAAAAAGGCCCTGTCCATTCCGCAATGATCAGCGAGCTGATCGCTGATCGTTGCCGGATGTCACAGGTAGCAACATCACTACCAGGTCACTGCAACGTCACAAGTTGCAGCAACATTGTTAATGATGTCGATACGTGTAAACCGGTCTTTAAGACTGCTTTACACGTCGCAATATCGTTCCGATATTGCATACGATCTCACGGGAGTGCGCACGTTTTTGGCACTTGTCCAAGATCGCATAGTAGATGTCACACAGGGAGATATCGGCAGGCAACGCAACTACGATGTAGTACGCCCCGTTTTCTCACTGTGTCTGACAGGCTAGGGTCACACATCAGTTTTTTTTTAAAACCTGATCCGGTTTTGAGCTTTCAAAAGCTCAAAACCGGATCATGAAACGCTCCTCATAGGAGCCTATGATAAAAACCGGATTACTTCACAAGCAATCCGGTTTCCGTCTCCGGCTCTGCAGCCTGCGTGAAAAATCATGCAGGCTGCAGTTTTCTGAGCGGTTTTAACATTCGCAATGCGGGAACCGGATTGCTCAGGATGTGCAATCCTGAGCAATGCGGTTCACGCATATACTTTGCTTATCCCGACTGCCACCGGGATAAGCAAAGTGTTCTGTGCAGTGTTGAAACTATTTATTTTATTAATAAATGTTCCTATAATGTCTTTAGGGGGTGCCCACTCCCCCTAGAGACCTTCCACCCACTCAGGTGGGCATATAATGGTGGAATCACTTATGTGCACCGCTGTCCGAGGTCCTGAAGCCATTTACAGTAGATCTATGGGCAGCGCTGCCCATAGATCTACTGTAAATGGCTTAAGGACCTCAGACAGTGGCACACATACTATAACAAGAGCAATAGTATGCGCAGCGCTCTCAGAGGAGCCCGGCGCTTCCATTCATAAAACTGTACAGCAGCTGTCAGGAGACAGCTGCTGTACATAAGTGATTCCACCATTATATGCCCTCCTGATTGGGTGGAAGGTCTCTAGAGACATTATAGGAACATCTATTAATAAAATAAATAGTTTCAACACTGCACAGAACACTTTGCTTATCCCGGTAGCACACATCCTGAGCAATCCGGTTACCGGATTGCGGCTTTAGTAATCCAGTACCCGGATTGCTGGATGTCAGAAGACAATTGCGTTCACCGCATCCGGATCTGGATGCGGTTAACGTAATTCTAGATTTAAGTGTGACCCTAGCCTAACATTGTAGTGAATAGGGGAAGTTGCTCTCCAAATCGTAGTTGCACTGTCACACAGCACGATCCTGCCACATCACCTAGCCAATATTGCACGGTTGAAGAGCATGCACAATCCAAAAACGATATCGTAGTTGCATCATTATTGAGTCGCATTGGCCATTTACACAACACAACGCACAAACGATATCGACTGCATCAGCCGTACCACGTGACTTTTTATCGTAGTTGAGTTGCGATATCGTGACTTGTAAAGCGGCCCTCAGACTGATGACCAGAGAGCACAAAACAGTCGACGCCCAAACTCAGACTGAGCAAAAAAATAGCACAAGGTTGCTAATCAGACTGGTTTCACACTGCAATTTTTACCCTGATCAGATTCGATCAGGTTTGGGTGTCAAAACCAGAAGTGTCTCAAAAACTCAGAACAGGGGTCAATCTTTCAATTATAGTTTTTCTCTGTAAGGGCAGCTTCACACTGTGGCGTGATCCGGTCCGAGTCTGTCCGGGAGGACACTGACAGCCGCAGACCGGATCAGCACACAGGACTGGTGGGCTATTATGCCCTCTGGTCCTGTGTGCAGCGCACGCAGTTCCCGCTGCTGATAAGTCAGGACCGCGGGCGCCACGGTCCTGACCAGTCAGCGGCTGCAGCTGCGTGCGCTGCACACAGGACCGGAGGGCATAATAGCCCACCAGTCCTGTGTGCTGATCCGGTTCGCGGCTGTCAGGGTCCTCCCGGACAGACTCGGACCGGATCACGCCGCAGTGTGAAGCGGCCCTAAGTTCTTCTCCTGGTTTTGGCACACAAACCTGATAGAACCCGATCAGGGAAAAAACTGCATTGTGAAACCAGCCTCAGACACCACAGTGTGAACAGAATCAGAAGATGGCAAAACACCAAATGAGTGCAGAGCAGAACACCCCATGACAGGTAGGCCCTTTGCATACCAGCCCGACAGTGTACATAGCCCATCCTAGGGGCAGAAAATGGACATCAGTAAGAACAGAATCATGACACACTTACACCAGTGGATAATTGACATTCATTTTACTGTTCCATGCCAAGATTATCTGCTGATATAAAAAGTCTGTTTGGATTGCATATTCCTGCAAAAAAGGATTGTCATGCAGCATATCGCCCCGTGTAAACAAGAGCTGTGGAGCGATAACATAACGGTGTATGTGACAGCATTGTTCGTCAGACCTTGTAAATGAGCGCTGAACGCCTTGTATTTTATAAATCTGAATGTAATAAGCATACTCTGATACCAGTAATTATTTATTGGAGTTTTTGCTTTCTAATGTCAATAATTAATTTTTGTCACGTGTTGAGTGTTATCTAGCTCTTTTCCTTTTAATATTTCCCTAATCCCTTTATGATTGTATTCCTCCTTCTTAGAATTATATTCCTGCCATTTACAGTGCTCACAAAAGAAATTGCCTCGTGGCTATATGAGTAGACCTGGAGACAGTTCATGGGCAGAAAATAATGACAGAGCTATGGAAACGCAGAGTATGAATAATTCTATCTTTTTTTCCCATTTTCTGCAATAAATAAGCAGAACAAGGTATATAACAATGCAGTACAAATAGTGCTGCGTTTTGATTTCTCTATTAATAACACAGCAGGACGTCCCTATTTTTTTTTTTTTACTAAAGTGCACTATGCCCTGTGTACAAATCAAAAACAAAAAAAATTACAGAATGGCAAAGCACCGTCCTCCCACAGAGAGCAAAATCTCTGCAGCAATGGCGTACCTAGTAGGAAAGCAGGCATAGCAAGCGCTATGAAACCCAACAACTAAGGGGGGCAACTCCAAAGGTGCAGCTAGCAATGACTGCAAATAATCACTGTATTTTGATAGTGTAGGGGGTCCAGTGATCTGCCTCCCCATCCTGGAGGATACTGTATTTCTGTAGATATATACTAATGTGTCTTTAATGTATATGCAATGTTTGTTTATTAAGAGTATGCATGTGGAAATCCATCAGTCTATGTTTGTACTACCGCTTGCCTAGTACTTTGGGTACGCTAGGGTTAAATTAGCTAATGAGCTTGTACACCTATAACTCAAACAGGTAACATCTTCTAATTAGCTATGTCCTGCAAGAAGTGTAGAGGGAGGCAACCAGGGTGTGTATATTTCCTCTATATTTCTGTCTCAGTTTACCATATCTGTTGATGTGGTTTTGGGGTAAATCTGAGACTATTGTTCTTGTTGACAGTGGAGCAGAAGCCAGAATGGTGGATTCTCATTTTGCTTGGACCCATAGTCTTTCCCGTTGTGTACTAGCATGATCCATTCCCGCACTGGTCATTGATTCTGCTCCTCTCAGCCAGAAAAGTTTTTCCCAAGTCATGCATAATGGGAACTTGCACAAAGGGAATCCTCACAAGCAGCTCCTTTCCTACTACGTCTTGTAGAGTCTGCTAACTCCAATTGTTTTGGGTCTACCCTGGCTGATAAATCACAATATTTGATTGATTGGTTTTCTATAGAATTTGTTAGTTGGGGTAGTTTTTGTGAAAACAACTGTTTGTGTGCATCAATCTCTGCTGTCTAAAATCTACACCCTCTTTCCCGGCCGGGGTGGCTAAAGTGTTTCCAGAAAGAAGGAGGAATAGTTTACCCTCCATTTAGGTTAAAACTGGGTCTTGGTGTCCCCTTGGGAGAGGTGGTCTAGGTGGGGTGGTCGTTCCCACCGAGTGTCCTGTGCTCAATGGTAAGATTTTGAAGATATGGTGGGACACCTTTGTTGTCTTTCCTTCAGTGGGCTTATCTACTCCTAAGGCTGACTTCACACCACGGCACAATCAGTTCCAGGGCTGTCTGGGGTGAACCTGACGGCCCCGGACCTGATTCCGTGATAATGTTGCCCCATGGGCCGGATGCAGCCGGATACCAGCTATCTGCCATCTGGTTTCCATCTGTCCAGGAGGATCCGGGATAAATCGGATTTTTCTCTCGGACAAGCAACATTTTTGCGAAAAATCTGCTCAATTCGGATCCTCCCTGATCCGGGGCAATCTGGCGCTCCCTAACATGGGAGTCTGTAATGCTGGATAGCGGCTAGCTCCCCCCTTCAAATTGCAGCAGCTGCGGCTGCTATCAGAGGCATCCGGCTGCAAACTGGACCGGAGGGCATATTTGCCCTTTGGTTCTGTTTGCAAATTGGATCCGGGGCTGTCCGAATCACACCAGACAGCCCCGGACCTGATTGTGCTGTGGTGTGAAGTCAGCCTAACAAATGAATAGCTGATAAGTGTTCATTTCCAGACCTCTGTATGAATGACTGAATGGATGTCCACTAAAAAGATCAGAAGGAAGTTTTCATCTGAGGCATTGGGAAAAAAGGTTTATTGGTCTGTATAGAGTAGTAGCCATTATTAACCCTTTGGCCTTTTGACTGGAGCCGCCAAAGTACTGAATGTTCATAACGTTTTCCACAGGTCGTCAGGAGATGTGTCATGTCTCCAGAGCCTACTTTCTCTCCAGTTAGCATTTATGGTAACCTGGAAGTCAGGTGACAAAGGAAGTGAATTCAAGTAAGCTGGGGCATTGCTTCCATATGTCATCTCCAGACAACTCCGGTTTTGAGGGTACTAAGGCTTGCCATAGAAAGGGGGGTACTGTCACAAGGGTCCCCCGTCCTTGGGAGACGTGTGACAGTTTTAGGAAATAGGAATGCTGTAATGGGACAAAATGCCGGAATGCCCGTGCTGCCACCAGGAATCACCAGGAAACGAAGCGTTAACTTGGCAGATTTTGTTTCGGAGCCTCTATCCGAGCTCCTTCCTCAGGGAACAAAGCTATATAGCTACAAGCAATCTTACAGGTGATTATACCGGTTGTGGGTGACACAACTGAGCCAGGTGAACAGTTCTTAATATACACCGCTATAACCCTTTGTAAAAAGGATAAGACCCTATGCGCATTTATCTCACGTTTACAGTTTTGGGAACTAAGTGTTCCATTGCCTTTTAAATGTATTTGCATTTATTTGGTGCAGCAAGAGTTAAGGATTCTTTCCTTGATAGTAGTTTCTTGTTAGTACTATCTCAGGTGCAGTAATTTGTGATCAATCCCATTCCTTTAAAATACTCACATGTTCCATCACCTGATGCCGATCGTAGAATATCTTCATCCTGAACTGACCACCGTGGAAGGAGGAAGTCCTTGGAGTTGCTGAGGCTGAATACCTTGTAGCTCTAGTGTTTGGCTGCAATTGTTAGTGTATATCCTTTTTGCCTATGTCCCCCTGTTTCTCTTACTTCCCTTCTGTCTTATTACTGCAGTGTGAGGTCTATTGCACTCACTGGACTTTGCATTGCTCAGGGTGAGTGGAGGGACAGCCAAGGACAATGGCGACAGGGGTTAAGACCTGTATAGATATAGTAGGAGCTCAGGGTTCAGACACAGGTTAGTGTGGCGCCCTGCCAATGCAGGTAACCACATATCTCTCTAATGCACAGTTGAGTTTCCACAGCAGGTACTACTACGAACAATACCTTCCACCCCGGCACAGTAGGGGGAGCTCAACCTGCTGCGCTTAGGCAGGATCCCATATATATATACTGCTGCTGGGGAGGAGCTAGTCAGAGTGTGTGCAGATGCTAGAAGAGCTGCAGGGAAGTCCTGGTGGTTGGTGACGCGTCTAGGCCCGAGCCAGCGACCCAGGAGTAGCCTTTCAGTGTCCCACCAGTCTATGTGGGACTGAAGGCAGGGAGCTTAGAGGAGGAACAGAAGCAAGAACAGGTAGCTCCGCTCGTGAGTTCGTTCCAGAGAGAGGGAAGCTGGATATTGGGGATCGGCACCGGTGGGAGAACTACAGGTCCCACAGAAAACCCCTTGGCACCGAGGAAGCTTTAGCTACCCGGTCTCCTGAGAGAGTCAAGGAGAGGGAGCCAGGAACAGCAGGACGCTGCACTGTCTAGAGAAGGTCGTCCCGGAGACAGCACAGGAGGAGAGGGAGATACAGACAAGAGAAGAGAGTGGAGGCAAGTCAGGATATAATAGACTGTGCTTCAGTAAATACACTAAGAAGGAGGCCTTATACTCACTTGCTGTGGGAGCCCACTGTGCAGCCCGGTCACCCGTCAGTGCTCTGGACAGTTTACATGAATTCCACCAGTAAAACAAGGTAAAGAGACTGTTGCTGTGTGCGTGCATCCTTTCCTCTCCCTCACCGAGCCCTATAGACTATTCCTACTCTCCCTCCAACACCTCAGCTCTGCTACAACCTGTTCACCTCACTACGCTGCCCCAGAGGTCCCAGTCCTGCCTGCGGGGACTATACCATCACTGCCGGTCTCTCACCAGATACTGCAGGTGGCGTCATGACTAAAACTGTAAATAATCCCTGTAAATACCCCTTTTTCAAGAGCACTGCTCCCCAGGATACGGGATCAGGTGCGGCCGCCATTCCCCGTGACGCAGAGTTAACCCACTGCCGCCTGATACCCGAGTACCCCTTGCCCTGGGGCGCAACATTAGTGTTAGGAAGTGACATGCCTCCCCTCTCCCTATGGCTAGAGTCTTCTTTCCCTTATCATCATTGTTACCCTTTGTTTTGCGCTACGTGTTGGGAGTTGTATATCTCGGCGTGACAATATTTCTTTGTTACTATAGTGGAGCACAAAGGGCTGGGGTACTCAGCAGCTAGACCAGTAGTTAGGATCACAATGACAATGCCCAGTGCTGTGGCCCTGGCTCACTTTGAAAGAGAGATTAAAAACTGAAAAAATAAAGATATAAGCAAAAGATAAAGTTTGTGATGCCAGTTGGGATAATCAGCCATATATGACTTGCACTGCAGGAGATCCCTGGGAGATAGATGGAGTGGCAGTGTAGTTGTTAAACCCTTCCTAACCAGGGCTGGCTCCCAGGTGATGGTGATTATGGCGGTGGTAATAATGGTGCAGAGTAGCAGAAAATTAAACAGCAGGAAAGTCTTTTGCTTTACCTTTTACTGAAGTTCTTTTACAGTGTCCAGGATGATACAACCACCACCAGGCAAGTAGCCTGGCCAGTCTGATGAGAATTGTTGGGTGGGTATAATGGTCTTCCTGGTGACTTCCATGGTTTGGTAGGTTTCTAGATGCCTTTGTGCTGTCCTGTACTTCCTCTGGATGCTGTGGGTAACCTCCAACCAGGCTGGTAATGTAAACCCTGTGAGTATCTGTGCTCCACACTGTGTTCTAGCCCCTGCATTACTGATGCCCTGGAAAGTTCCACTTAAGTAGCTACTGAGCATAAAACTCACTAAACTCCAGTTTCTGTTACTAGACCCTATAAACTTAAATGACCTAGGGCCTTGGGCCCTGCCTTGCAGCTGGTCCTTCATAACAGTCTCCCGACTCGTTCCTGACAGAACTCCTGTGCCTAACCCAGTCTTACTACCCAGGTAAAGCTAACCTCTCCCTCCAACCAGAAACTTAGACAAAGCCAAGTAAGGCCTTTCAGTGCTCAGCTTCATGGATGAAGTTCAGGCTGTGTTGGATGCTTCATACTTCCAGCAGAGGAAGCTGCAATTCTCTTCAGACATGGCATTACAGTTGATGTTAAAGAAATACCATTTGTGGTAGCCAGACTGCAGGGGGGCACATTATTATTATATATTTTTTTCTTTATACACAGTGCACCTTTTATGATAATTGATGTCATTATTGATGTATTACAGTCATGGTTCAAAGTGTTGGCACCCATTGAAATTGTTCCAGAAAATGATATACCATATTTTTCAGACTATAAGACACCCTCTTTATCAAGATAATATCTTGGTAAAACTTATATGTGTCTTATACTCTGCAGTTAGTAAGATCAGCAATTCCATATCTCCATGACTGATTCCTTAAATCACAGGATATATAGAATTCATAAGTGCTGTGCTATTATTACTGAGATAACTAAGTTCTTTCTCGATCTGTGCAAATAATGCTGAGCAGGAGAGACTGACCTGAGCTTGCTAGCAAGCTTGTATCTCCATGAGGATTAATAGAATGGTTCTTTGTTGCAGAGGATAATGAAAAATAAAATTGTCACATGTAGATAACAGTTTGATTTACACTTAGCAGAAGAGTCTCAGTCTCCAAAGACAAAAGCAGACTTTCTGCATCTTTACTATCTGTCTGTGCAGCACATAAGATACATACATGATGCCTTCCTTGTTTGCTCACATGTATGTGTGGTCATGAAGAGCATAGAAAATCGGTGTAGCACATGACTGCTTAATATCAAATCTACAAAGGCATCCTTTATAATGGGAAAATTGGAATAATACACACAAAGGAAATAAACATGTGTAATGTGTATAACAAAACATGTGTGACTCGCCCACCCCTGGGCCGTGGGGCACTCAAAACTGGCCTCAGATACTGCAGGGGAGTCATGGGGGTTGAGACCCTGTGGGAGTCAATTTTTGGGGCAAGGGGTTGTTGAATGCATTTATGTTTGTACAATTAAAAGTTTGTGACGCCACCTACGGTTCTTGGTCAAGAGGGACCGACGCTGCGCGTCACACCCCCAGATGTGTTCAATTGCGATGGTTGTGTAAGGCTGTGTACAAGCAGAGCCTTTTCATCTCTTCTGCTTTTGCAGTCAGCGGCTCCCCAGGTGGGAAAATTAACAGTTTCACACAGCGTTAGAATTCTGTACTCACTGAAGCTGCAACTGGTCGCCAGGTGCTTCTCTCTGTCAAGTTCCAGTCCAGTCACTCCCCAAGGAACCGGGATGGTTTGTCCAAGACCCCTTTTTGTGCCTTTCCTTTCTCTGGTCTCTCTCTCCAAGGGCTACTTTTTTTAAAATCAGATACATTTTTATTGCGAATTATATATGACTAGGCCAGGGCAATACGGGGACTTGGGTGTCTGGGCCCTCTGCTGCGGTTGTGATGTCACTGGTGGCCTGCCCAGACCCGTGGCCCTGGTGGTCAACTAAAAGGGGGTAGTTGAAATGGGAATAAAAGTTTGTAAGTTTATAGTGATGCCACCCGCAGATTCTGGTGATATAGCACCAGCACCGCTTCAGACCTCGGGAGGACGATGGTACAGCAGCCGAGATGGTACAGCAGCCGAGATGGTACAGCTCCCTGCAGGTAGAGCTGCCCTCCAGGGCAGGGATGCACCAGTAGTGATGGAAGTGCTGATGATGGAGATAAGCAAGTTGCCGTGCAGCAGTGAAATAAGCGCACGGAGACTCTTTCACTCTACTCGGGTACTTTACTGGAACAATGCTGGTGGTGGTACAGTTCACAGAGGATAACAGGTGTTACGTAAAGGTAGCCGGCCGGGTAGTAACAGTGGGCTAGAAGGTCTCTCGGAGTCTCCCGTGCTATGCCTTCCTTGCTCTGACCCGTGTCCTGCTGCTTCTGCCTGTCCTGCAACAGCCAGCTTAGTACCAGGCCCTATTGGGGTGGTTTCTGAGTGTCACGGCTTCCCGCTCTCCTCTCTCCTACACTGGAACTTGACCCCGGTGGGTTATCCTGTTGTGACTGATTCCTTTCTGACTGGGTGTCGGGGCTGGTAGATGAATTGGCGATGACCAGTGTTATGACTCAGAGGCTGGACTCCCTGTGCCGCCTCTTTGGGAACCGGCACTCTGGTGTATGGACGAGGGTTCCCTCCCGGAGTATGGACGCTCTGATCTCGGGGGGTCTCCTCCTTCCGTCTGGGCTGCATGTTCTCTCTCTCCAGGCCCCCTCTCTTAGAGTTCCCTTCTCTCTCAGGACTCCCGTGCTCCTTCTTCCCTCGAGGCAAAACTAGAATCCCCCCGTTTTTCTACCTCCCCTAACTTTCCCCCCAGGTTATGGGCCCAAACTATTTTTCTAAGTGGGTGTGTGGTAGTGCTAGCATGGGAACCTTCTACAAACCCTGCATTCACAATGTGACACAGGTAACCGCATGCTCCTTTATGGGTGCAGTACCTGCATTGTGACGCCTGACCAGTGGAGCGCCACATTCCCCCTTGGTGGAATACACTCGTCCGCGAGAGTGGTATACTGGGGTACCGGTAGAGTGAAATTTTCTTTTTCAATAAACAATAACGGGTAACATATTTACATTATTCAAGCATTCTTTTTCAGGTGGCACCAAACTTGGAACGTTGCAACGGCCACACGAGGACTGGTAACTGCGTGGGCCCAGCGATAATTATTGTCCTTTACAGTCCAGTGTGTCTCATCATCGCTGGGCCGCTTGGATTAGAGCATTATTATGTAACAGAGTTAGAGTTCTCACGAAAGGTTATGAGGCTCAAAAGGGGCAGAAAGGGACAAAAAGGACGGTCAGCATACATTATTCACACTTAAAAAAAAAAAGAAAAATGAAAACTATTTAGAATTCTAGTTCTTGTTAGAAACAGTTACTTAAAGGCGGGCTACTCTGATTGCAAACCATCCCATGGATCTTGCATGCCACTCATAGGTTACCTAGTTTCCACGGTAAAGGTCTCGATCCGGGTGACCGCGGCGTAGATGGGGCTCTACATCTCGTTGCCCAACGAAAATGTCGTCTTTTATTCCTGATTCACGTACAAACCCCCAGCCGTCCCCATAGCAGAACAACACAATAGTACCTTTCTTTCTTAGTTCAGCCACCTGGAACAAGACCTTCATCAGACAACGGATGTTTCTGTCCATTGTACTAGATGGCATTCCAACACCTGCTCTGCTGGACACCGGGTCACAGGTGACCACCAACCCCTATGTCCTTTATAAGAAGTATTGGGCTGATGCGAAACTGAAACAGCCTGCCTTAGACTTCACCCTCAATGCGTCTAACGGTGAACCAATCACTGTAATGGCGGTTAGAGAAGTGCCCATAAAGGTGGGGAGGGTGGAATTGCAGAACCAAGGGGTCCTAGTAGTAGCAGAAGCCTGTAATGCAAATGACTCATATATAATACTAGGCACCAATGTTGTTAGCAATTGCATGGAGGAAGTCTTGTCTTTGCTTCAACAAATCGCAGACACTGCCAGACCTTGTCAAAGGAAGGTCCTCCGGCGCGAGATCAGAACCATCCTGCACCATCAACAGGTAACAATTACAGGTGGCAAAATTGGTACTGCATGGGTGACAGACCCGTTGCCTATTGTGATTCCCCCAATGAGTGAGATGATGATTTGGTGTCGAGCAGCTATAGGTCTGAGAGGGCAGGACTATCAGGCATTAGTGGAGACCATCAGCACAGAACACAAACCTACACTCTTGACAGCCAGGGGGGTGGTTGATGCACACAATGGGAGAGCACCTGTTCGCATCTTAAATTGTGGCAGTGAGGATGTTAAATTACCCAGGCATACAACTGTTGCTAAATTGTACACAGTCAGCAACAACGAGATCCAAACAGTGGGACCCATACCCCATACCAAAGGGGCAAAACCTGATCAAACAACAGGGCCACTGGAGGACTGGTGTCAGCAAGAATTCGAACAAGTCTTTAGTAAGCATCCACTTGACTTTGGTAGGATAAAAGGGGTACAACATCACATCCCCACAGGTACTCATCCACCAATCAAGGAGCGGTACAGGCCTATTCCACCTGCACATTATCAAAAAGCCAAAGAAATGTTACAGGACATGAAGGACGCAGGGGTTATACGAGATAGCTGTAGTCCCTGGGAAGCCCCATTAGTACTAGTCAGGAAAAAGGATGGCAGTATGAGAATGTGTGTAGACTATAGGCAAATAAACCGCATAACACACAAGGATACTTACCGGTTACCTCGTATAGAGGAATCCTTAGCTGCGTTGAAGTCCGCCAATTATTTCTCCACCTTATATCTCACTAGTGGGTATTGGCAGGTGTCTGTAGCCGAGGAAGACCGCGAGAAGACAGCATTCACGACACCTATGGGCCTATGTGAATTTAACAGCATGCCCTTCGGACTATGTAACGCACCCGAAACCATCCAGAGGCTGATGGAGAGTTGCCTGGGACATAAGAACTTCGAGACGGTACTGCTCTACCTGGATGATGTGATCGTGTACTCTAAGAGCTATGGGGAACACGTCGCTCATCTAGCAGAGGTGTTTGAAGCTCTGGCCAAATACGGGATGAAGCTGAAACCATCAAAATGCCACCTGTTAAAGCCAAGAGTACAGTACCTGGGACACATAGTCAGTGCCGAAGGCGTGGCCCCTGATCCAGACAAGGTGATAGCTATCAAGGAGTGGCCAGAACCCTAGACCTTAAAGGAAGTACGTCAATTCCTGGGATTGGTGGGCTACTATAGGAGGTTCATGAAGGAGTACACCAAGAAGGCTGCTCCCCTGCAGGACCTCCTAGTAGGCCAACCCACGAAGGGCAAGTCTAAGGATTCTCCGTGGAAGTGGGGTAAGGAAAAAGAGGAATAGTTTCAGACGATGAAAGAAGCCCTGACAGGAGAAGAAATCCTTGCTTACCCGGACTACAACCTGCCATTTCTGCTGTACACGGATGCCAGCAATGTGAGACTCGGAGCCGTCCTTTCACAAAGGCAAGAAGGCAAAGAGAAGGGTAATCGCCTATGCCAGTAGGAAGGTGTGCCCCACAGAGAGGAACCCAGAGAACTATAGCTCCTTCAAGCTGGAATTCCTGGCCTTGGTCTGGGCCATCACCGAGAGGTTCAAACACTATCTGGCCTCTAGCAAGTTTACAGTCTACACGGATAACAATCCGCTGACCCACCTGGAGACTGCGAAGTTGGGAGCCATGGAGCAGATATGGATGGCCAGATTGTCCAACTACCAGTTCACCATCAAGTACTGGGCTGGGCATCAGAACGGAAACGCGGATGCCTTATCCAGAATGCCTCACCTGTCAGCTGAGGGTGTAGATGAAGACGAGCTGGAAGAAGTGGAGTTACCTGCCTTCCATCAAGTAAGAGTAACCCAGTGCCAGCAAACCCATCAAGATCCTCCTGCAAGAATGGTGAACCCGTTGCCCCACTTCGGTTGGAAAGAGGTGCAGGACAATGACCCGGCCGTCAGTTTGATAAAACAACTGATAACCCTGGAGTCAGTGAAGCTGCCAGAAAATCCCCAACCTGAAGTCAAACATCTATGGAGCGAGCGGAGCAAGCTGTTCATATACCAAGAGAAGCTTTGTCAGAGGTACATCAACTCAAGGACACACGAGATGGTCTGGCAAATCATCGTGCCAAAATCAGAAATCCAGGTGGTCTTGAACGCCTATCACAACCACACTGGTCACTTTGGGTGGAAGAAGCTAGAGATGCTATTGAGGGATAGGTTCTTTTGGGTCGGCATGCAGACATTCATTGAAAGATCGTGTAAGAACTGTAAACCCTGCAGCCTGAGAAGAAAGGACTTACAGAGCCAGAAAGCACAGCTCCAGCCCATCGTGACAAAGCAACCTCTGGAAATTGTAGCCTTGGACCACGTAAAACTGACTCCAAGTAGATATGGCTACACATATGCGTTGAACATGGTAGACCACTACTCGAGGTTCTTAATGGTTGCCCCTGTAAAAGACTTGACAGCTGCCACTGCTGCTAAAACGTTCCAGAACGTATTCTGCCGACCATTGGGATACCCGGAACAGGTCCTCACAGACCAAGGATCAGCCTTCGAAGCAGAGATCTTCCAAGAGTTCTGCCACATGTTTTGGTGCAAAAAGATCAGAACAGCCCCATATCATCCCCAAGCCAATGGGTTATGTGAGAAAATAAATGGTATCGTCATTGACATGCTGAAGATCTTACCCTTGGAGGAAAGAAACCAATGGCCGGAGAAACTACCAGACTTGGTTGACATGTACAACCACATTCCAGTAAGTTCTACCAACTGTACACCAGCCTACCTGATGAGAGCCCGTACAGGAAAGTTACCCGTAGACTTGAAACTCGGTGTAGTCGATCCCAAAGCAGAAGAATCAATACCTAACTGGAATGCTAATCGCCTCAAACAATACAAAATGGTTCAAGCCTGTGTCGAAGACAATCTGGAGAAAGCCCATGAAAAACAACAAAGGGACTATAACAAACACGCTCCAGCAGAACCAATAACACCTGGAAGTATTGTATTGAAGAGGAAAAGAACGCAACACAAATTGGACAATTAGTGGGAACAAGAACCCTACGTTCTACTAGATTCTGGTTATGACAACGACAAAGTGTCTGTCATCAGCAAGAAGGGTGGAAAAAACACTCAAACTGTGTCCAGAAATCACATTAAAAAGTGTCCAACTGACTGGGAAAACCAAAATCCCCCAACTCAACCAATCTAAGAGTCAGAACCAGTACAAGAACAAAGTCCATGTGAAGAACCAAAGGAGAACGTAATCTCAACCATCTTAGGAGATTTCCCAGAAGATTGGCCTCAACAAGATGGAGCCATCCTAGTGCCTTTAATGAATTTCTACCAGCCCCAAGAAGAGATGGTACAAAGGAATCAGGAAGAAATACCCGTTGCCAGAGAATCTGAGGATGCTGCAATCGGTACACCTGCTAGCCCTGTAGTGAGACTAAGGCCACGCAGACGCTTACCTGACTTACCTGCACCAAGCCCTTCACTAGAAACATCACCTTAGACAGTGACACCTGTAGTGCGTAGATCACAAAGAAGCACACGAGGTCAACCCCCGTCTAGGTATGGAGAGTGGGCACAATAATGTAAGGTAGAACACACTGAAAAGTAAACATGTAAATAGCAGCTATAAAGTAAAATGTAAATAGTAGTGTTCAAAAGGGTAAAGCATAGGCCAAAAACAAAGAACACCAGGTACACAACACCAAAAGAGGGGTGAGTAGAGTTGGCGTAAGGAGCTGTCTAGGGAGAGCAACAACTTGGCCAAGAGGTGACCACAGGGCCAGGAGGCCTACAGCACTTATGACCGGTAGAGGCCCCTAAAGTACCTAGGACTCTTACGTCGAAACACCCGTAGTAAATGTTGTTGTGTATTTTGAACTGTTGAGCCTACAGAGACTTTACCTTAAGAACTTATTGAACTTTTGAAAGACTTTTTCCCCCTTTGAACTTTTCCCCGGATTACAAATTAAAAAGGACCATGTTACAGGACTGGTGTAACAACAAACTTCTTTTTCTTTTTCAAAGCCTGCGGTGGATGGACTAGCACCGTATGGACTTATCAGTTTTTCAATTTTTTCCAATATTTTTCAGTGGTTTTTGTAAATTTTTATATTTTGAGACTTTGTAAATATGTTACCTGTTATTGTTATAAATTGTTATTCCTTTTGTTGAACAAAAATGCTCAGACCAGGAGTACTGAAATTACCTAGGGGGGTATGTGGTGCCCTGCTCACGCAGGTAGCCTCAGACTTCCCTAATGCACAGCTGGGTTTCCACAGCAGGTACCTACTACATGCAACATCTTCCACATGCACAGTAGGGGGAGCTACACTTGCTGACTTTAGGCGAGTTCCCCTATAAATACTGCTGCTGGGGGAGGAGTTAGTTAGAGTGTGCAGACGCTAGGAGAGCTGCGAAGACGTCCTGGTGGTCGGAGCTGAGGTTAGGCCCTAGCCAGTGACCCGAAGTGGCTCTTCCGATGTCCCGCAAGCTTTAGGAGTGGAGACAGAAGGCAAGAAGCAGAGCCAAAAGGGAGTGAGGAACTAGCGGACGTTCACCCAGAGACTTATCGGACATCGGAGATCCGCACCTGTAGGATACTCCAGGTCTACAGAAAACCCCGTCACACCGTGGAGGCTTCAGTTACCCGGTCCCCCTTATGAGTCCAGAGAGAGGGAGCCAGACACTGCAGTGAGGAATCATAAGGCAGTGATCAGAGAGGGTAACCCATGGACCGCAAAGGAGGAGAGAGAGCAAGGACAGGAAGAGAGAGGAGGCCGGTCTGGCTGCATGCAGACTGGGCTTCAGCTACCACAGAGGAACAGAGGAGGCCTTATACCCACTTGCTGCGGGGACCCACTGTGCACCTGGTCACCTGTCAGTGCCCTGAATGTCTTTACCTGCCGTACCACCAGTAAAAGGAAAAAGAGACTTCTACAGTGTGTGTGCGTCATTCCTTTATAGACTGCTCCAACAACCCCTACACTGACCTACAGCTTCACTCCAAGCTGCGCCTTTACACTATGCTGCCCCGGAGGACCCGCTCCACCTGTAGGGAGCTTTGCCATCTCAGCCGCACTAGCATCTACCTCCGGCGGACTGTGGTAGCACTGGTGACCCATCACCAGGTACTACAGGTGGCGTCACATGACAAAAAAAATCTTATTCCCCTGCAAATAATCCCTTTTTGAAGTGTCACCCAGACCACGGGATCAGGCGCTGCCACCCGTGACATCCCTGGAACAACCACCGAGCCTGGTACCCGAGTATCCCAGGACCTGGGGCTCGCCACATAGCCTCAATATTATATATACAGCCCATTTAGAGTGGGAAAATATACAGCAAGAATTGATATACTGCAGATTTTCCCGCACTAAAATACGCAGCATTTAAAAATATTACAATCTATATATTGTGGTGCAGAGGCTGGCTGCCTTGCAAATACCTATGCTGGGACTGGAGCCTCCTCAGGTACAGATTATACATTACATGTGCTAGACTTCAGGTTGAAAAAGCCATGGGAGTGTCTGAAGAACTGGGTTCATCCCATGGGTGTGTCAGATCACACATAGGCTGACTCCCTCCTGGTCACAAGGGCTGTGACATCAGAACAGGTCTTTCACACAGGAAGTGGAGAGCCTGATGATGATCTGAAGGGGATGTTTGCCAGAGCCTCTGATAGGTGAGGAGACCAGGTTCATCCTGGGGCTCAAAGAGCCCAATCCTGGTAAGAGCCCGGCAGGAGGAGCAGGAGGTCTCTCACCTGGGTCTAAGGTCAGTGATTCCCTCCTATGGACTAATCAGGATATGTGTATGTTATACCGGCCATTGGGACAGTCGGAATAGACATGGTTATGTGCTATGTGCAATTTATGAGGCACTAGAAAAAGGCCCGATGCTATTGCATCGGGAGTGCGGTGAAATGAATTGTGTGTATCCTTAGTCGTGCTAAACGGAGCAGTAAACATGTGTGACACTCTTTGCGCTTTTGAAAAAAACGTGTTGTATCTGTTTGAATTTGGGTATTCTATATGTAGCTTGATTTGAGTAATTTTAAACATGTGCATTGTCTTTTGTTAGTTGTGTGCTGAATTTAGGTAAGTAGTGTGGTATTTGTTGGCCGATGTGTATTGTGTTGTATCTTGTGTTTGTAGTGTGTGTGTCTTTACACGACACAGTGTGTGGTAATCGAATGTGACTGTAAATGATTGTGGTATAGTGTTTTGTGTTTGTGTGTTTGTGCATGTGTAAAGAAAAAAACTGTAAAGAATTAAAAGCATGGTAGCAAAGTATACAGGCATGTGTGGTGGTGGCAGAGTATACAGGCGTGTGTGACGGTGGCAGTGTATAGAGGCGTCTGTGGCGGTGGCAGAGTATAGAGGCGTCTGTGGCGGTGGCAGAGTATAGAGGCGTCTGTAGCGGTGGCAGAGTATACAGGTGTCTGTGGCGGTGGCAGAGTCTACAGGCGTCTGTGACGGAGTCTACAGGCGTCTGTGACGGAGTCTACAGGCGTCTGTGGCAGAGTCTACAGGCGTCTGTGGCGGCGTCTACAGGCGTCTGTGGCGGCGTCTACAGGCGTCTGTGGCGGCGTCTACAGGCGTCTGTGGCGGCATCTACAGGCGTCTGCGGTGGCGTCTACAGGCGTCTGTGGTGGCGGCAGAGTCTACAGGCGTCTGTGGCGGTGGCAGAGTCTACAGGCGTCTGTGGTGGCGGCAGAGTCTACAGGCGTCTGTGGCTGTGTGGTGGTGGCAGAGTATAGAGGCTGAGGACCGTGTGGGGGGGGTGTCAGAGGCCAGCACCGGCGGCCCTTTAGCCGCAGCTGTGAACCGGAGGGGGGGTGTTATCAGAGGTGCCCAGCACCGGCGGCGGCCCTTTAGCAGCGGGAGAGGGGAGAGGACCCTGTGGGTGCTGTCAGGGTGACCCAGCACCGCTGCCCTTATAGTAGGCTGTTGCGGCGGGTGAGGAGGGGGGGACCTGTCAGGGAGCACCGGCGGCCCTGCATGAGCAGTGAGGAGGGCCGGGGGGCCGCTCGGCGGGTCTTACCTGGCCTGATCCGCCGGCGCCATGAGAGGGGGAGGCAGTGTGCATATGGCGCTGCCCCCTGCTCACGGCGCCAGTAAAAATGCGGCACCGGCACCCAGTCGCGGTGCCTCGGCGCTATGCAGGTGGGATACCGTAGTCCCTGCGGCGACATGTAATATCCAAGATGGCGCGGAAATCTCGAGATTTTGGGCGGCATCTTGGAAATTACATGTCGCCGCAAGGACAGCGCTACTCGAGCTGCATGGCGTCACCGAGGCCCCAGCTGTGATAGAGCAGCGAGGGGCAGCGGTGCGCTCGCGGCGGGCGGACGGGTGGGCAGCGGAGATGGTGGGTGGGCAGCGGAGACTGCTCGCGATGACGCTATCGCGTCATCGCCCGCAGTGCCGCAAAGGATTTTGGGATTCGGCTACATTGCCCGAATCCCAAACTCCCGATTATATAAATAGATGTGAATAAACTGATGAACTTTGCTGAACTTTAAAACATGGTTGTCTGCACGGTTTGGTATCAAGTGAGTCCTCTAGGTGTGAGCTACTTCACATATGGTGGAGAATGCGGGCAGAACGGCCCGGTAGGGCATCAGAACACGTTTGCTGATGGTACCGCTGAAGTACATGTGCATGACTTGGTTGCTGTGGAGACACAGGGGTCAGTGGGTACTCTCGTCTGCTGGCCCAGCCGCCTTCAGCAAGACAACCTGGACCAGGGCTCATCCCCAAACTGAATGCCCGAGCTCCTTAACTATGGGCGGAACACTACTCAGACAAAACAGGGTGAGGGAACCACAACATTAAGGCTTTTTTGGATCCCTAAACAGTTAACAGCATATAACACATAACCAGCAAAACACAAACTGTAACAGGCAACAGAGTCTCACCCTTCTGCTGGCTCACTGAGCATTAGAATATAGCACAGCAAAGTCTGTAGCCAGGTGACTGGATCGTCCCAACCTGGGTTGCTTCCTTATGCCATCTTCTTTACCTCAGCCGAATCCGATAATTCCATGCTGAAGTCCTTGTGGTTTGATAGTCCAGGTCTTGATCCCCTCGGTCGGCACCAAAATGCCTAGGCCTGGGGTTATGGCCGGCCAATCGGATCCGAAGATCCTAGATTAGCTGCCTGTATCCTATCTTCAATGCTGAAGTCCTTGTAGAATTATAGTCCAGGTTCTGATCCCCTCGGTCGGCACCGAAATGCCTAGGCCTGGGGTTATGGCCGGCTAAACGGGTCTGTAGATAATAGATTAGCTGCCTTTTTCAAGTCAAGTGCACCTCTAGCCGGGACCGAAATCCCTAGACTGAGGTCACTAGACAGAATCAAAATCAACCTGGTTAATCAACAGGTCTTTTTATATACCCTCAGCCCTCATTGCGGGATATTGGGGACTTCACGATTGGTGGAATAAAACTGTCTTCTCATTGGCTGGATCTCAAGCCTCATATAACACATCTCTAATATTATTGCAGTCCTGGCAAGGGAGACGCATAAACTGATCGACATAGTAATACAATGGAATGTTAGTAAAATTAAGTTTTGTCAAGGGAAAGCCATATACTGATTGACATAGCACCTAGCAGGACATGTTCAGTCTGCAATCCATGACATTAAACAATGGTGGCTGAAGTAATTTACATAGTCAACAATCCACATCGTAATACAATGGCATTCTAAAAGGATTAAGTTTCTCTGATTTTACAGAAGAGAGATAATTGCATTACATAAGTCCACATCACCAAACATCTACAAGACTTGTATTTAGACCACAGAAAAAAACAGTATAACAAACGTTCACATTGTGCCCTGGCTCAGTTGCAGTTTTTCTTGTATTTACAATGAGTTGCTTATCACAAGGTAGATAATTACCCCCTTTAAATACTAGCAGGCTCCTAGAAATCTTGTGTAACTCCTGAGTGGCATATTACAAGTTTCCAGGGAACAGGGAAAGGAATGAGCTCACCCCTCCTTCTCAGAAGATCCAGTCAGGTGCTGCAGCTGACGGCCGGCCACCGCCCGAGTCAAGGAATATAATGAAGATATGCTGGCACCTTCATCCGATGTAAAGTTTTACTTTATTATGTAACATTAAAATAAAAGCATCTTGGTGGCTGAACATGCCCCGTCAGACGCGTTTCGATAAAAAGGTCATTGATAAAGTTTTTTATCGAAACGCGTCTGACGGGGCATGTTTAGCCACCAAGATGCTGTTATTTTTATGTTGTGAGTTACATAATAAAGTAAAACTTTACATCGGATGAAGGTGCCAGCATATCTTCATTATATTACAAGTTTGCAAACCAAAATACAATATTGTTGGGATAAATAAGAAATCCTCCTACATTATATATTAAAGGGGTCCATTTTGTCACAGTCACTATGGGCAACCTCACAACGAGCAGGGATACAAGCATCTGGCTGGTGGCTCCGTGGGATCACGAAGTTTGTCACCAACCCAGGTGCACATGGGAGGAGTCAACGACTGGCTGTGAGACGTGGGCTCTGATTGGTGAGCAGTAATACACCACAGGTTGGAGGTCCTGGTTGTACGGACGGTCCAACCAGGAAAGCTAGAGAAGCCTTGCAGCATATAGGAGCTTGTGGAATTCCTGCTGCAGAGCCAGCAGCAGCAGAACCAGAAACATGTTGTGGGGAGTCCCCGGAAATTATCCCCTATAGACTGGGTTGCGCAAAAGCGGGTGGAGTCCCAAAAGGGGACAGAGACCCAAAAAGGGATGGTTGCCCAAAAGGGGGCAGAGCCTTCTAACTCTGAGCTGATGGACTGGAATCGGGGACTCTGGGGCTCCTCTTACCGATGTCCAATCTACAGAATAGATGGTCTATCCACTGTTGAGTTACGGGTGTGTACTGTGAAAATGAATGTACAGTGTGTGTCTGGCATTCTAGACCTAGGGAACTCGGTTACCCCAGCAAGGGTCACACCGGAACTCCATCTGATGCCTGGACAGCAAATAGAAGGATGCTGTAGTCATGGGGCCACTAAAGAGTACCCACTGGGTAGAGTGATCCTTCAGACAGACAATGATCTTGAGAGACCCGATGTTGGCGTAGTCTCGGACTTAGTGTGTCCAGTCATAATAAGCCGGGACTCTAAATTATTTTTGGACTTGTGGGAGCAAGGGCTTGTGTCTGGCTGCTCAGGTACGAGCCAGAAGAGTCCTAAGGAGGCGCTTTTACAGCGGGAGGCTAAAGGGGTTGCCTGTAATATAGTCATGTTTAATAATGAGCTGGTACCCCATAAGTGTGACAGCCTACAGTTAGGAGTGACCAAATAAAATGGTGGGTCTCCCCAACATAGCGACCCGATGAGTAAGGAAGCAAACCACACTGTGACTGGTAGTGACGTGGTAGCTAAAAAGAATGGAGCTGACACTAAGTTAGAGAGTGACTTGGGGGTTCACCAGACTGTGGAGTATAACACAGACTGAAGGGGTGACTGTGAGTCTGAGAAAGAAAGGCAGTACGGTAAGGAAAGGCCCAGCAAGGATGGCAAATCCCCCCCATCGCAAAAGAGCAAGTGCCACAAAAAAGCTGCTCAGGTGACCCCAACTGACAATATAATGTCATGTGCTTCTATGCCATGTGTGAGTTCTCTTCCAGACACCGAGAAGAACAGAATGGAAGGTGAAGTGTTATTGCCCAGTAGACACCGCTGGGGCTGAGATTGATATTGTGCTGTCCGAGAAACTAACTAAGTGAGATGACACTACTGTTCAAGTGAAAGACAAGGAGATGGAGCCACCCAGGAAGACGGTATGGGTGTCCGCTCCCTTGCCTGCACAAGCAACTGATGATCGGTCGGTTGGTGGCGCTGTGGGAGAAGTAATCCTGGGAAGAGCTAGTGGAGCAAGAGTCCCTGATAGTCATGGAGAGCAGACCAATAATAGACCCACCTCTGGGGTGGCTGGAAGTGGAAACAGCACCACGGCAGAGATGGGGGGAGTTGTGGAGAAGGTTGAAGAGATGGAGGGTGACAAAACCTCTGAAGATGACACTACAGAGACCCAAGATAGGGCCGAAGGTATCGATGCCGAGACCTACAAAAAGGAGGAAGCCGATACCGTTGAGACCCTGGTGAGGATGCCAGGGGTGTTGCTGGACCCCAAGTTAAATGCAGAACCGAAGACCCCTGGACAGACACAAGGTGATGTGGTCGAGGTTGCCAGGGGTGCTGCTGGACCCCAAGAGGGGGAGGTAACTGCAGAAGTGGAAGAAGCCACTCAGACAGTGAGGGCTGAAGTGAATACCTCCTCGGGTGTTGTGAGCTTGCCTGCTCCGGTGGATGTCAAAGCCAAGATAAGGGAGCTCACGGAGATGCTCCAGGGCCACTTAAGACAAGAGAAGATGTGGAGACAGGCTGTCGAGAATTGAGTAGGTGCTTTGGAGACAGAGAGGTCTCCGTGAAGTTTGCTAGAAGAAGAGCAGTTGAAGCAGTAAGGGCTTCGAAGATGAGCTGATGAAAGGCGAGTAACTGAGCTAGAGGACCAAGTCTCTGAGCTCAAAGGTCACCTGGCCGCATGCCAGATGAGGAACGAGGCCACCTTGGAGAAGGTAAAGCGCCCTGTCTTCTGCCCGGGCAAACACGCTGAAGAAGCCGAACATCAGTTAGCCCTGAAACCTAAACCAGGAGAGCAAGAGGGAGCCAGTAGTATGTTCGATACGTCTCTCTACAAGTGCCTCATAGAGGTACCAGAAGTCCTGAGGGAAGAATGCACTAGAGAGGCAGTGCATGAAGACTTTAAGAAGGCTGTCTGAGCCTGTTCGGTGTACTTGACACCAGAAGCTAACCAGCTGGAGGTCCTGTCCACAACAGAAGTCACGGTGAAGAGGGTGGCTATCCTAAGTGACATGCACTGGCGATGTGTTCGTACGAAGCGGATTGTGCAGCTGAACACAGAAGAAGCTGTTAGACAGCTGCAGCTTATGAGGAATGATCACAGTCTGCAGGAAGAAGTCATCCGGGTGCCTCATGCTCTGGTGAGAAAGCTCATTGGGAGAAATGGCCAAGCCATGCAAAACATGGTAAAGACGTCCGGGGTGATAAAAGTAAGCAGCCCACGTGATCACCAGGACTGGATACCTGATGAAGATGGTATGGTGTTCTTCTCTGCTGTAGGAACGGAAGAAAATCTTGGGTACATACGGATGCTGATGGAGTACCGTCTGGCCCACCTGTGAGAAGTGGCACAGCTGAATATTGTAAGATGGAGAGTTGAGAAACAGCATCCTCTGAGCAGTAGGCGGTGGCAGCCATCCAGGAATTGTGAGACCCGACAACGAAGGGGCCCGCCAAACAATGGATTAGCCACAGCAGAACCTGGAGCCAGAAGACACAAGTGGTGTACTGGTTCTCAAATGGTAACAGAGAGACCTCTAGAGTCTGTCTGAGGGTAGTGGGGGTAGTCCGGTTGGAGGTAGTGAATCCTCCAGTACCTCAAGTCCGAGAGACCCGCTCAAACGACCTACTAGGGTACGTGACAGGAGAGCATCCGACCTGACCTTGTATACAAAAGCAAATTACTCCACCTGCGGTCATCACCGCTGGGGGCGGGTAAGGCTGCTTCCACACTGCAGTTTTTTCACTGATCAGTGTCCATAAGATTTGTGTGCCAAAACACAGAGAAAAACCAGGAGAGGAACTTGCAGAGAAAAACTATAATTGAAAGATTGACACCTGTTCTGAGTTTTGGAGACACTCCTGGTTTTGGCACACAAATCTGATGGACACTTATCAGTGAAAAAACTGTAGTGTGGAAGCAGCCTAAGGTCTGACAAG
Organism: Allobates femoralis; assembly: GCA_033576535.1. Lineage (NCBI taxonomy): Eukaryota > Metazoa > Chordata > Amphibia > Anura > Aromobatidae > Allobates > Allobates femoralis. Next base: position 625,686,666 of record JARQOC010000003.1, read on the forward strand.
TGGATGACTCGGACAAGTGTCCTGGCGATGTCTGATTTTCGCACAAGGAAACAGTCAGTGATTCAAACGGGTTGTAGGTCCCCGTGGGAGAGGCTACGGTCGATGACTTCTGTTCCTGGAGCTGAGCAGCGCACAGGTCCTGTGCTGGGACCCTACTTAACCTGTGGGTTGTAATGCGCCTGTGTCACATATGCTCAATACTGCGGGCTTGAACATGAGGTGGGGGATATGTGGTGCAGCGGCTGGCTGCCTTGCAAATACCTATGCTGGGACTCAGGCGTGCACTAAACCTCTCTGCCGCTTAGCAAGGAGGTGCTTGCTGGTACTGGCAGGGGGGATTTAACCTGTCACTGGCATCGGTGGGCAGGACACAGCTGGAAGCTATGTGCAGGGCGCCACCCCCTGCAGCACTGCCGCTCCCCTGACTCTTTGCCGCCTAAACAAAAGGCTCAGGTTGTCCAATGGATGGTGCGGCCCTGCTGGGACTGGAGCTTCCACAGGTGCAGATAATGCATTACATGTGCTAGATCACACATAGGCTGACTCCTTCCTGGTCACATGGGCTGTGACATCTGAACAGGTCTTTCACACAGGAAGTGGAGAGCCTGATGATGTAAAGGGGATGTTAGCCAGAGCCTCCTGATAGGTGATGAAAGTTTGGAAAGCCAGGTTTATCCCGGGGCTCAGGGAGCCCAATCCTGTTCGAGGCTCGGCCAGACAAGAGTCTGTGAACCTCCCGGAGCAGGAGGTTTCTCACCTGGGCCTAAGGTCAGTGATTCCCTCCTATGGACTAATCAGGATATGTGTGTTATACCAGCCATTGGGACAGTCGAAAGAGACATGGTTATGTGCTATGTGCAGTTTATGAGGCATGTGAATAAACTGCTGAACTTTAAAACATGGTTGTCTGCACAGTTTGGTATCAATTATGCTGCAAGCGAGTCCTCCAGGCGTGCGCTCCTTCACAATATTAACATAACTTTGTTGCACAATGAAGGGGGGAGCCCAAAAAATTTCTTGCACAGGGTTCATTATAGTATGTGTCCACCCGTGGTGAGCTTCCTTCATTCAAGCCGCCACTTGCAGCTCTGCCAACTCCTCCTGTCACTGCACTCAGTGGAGTTGCTGGGCACCAGTCTTTGTGGGGCACAATCTCCGCCTCAGACAGGATGACTGTCTTTCCGCTCCTGGCCTGGGTTACCGGTCTAGGGCCTGCGGAACCAGTCCAGGTTTTTGCAGAGTACTTTCCTCTATTGGGGCTGCAGTATAACCTTTTACTGGCGGCATGCTCTCCACTTTCTCCCTCGGTGGCACTGGGGTTTTTGGTGTTACTGACCCCTGGACTATCTTTGCCAGCACATCCTTTCTCCACGCTCTCAAAGTCTACACCTGGACCTTATGCAACTGCAGGTTAAGGTAATTTAGTGCAGTTTTCCAAAACTCTGGGTCTACTGGCAGCGACAGGTCTGCACTCCGTATCACCGGGGACACCTGTTCCTGCCTTCCTGCCTCCCAGACACTCTGCACCAGCGGACGCTCTGATGTCTCTTCTGTACACCCTGCTCGTTGTCTTCATTCTGGACTCTTTCCCCCTTTTTCATTTCTGCACCTACCCATTCCAGTTGTCACTCACCTCCTCAGGCGGAGTCATCATGGCCTCAAATAGGCCCCCTTAGCACTTGGCGTGGGCCTGCTCTTTTGCGCCCTATGCAGGCCCATCCCATGACAGGGGGCCGGGGTATTTCCAGCACATGGCATTAGTCTTCCATAGTCTTCATATTCAAAATATACACTCAGGCTTTTAAAAGTCTTTCTTAAGGCGCACGAGACCCGGTATCACTGGGCCATTCGCATTCTGTTCGCGATGCCAGGTTTGATTCACCAACCCCAAGACTGCGGGGCACTCGGAACCGGGATCCAGTACTGCAGGGGAGTCATGGTAGTTGAGACCCATCTTCCTTGCCCCCAGGGGAGTCAATTTTTGGGGCAAGTGGTTGTTGAATGGGGGTTAAGTTAGTAGAATTGAAAGTTTGTGATGCCGCCTACGGTTCTCGGGCAAGAGGGACCGAAGCTGCAGGTCACTCCACCGGGGTTGTTGGTATTGCAGCCTGATATTGTTGCTCCGCATAGGTGGAGCAGTACCCCGGGGCAGATGTGTTCAATTGTGATGGATATGTAAGGCTGTGTTCAAGCTGGGCCTCTGTATCTCATTTGCTTTTCCAGTCCGCTGCTTCGCAGGCGGGAAAATAAACAGTCTCACAAAGCATTGAAATTCTGTACCCGGTTTACTCACTGAAGCTGCAACTGGTCGCCAGGTGCTTCTCTCTGCCAAGTTCCAGTTCAATCACTCCCCAAGGAATTGAGATGGTTTGTCCAAGACCCCATTGTGTGCATTTCCTTTCTCTGGTCTCTTTCTCCCAGTGCTACTTATTGGACTCTCCTGTCAGCACCGCCACATCCAGAGCCCCGATCCAACAGCCACGGGTCCTGTCAAGTGACTGGTACCTGTCCCGTGACCCTAGTTCGGCTGCTTTCTCAGCGGTTGAGTTGGGTTGCGGCCACAGCTCCTCAAGACCTCGTGGCCTCCGATTTAGTGGCTCAGGCATACAGCCCAAAAGTGTGGGCCACCTTGAAATTGTTCCAGAAAATGAAGTATTTCTCCCAGAAAATTATTGCAATTGCACATGTGATGCCCCACCGGTCTGGAATTGCAATAATTTTCTGGGATTTCAAAGTTGCCCACTCTTTTGGCCATGACTGTATGCCTATTGGTAAATGTGGTACATCCTTCCTCCTCTGTTCTGTTTTTACATATATTTTTTAACTTATACTTCATGTGTGTATGTATTGCTTTCATATCTTTTTGAATTAATAATAAAGTGATTTACATTATAAGGGATACAATTAGACAAAAATAAAGGTGCTCATTCAGAGGAAAAAAGGTACTGAAACTAAGAACTATCTAATGGCTCACTAACAGAAATACCCATAAAATTAGTATTTTTGTTTGTACTTGTGTGCATGAGAACACAGACAAAGTCAACCCCACCATTTGCCCATGTGTATGAAGGCGGGAAAATTGCTGTTGGACAAATGGCTATCAATCTAAGATGTACAGGAACCTTTAATTCCAAGACAAAGGATTTAGTCTTGTGTCAAAACTTCGTTGAGTGTTGGTTTTTGAGTATTGACCTGGCTTCCAGTTTACCTTAAGATTTTCCTCCCATGATTACCATAAACATTGTCTACTGGAGAGTGTACAAATTGCTTGAAAAACCCCTTTAAGGCTAGGGTCACACTTAACAGTGCACCCACGTTAGGTGGATGACATTACTGCAGAGCCCAGCCTGCTGTAACACTGACCGCTAACGTCGGGTGCTTCCTATGAACGCTGGTCCATAGAAACGTTGTCTGCACTTTTTTCCTGTGCGTCCTGGATACGCGCACTCCCTGGGGCTTCCTGTGAAGCTGTATCCATAGTAAACAGCGGGTTTCTATGGACCAGAGAGTTCATAGGAAGCACTCTACGTTAGCTTGTCAGCGTTACAGCATGCTGGGCTCTGCTGTAATGTCATCCGTCTAAGGTGGGTGACCTCTTAAGTGTGGTCCTAGCCTTACATAGTGATGCCAAAGCAAGCCCCAAACATATGGGTTTGGCAACCTTTTTGTGTATTCCAATTTAAAAAGAAAATGTTTACTTGCTCATTTGCTGACTATCAGCTTGTCAAAAAGGATCGTAAAGGGCATATGTTAGTAGGATGAACTCTCTTAAGGTACCTTTACTCGCCGCTACAGAAGGTTGGAAACCACCGGGTGTCTCACGTGCACGAGCACGTTTCAACGGTTCCTAACGGTACCCGATACCGCATTTACACGCCGCTACAAGGTGCTCCACAGTAGGCTTTTTCTATCCCTGGAGGCATCAACGGGTGCCGCAGGTTACCTTCTGTAGAGCACCCTCCCTCATTTACACGCCGCTACCACAAGGGAATATTGGCGGACCTGGGGCAGCAGGGACAACACATAGACGTGCCACAGTCCGTCACGCCGCGCCCACACGACAACCATTGGCCAACACAATACTATTCTGATTGGGCACGGCGCGAAGGGCGGATGGCGGAGACGTGACGTAGTAGTGTTTGGCTTGTCACAAGGAATAAGCGCTTGTGACATGGCGGAGTGTGGCGATATTCAGCTAGGGGATGCTTATGCGTGCCACAGGAGCGGTTTACAGTCACACACTCCGTGCGTATTAAAAATTAAGTGTTGGGCTATGTGTGCGTAGTAGAAGTGTTTGCATTGTCACAGGGAATAAGCGCTTGTGACATGGCGGAGTGTGGCAATTCTGCTAGGTGAGCCTTTGGCGACCCACAGGAGCGGCTTACGCCACACAGTCTGTGCGTTTTTTAAACTAAGTGTTGCCTATGTGTGCGTCTGGATAGAAATGTGTGAATAGAGCCCAAATGCAGATCACATATGTGGGAACAGATGTCAATGGCCTTGAGCAGCTCACATGCCACATGTACATGATGTGTGTGTCTGCACATGTGCTGCACTACTTACTTAAACCCTCATGACAGACAATATTATGTGCTGCATCAATGTGTTGTACCCAGGTGACTCTCTGCCTACACCAAACCGCAAGGGTTATGTACACACATTTGTCACATAGACTGTTGCCCAAATACCTTCACATAGCTCATGGCCACCCACACATATTGTGTCTCATACCCAGCCATAGGTGCCAATGTGTGTGACAGCACTGGCCACAACCCAAACCTTGATCACGCTGCTCTCCATCCCCAAGTAATCAGGCTCACACAGAGTAATTTGGATCCAAGAAAAAATTTTTTTAATTTTTTTTACACACATGAAGTTGAAAAATAAAACACAGATACAGAAAGAAAAGACAATGGACATTCAAACATCATGTTACATTTTAAACACATAATATAATTTTTCCATAAAAAAAACAAAAAAGGATACAGTGTGCAGCACCCACATAACACAAAGAAAACCTAAACTAACTAACTAAAACCTGTGCACACAATTAAATAACCCAAAAAAAAAACCATGGTCAGCAACCCTGCTGTTAGCACCATGGGCATTAGGATGAACCAGAACCATCCACACTAGACGTGCTGGTTCTGCCAACCCAGGGCCATTAAAGTAGGAGCAGTATGCATCTCTACTGTCCCGGCTGGAGTAGTGCCACACCATGGTCGTCATCACGCCAAGCCCCTGGACGGACCTCCCCTGTTGTGCTGTCTGCGTTATCTACATAACCTCCTGGCGTGTATGATGCTCTATCCCTACGACGCAGGAAGTTATGCAGCACACAGCAGGCCAGCACTACCGCGTCAATAGACTCCAGTTTCATATGCAGAGGCGTATGAAAAACCCGGAATGTATTCGCCATGATCCCAAATGCATTTTCAACCACATGGCGGGCCCGGGATAGCCGGTAATTGAAAATGCGTCGTTCAGAAGTAAGGGTCCTCTGGGGATATGGCCGCAGTAGGTGTGCCTGAAGTGGGAAGGCTTCATCCGCCACAAACGCAAAGTTGAGATGATGGCTCGTCTCTTCATTTGAGGGTAGGATCAGCGCACCGGTCCTTAGTAGTTGTGCCAAGGAGCAGTGTGCAAACACCCCCCCCCCATCTGAGATACGCCCGTTCATTCCAACGTCCACGTAGAGGAACTCATAGTTTGCATCCACCAGGGCCATGAGGACTATACTAAAATACCCTTTGTAATTATAAAACAAAGAGCCCGAGTTGGGGGGTTTAGTAATCCTCACGTGCTTACCATCCAAAGCGCCACCACCATTTGGGAAGTTCCACCAGCTCTCAAAGCCTCGGGCTACTTCCATCCATTCTGCGGCTGTTTGTGGCAACTTCATGAAGTATGGCCGCAGAGCACTCCAGATGGCCTCACACATCTCAGGGATCAGGCCGCTCAGCAGGGACAGGGATACACATGAGGTATGTGAGGTCGGTCCTTGACCGGCCTGTAGCCAGGAACTGCAAAGTAATAAGCAAACGATCCTCCGCTGATACCGATCGACGCATGATCGTGTCAGTGGCCCCACGCACTCCAAAAGGAAGGTGAAAGAGTCCTCGGACATACGGAGGTAGTTTCGGTAATCATGCGGATTGTTATCCTCCAACTCACGCACCAGCTGAAAACCCCGGGTCTCCCGGAGGGTAAGCCAATCCCGGCTCCACACACGCCGTTGTCTGCGACGCCTCAACCTTTCATACCGATCCTCCATCCACATTTGCTCTTCCTCCAACGCAAGAGCCACGATAACACGCCGATTATGTTGATTCTGCATCTTGGGTATCAGCACCTGTATATTAGAAAAAAAAATCATCAGCACATACAGCAATATGGTGACATGTTTGCATGTAAAGAAAGACACACAATACTTTGATTACACACTAGGGCAAAGCAGATTTATTCGTTCGTGTGTGCACAGTACACATCCTTGGAAACCTTGCAAGGCCATCACCCACAAGTGGGCGCTAAACAAACGAAACATGCTCACTGATCAGGGCCGACCATCCTTCTACACTTTGTGGCGTGGCTGAAAGTAACACATCTTCACATATCTGTGTTAAAAAGGGACATGTGTCACCACAAAGATCAGCTATCCATGTCACACAAACAATGTAGCATACCATATATTTACACTTCAACAGTCAGTAAGTATCAACGTACCACAGCCTTGCAGGGTCAGTAATCACAGATGACACGAAGCAGATAATACATGACTCATCCAGTAGTGAATTCGGCCCACATGTGTTTGCAAGGGGGAGATCCACATCTACACATTCTCTGCTGCCTCACGCCTCAAATCCATGTCTGATCCTAGCTATGTTGTTGTCAGTGTGTGTTCACCACAAGCAGTATGATGTTTTCTGTTCATTGCCCATCTGTACGACATTACACTCTACATTCCAGCAGCCATTATCCTATATGGCGAATGGAAACAAACACAAACATTTATCAACTACAATATGCTAAAGTATGGGCAACACCTGAAAAATACAGCAGCATGCTATCCTACTGTAGTCACCAAACTAACATCACATGTGCGGCCGATACAGTAGCTTATTGCGTTTCCCAAGCCAATCATGCGCCTCAGCCCGCCACGCCGCTACATCCATGTCTGCACACAAATACTTACTTAATGACTCTGGGCAGCAAGTGTAACGTCCTTCCGGCCCCAACTGCTTTTCAATGAGCACAAACCAATCAGAACGCTTCAATGGTACGTAATCAGCTGGCGCTCGGGGTGTTTACAGGTGTTGACTGCTAATGTGCCTAATGGGTGTGTGGCTGATTGGTGTGGGTGAGTATAAATTCCCTGCAATGGCAACCACCCCTTGTCCAGACGTCCATGTGCATTGAGATAGTGGTGTCCAGTGATCTGTTCTCTGTTGGTCTGACGGTAAGTTTACTCACGTGCTTTTTCCTCGCCATGCGTTTTGTAAATAGCACTGATGCGTCTGCCACATGCTGCTTATGCTGTGTGTGTGTGGCAGTAGGTAGCGCCATGTGCTTCATGTATATATTGTGTTCATAATAGGGTAAAGCCTTGCTACCTATAGCCAGTATCCATAGGCAATTCGTTAATTGAACATGGTGATGTCTTCCATACATTGTACTGTTGTTTGTTCGGCAAGTATCAGGTGCTGCTTGCCCACTGTAAGTCAGGGTTACATTATCGCCCTCCAACGCCTTTAAGTGATGGTTGGGGGGGGTGGGTTTGCCTGTCATAGTGTTGTGTGGCCCATGGGTGGAAGGGGGAGGGGAGGATGTTGTTGTGCGCAAGGCTCTGCGTCTGATGTTGTGTCAGACAGACAGCCATAACTTGCCGCAGCCCATACCTTTTACATGGGGCCACCTACCTAGATGACGGTTGTCCCACCAGGCCAGGTTCCAATTGGCCCCCTGCCACCATGTTCCCTCTCCCCCTGTGTTTTAATGTTGGGTTACCTTGTTTTATGGGTTTAATCATCGTGCCACTTGTACCTTTGTGAACATGTGTAGTGAAACATATCCTTCCAAATATGCCAACCAGCTCTGTTGGGTGGTTGGGTGCTGGTGTGTTGTGTGGTGTAGGGGATAGTGTTGGCCTGTGGCCAATTGACATCAATGATGCTTATGATGCTACTTTGTGGTATTAATTTTTTTTTTTTCCACAGGCCCCTGAGCAGCCCGGCTCCATTGAGGAGGAGCATGACGCTAGTGAGGCTCGCCCAACACCATCAGCGGGCGAGCTGGTGGGCAGAGCTAGAGATGTGGGCCCGGGCCCAGGGCCTAGCTCGGCCATTCAGCGAAGGAGAAGGCCAGCCCCACCGAACACTGAGCTGGGCACTGAGCTGGGCACCTGGGCCAAAAGGGTCCTTTTGGACGAGCAACGGACCCACATCTCCAGTTACGCCCTCCACGCCAGTGACATGCTCAACAAGATGGAGCCGGAGCAGAGGATGATCGCTCAGCGGGTCATGGATCGTGTCCTTGAGGCGGGCGTGGATGGGGCCCTACAGTGGGGGTGTGCCATCCCACCACCACAGAAGCCCACATTTTGGCCTCTTGCGCCCGCCCAACCACAACACCGGGTGAGGAGACCGCCCCGGCCACGTACCCCAACTCCCCCACCAAGACGTTCCAGAAGATCGGGACATTCTCAGGCAGGGCGGGGCTGCCATGAGAGGTGGGGTTTGAGGCATTGTCAGAGCCAACAGAGGAGGATGATGAGGATATGGGACACTACTAGCCAATGCACTGAATTGGCCGTCTGGACTGATTTCCTTTTTCGATGGCACATTAGCCATCTTTCTGTATGACTAGATTTGTGTGACAATTGTGGCCAATTTGGCCTGTGACATTTGTTTGTTTATTTTTTTATTTATATTGATAGTAAAATAAATATTACTTTATTTCAACATGTGGCTCAATAATTTGTCGTCTACCAACAAAACTGTGTTGACTGGGTGTATGTTTGTGGGCAACATATATGGGTCATTATCCACACATTGTGGCCAATGGCGGGAGTGCAGGAACACAATGTGGCCTGGTAACATCTAGTAATACTTCAAAGAGGTGTACTAATCTGGGTCACACAGTTAGGGACTTTACATGTTTGTCAGAAACAACATGTGTGTTGTGACATCAAGGAACACACATAATTTGTTTTTAAAAATTTTATTAACACAAAACATGTGTGACACACAGTGTCCACAATGGACACAATGGTGTTTGAGGGTAGGAGTAGCCACAACACAGTCCCCATGGTCCCAATGTGGGACACTATAAGAAAAGAGCCCAACGGGGTATCCACTACACACTCCCCTTGGTCCCAATATGGGACACTATAAGAAAAGAGCCCAACGTGGCCAAAAAAACAAAATGCAAACATGGCAACAGTGCCGAATTATGGTCCAACATGGACAACAGTCCTTCAGGGCAGGTGTGCCCATTTATGTCTATGGGTGCATCCCGATCAGGGGACGCCACCATGTCCTTGCTGGAGGGCAGCCAGCATGGCACCCAACCGGACCAGGTCCTGCATCCCGCGTTGGTGTGCCCTGGTGAGTCGTGCCACCACCTGATGGTGGGCATGGATGACATGATCCAGTGTGGGCAGACCTGTAGAGGGCCAAAAAACACTTTAGGCTTTGACATTAGCTGGGGCTGGTTATGTAATACCCACAAAATGGGGCTACGTACCCTCTGGCTCCAGCTCATCCAGACTTTCAGGTGGTGACAGGGAAGGGCTTAAGCTCCAGCCAGCAGCCGCAGCACGTTCTCCATCTGCACAAACAGGTGAACAGAATTGGAATCAAACTCTGTAAAAATAATCATGGGCACAAAACACAACACTGATTACACTGTGCAGGGCATAGCCCAACAAAAAACACACTTACCACCATAATAATCAAAGGCTGGCTCAATAGCAGCCTCAGGCATCTCCTACCCCGGGCCTGCAGGGGAAGCCAGCTCGTCCTCCTCCTCTGGCCCTGCAGGGGATGCCAGCCCGTCCTCCTCCTCTGGGCCTGCAGGGGATGCTAGCTCCTCCTCCTCTGGGCCTGCAGGGGATGCCAGCTCGTCCTCCTCCTCTGGGCATGCAGGGGATGCCAGCTCCTCCTCCTCTGAGCCTGCAGGGGATGCCAGCTCCTCCTCCTCCTCTGGCCCTGCAGGGGATGGCAGCTCGTCCTCCTCAGGCCCTGGGGACGGTGTAGGGCCTGGTGGCGATGGGCTGCCACCGGCCTCTTGAGGCGGTGGTGATGGTGGGCCACCTGCGGGTGGTGCCGGGGGACCTTCTTCTGATGAAAAATCTTCCTCATCTGTATTTTTAATCACAAGCACAGAGCTTTCAGAAGAAGGGTCAAGAACATAGGTGTAACACATTTAGATTTTTGCCTATGTGTTTACAGCATGGCAGATATGGTGTTAGGTCATGTTCTATGCATGTAGTGTGGTTAGGACACAGTATGGTTAGTGGCAAGAGGGCAACTTACACTGTGGACTCATCTTTGGCCCAAAAAGAGTGAGGTTAAGGCTGAGTGTGGTCGGCACCATTTGACCAGCACATGACTGTTTTTGACATATTTCTGTTTTTTCGTGTCCTCAACAAGGCAATGCACATTGTTGCCACATCCAGATGGTGGGTCAATACACATTTTGTGATTTTGCACAATGAACATACATTTGGGTTTAACATCATTAGCCAAATGTGCAGCACTGACCAGTATGCGTCTACCTGTTTGGCCCAGGCAGGTTACAGGCAGCATGGCAAGGGGAGGGAGTGTAGAGTCACCTATACTCCACACTCCCTACCCTTGCTATGCTTTCTGTAACCTGCCTTTAATGACATTCAAGATGCAGACTGATATTTGTGGGTCAGTTTTCTACTGATTAAAATGTTCACTAATGTTTTTTAACGTAGCAACACTAGGCCCAAGTGTAGGCACCCCCTCAAAATTAGGCAGAATATATGTTACCCCATTGCAGCGGTACCGTCATGCCTCACACTCTCCTTCTAATATGTTTTGATACATTTGTGTGTAGTTTGGTACATGTACATGTGCAGGTGTGTGTTTGGGCCCAACAATTACTCACCACGAAGCCTGGCAATCCTGGCACGGATGTCTATGCGGCCTGGGCATTTCTGATTTAGATCCACAATTTTCTTCTGGATCGCTTTAAGTCCTCTCTAACCCCAGTTGGCGGATCAGGGCCCGCTGTATCCTCCTAACGGTGCTGCGATTGCGCAGCCTGGGGTGCCGGTGGTGATGGTGGCCCCAGTAGTCATGGCGGTCACACAGGTCTATGAGAACCACGAGCTCCGCCATACCCGACGTAGCTGCGCGTTGTGTGGCGGCCATGACTGTAGTGGTATGTGCAGAGGAGGGGCTGGCACCTTGCAGGCAGAGTGAAACTGAAACCAACGTCATGACGTCAGTACGGCTGCTGGCGGGCCGACACAACATTTAAAGTCACCCTATGCGCAGTGTGACTCAGCAGAAACACTTCTGCGGCACCTACTGAACAAGAACCCACGGTGGTGCGTACCGCAACCTTGTGCGCCGTGTACAGCATTACTCCTTTGTATGTGGTATGACAATGAGAACACTATATAGTGCGCGCAGTGTGACACGGCAGAAACACTTCTGCGGCACCTACAGCACAATAACCCAGGGCGGTGCGTACCGCAACCTTGTGCGCTGTATACAGCATTATTCCTTTGTATGTGGTATGAGAATGTGCACACTATATAGGGCCGCACTATACTTTGGCCTTCCGCAATTGTGTGGCCGCGTAATTGTACTAATGTATCTGATCATGCATACGGCGCGTATCTCTAGTGCTGAAGTGACAGCTCATCCAAGATGGCGGCCTGTGAACGGAGAGCCAATCGTAACGCAGGATCTTCCACCAATGATCGCTGATGGGGCGCGGTATCCCGGAGACTGTGTCACGCCCCAGGGAGTTCACTAGGTGTCGAAAAAACCTTCCTGTTCCTCGATTACACGCCGCTACCATAGGGTTTAAACCTACCTGTTTTTGAGCACGGCTGAAAGACAGGTGTCGACAGTGACCAGTGGCAACAACCTGAATTATACGCCGCTACCTCGCGGTGTTTTGACGGTACAAGATACAATTGTCTCCGACACCCGGTGGTTTCTAACCTTCGGTAGCGGCGTGTAAAGGTACCATTAAGCTGTTATTATGGGCATGTAGGTCATAGGAAGCTGAATAAAATGGTACCTTGATATCTGCGATCTGATCTCATATTTCAGAGAAATTCACATTCACGCCATCAGTGGCGTAACAAGTTCATACGCCCTGATGCGAAAGCTCCAATAGGACCCCAATTATTGCAAATCTTTAATAGCAATAATCTTTTTCTTAAGGCCAAAATGACTTTTGGGGCCTTCTAGGCGCAAGGCCCCAGATGCAATTGTAACCCCTTCACCTGTTGTAGTGACGGCCCTGCCGGCCACAGACCTCCTTGAAAATTTGCCTTCAGAGCTTGTTTTAAATGAAAGGGGGCATTTAGAGAAAGATATGTAAAGACTGACAGTCTGCTTTCCTGATTTTTTTGTCTCACACAGGTAACTTTCGCCTTTATTTACAATAAATTCTGTGACACTCCTACTCCACGGCCGGGGAAGACTCGGGAACCGGGCAGTTACTTGTTGTTTTCTTCACCTTCTCGGTTCTTTTCACGGGAACAAATGGGTGCCGAGACCCGGTCCCGTTATCCTGGAGGTATCATTTTAATAAATGGGGGAAGATGACAGGGGAAGTCAAAGGTGGATAGGGGTATTTGTGACGCCACCTGCGGTATGCGGCCAGGGGGGCTGCTGCTGCTTCAGAACCTCTGGGGACAGTGGCCGGAAGCTTCGATGGCTCCGCAACCCCACAGGCGAAGCGCGGTCCCCAGGGCAGCGGAATGGAGGAGTCTGTTCGTACCTTGGCAGATGTTCACTGGGTCATCAGTATCCCGGTTTCTCATACGGCCACTGCAGCCGGTGGTCGCCGCTAATAAGTCTCACACACCACAGCTGGAGTTCTGTTACTTTTACTCAGTTGTTTTAGCATAGCTGCAAGGTACGTCCCTTGCCAACCTCAGGTTCAGTGTTGTTTCCACAACTGGTACAGTGCAGTCGAGCCACAGTTGGTGCCCTTTCCTTCCTCTCTAGGTGTCTCTGTCTCTGGTGGTCTCTCTCTTTCTCTTCCCAATGCTATAAGCGGTAGTTCTCTTCTGGCGACAGTGTGACACCGCTTGGCTCCCCAGGCTCTGAAGCACAGAGCTCAAGTACCGGCAGTCACGGGTGCTGTTGTGTCCCCTCCCGGGCATTGCTCCCTAGTCCGTCCACCTTCCCCAAGTTGTGTTGGGTGTTCGGTCACAGCTCCCATTAGAAGCTTTGGGCCTCCAGTTCAAAGGTTCGGACATACAGCAGCCGTGCTATGTTCAGGGCTGGGTCCCTGTGTCATCCACAAGCTCCTTTGTCTCGCCAGATACGGATGTACGGGGATTGATGTTTTTTCCGCATCCCAAGGGCTCTCTCTTCTTCCTTTGCCTGTCGATCTTCCCCTCTCGTGGGCGAGCGTGGTCGAGCTCCAGCCCACGAGAGTAGACACCACACCGCCTCTACACTCCTGACTTCTCAACTCTCTGCTCTCTCCTTGCTCTGTCCTTGCTCTCTTCTTGCTCTAATAATAATAATCTTTATTTATATAGCGCCAGCATATTCCGCAGCGCTTCACAATTCAAAGTTTATGCTCAAACAATCATAACAAGCAGTTATTAGAAAATACAATATAATACAAAAAACAATACAATATAATACAAAGCATAATACAATACAATAATTAGAGCAAAATAATGACAGCCCTGCCCATAAGAGCTTACAATCTAACAATGAGGTGGGGGTGACACAAAGTACAGGTGCTTATTTACAATAATGGTATAGTCAACTTAAGGAGATAGGGAACAGTTAGGAGCAGTATAACCAACCGTTATTTGTGGTCCACTTGAGACTGGTGGAACGGATAGGCTATGTCTAGATGACTTTGACTAGCGATCATGATAGGCTGCCCTTGCGCTCTCTTTTTCCCACTTCCCTCTCCCTCCTTTTTGACCTGTGTCCTCCCTCAGGGTCCACCCACCGTCCTAGAGGCCTATGGGTTGTGTGTATGTGTTGGCTCAACTGCACCATCCCAGCATCTGGAAAGCAGAGGCACTACTCCCCTTAACCGCAGGAGTGCAGTACCTCTGGTGCCGGCCTACCCGGTAGGGCGCCATATCTGCAGGCAAATTCTCTGTGAAATCTTTGTCCAGCTCACAGTTATTAACAATTAATTTACATATTAAGTAAAAAGTTTGGATTCCTCTGTAATAAGAGATTACATTGCAGATACCTAGATATCACTTTATTCAGCCTCCATTGACCTGCATACCCATATCGGTAGCTTAGGGGGGTTCATCCTACTGACAGATGTACATGTGATGCCTTCTGCATCAATCTGCCTCGAAAAACATTATAAAAACACCAAAAATTATAAACAAATGAACATTTACACAGCAATGTCAAAATGACTAGGTGTGCATAAGTTCGGTATTTTGTAACTTTTTTGAAAGCTTCAGGCTTTAATAGCCATGAAGCGGCGAAAACAAGTGACCGAGCAATTCTTCTTCATAATATATGAGCAATAAAAGAAAAAATGCTTGCAACATAACCACTGTAAAATACATCCAAAGAGTCATCAAAAAAGAGATTTCAGAGAAAATACCACTGGCGTCTTCTGCTCTAAAAATGATGCAGGTTCGATGGCATCTAAAAAGCTCAACATGCACATATACTAACGTTGCTTCATTAGGGGGCATACGATTGGATTTAGATCTGCTCCAACACACACTAGAGCAACCCAAAGACTGACAACACTGCCAATGCAATTTTCTATATCTATAATCTTTTATATTGCAGTGTCTCTAAAAGTGATGTACAACACATGAAATGGGACAGTGCATTTTTTGGATGTTTTAAGTGATGTGTGCTGCTTACAAAACTTCATTGTCCACATAGACGAGCTCTGGGAGTAACTTATTACATTTCACATTCCTCAATGCCCACCAATGGTCCTGTGATTATGATGCTACAATAAACTCATTTCATAGCTGAGTGCCACTGGATTGCTGCCACACAGTCAGGTCAGCACATAATATCCTGTGTATGGAGATGAGGAAGTGTGAGAATTCCAAGGCGCTATGCTTTCTCTACCAAGGTGCTTCCGTATTAGTAATTTGGTTTTGCTTCTGCCAAAATCCCACACACCCACAATTGGCCAAAGCCCAAACAATTTTGTAGGCAATGTGTAACCATTAGCCAACTGCGCATGAGTGGAGTTTTAGTCACAGCAAATCTAAATTGCAATAAGACACTGCCCTGCGGGTAAAAGTAAAACTGCCTGGCTGTCGCTGTGACCACAACACTAGCCATCCACAATGGCTGTGTGGTGCCCCACTATGTAGGTGCCACAGAGGGTTACTGCACCCGTAAAAGAGGTGTAGTCACCCCAGCTGTAAGTGGATTTCAGGATGGTAGGCGGAACCCTAAACCCAAAATCCCACACTAGATCATGCAGTGGGAGGGAACCCAGGAGGGTATATAGTAACCCCCAGGGGGAGAAAGGAGGTTGGTCTTTCAGCAGAATGGTGATCTAGGAGCAAGATTAGTCTCCCTCTTTTTGGGCGAGAGGGAGAGAGGGTCTGGAACAGCAGGAGAAGGAGGAAGATAGAAGGAGTGAGAGACCAGGAGAAAGGAAAAAGAGGCTCTCCTTGGCTGAGGGACCCAGGGAAACCAGAACAGATCCCAGATACGGAGAAAGAGTGGGGAATAGAGGAACCGGAGAGTTTGCCCCAGGAGAGAAACCGGGTAGCGGAGTCCGCACCTGTGGTAACCTTTAAGGCGCACAGAAAATCCAAACCACGGGGGTATATATATATAAAAAAAAAATATATATATATATATATATATATATATATATATATATATAAAAACAGAAAAACGAAACAGCACAGTCGCACACGGTCAGGTGCAAAGCCCTCCTACCACTTCACTGGTTTTAAAGTAGATGTAAAAAATGAAAGGCAGCACTTCCTTCAGTAAATTCATGTGGGTTTAATAGTCCTAGGACTGCAACGTTTCGGCACACAGCCTTTCTCAAGCAGTGAAAAACAAAAATGGTGCTCACATATATATAGCTCCCATGCAAGGGGCTTTCAATGATTCAATTTATACAGCGTTATACAAAATTTATATATAAATATGCAATATCAAATGTACAAAGTGACAACAAGTGCATAATAAAGTGCATACAGGGCTTTAACTCATTATAAATATTATAAGGATCAATATTATATCCAATTCCTAACTTTACACCCTAATTGTATCAATTAAAACACAAGTGTTACTTATCTTATGATCAGAGGACCCCACGCTGCAACTGTACACTGATACTTCCGCCATCATGATCCCAGCGTTCGTATTAACCCACTGCGCATGCTCCGTGTGAAAAAAACTTTGTTCCTAACAAGCGAAATCACGTTGACCCGCCGAGATCCCGCGTCTGCGCAATATGCTTCGGGATCTTCCAATACACCCACTGCAATTGCGCAGTAGTGTATCTGAGGTTACTACACCTATACTCGTTCCCGCGTATGCGCCCTCACCTACGGGATTCCCGGGCGCCATCTTGGTAATGCTGGCAGTTGCGCAGTAGTGTATTGGAAATTACCACACTTAGATTTGTTACCTGCGCTTATGCCCTACCACATAGGAATCTCGGGTGTATCCTAACTGTGATTACGCAGTGGCAAAGGGAACACAAGTCTACTATAGAGGAATAACATATTTCAGACTATCTATTAACCCCAAGAGTACCCAATTTACTTCCATTGCAAGATTTCAGTGTACACATTGGGTATTATTACGATATATTAGTTACCTGGGGAAAATAATCAAAGTCCAAGAACAAACTTTACACATGTATGGGAAGAAATCCTTTTTTATATATATAAATATAGTCACTGCCCTGGTGGGCTTTATACAGTTAAGTATGCTACAGTAACATACAAATAAACACAATGGTGTGTCATTCTGTTCAGGTGACTTATCCCATATTTCTATTTAATATACTATTAATGGACTTGATTAAAGAAAAAAATTTTTTATTCAGGTTACTACTTAGACTGAGTCACATTTCATCAGAAGGAACATCGGCTCTCACACAAAAATACAATTACAAGTGGAACAATACGCATACGCATACAGTAAGGTTGCAGCTTGTGGAATCCTCTGTCAAACCTATAGATTAAAAGAAAGAAAATATTTTTAATCAAAAATACTTTCAAAATAATTTTTTATAAAAAGAATTCATTCAAGATTATATTTTAACAAATTCCTATCAATCTACTCCAGTAGTTAATTAATATTGAAAAACCAAGAGGATACAAATTATAATAAACTATGAATTTTGTAGTCAACGTTTAGGCCATTAGGTCTCAATGTATTTAGTTTATGGATCCATTCCATCTCCCTCTTTAATAACAATTTCTGTCGATCTCCTCCCCGTCTTTGTATGGAAATCGTATCTATCAGACGGAATCTTAAATCTTTTTCTGTGTGCCCCATATCCACAAAATGCTTAGGGACCGGTAGATCCTTTCTTTTTTTCTTTATGGTATGTCGGTGATGAGCAATACGTGTCTTAAAATCCCACGTTGTCTCCCCGACATACCACAGGGCACAGGGACATTCCAGAAGGTAAACTACGTATTCTGATGAGCATGTCAGAAAATGTTTTATTTCAAAACGTTGCCCAGTCGCTGGATGTACAAAATGTGATCCTTTGATCATTAACCTGCAGTTAATACATGAGAGACAGGGGTAAAACCCCTTTCTCTTTGTACCTGTCAGATATGTTTGTCCTTCTTTTTTCATAGAGCCAATATCAGAATGAATAAGCTTATCCCTCAGACATTGATTGCGTCTATATGAGAAAAGTGGTGGTTCATCAAATTCTTTCACATGAGGCAAACATCTCCCCAACATACTCCAATGCTTACGTATTATTTTAGCGACCTCTCCACTCTCCTCGCTGTATGTTGAAACAAATGGAACTCTCCTCAACTGTTTGTTGGAATTTTTTTCCGCCAAAATATCTGACCTAGACAACTTCACTACTTTTCCTTTCTGTTCCCTTAACAACTTTTTTGGGTAACCCCTCACAGAGAACTTAGTCTTCATTTCGTTAAGTGCTGATTCCTGGTCTTCCTCCCTGCTCACTATTTTCTTAACCCTAGTCATTTGGCTAAACGGAATAGATTTTAGGGTGTTACTCGGGTGGTGGCTACTAAAATGTAACAGATCATTTTTATCCGTTTCCTTCACATGTAATTTAGTTATAAACTCATCATTTTGATACAATATCTGTACATCCAAGAATTGTAACGAGGATTTTGACCAAACTAAAGTAAATTTGATCGTTTCATCTACTTCGTTAAGATACCCATGGAATTGACGTAATGCTTCTTCTGTTACTGTCCATATGAGGAAGACATCGTCTATGTACCTCCACCACGTTGCGACATAATCATAGTGGTGGGATACATAGACGATGTCCTCCTCAATAAGCCGCATAACTATATTTGCATAGGCGGGGGCCATATTGGCCCCCATTGCTGTACCTCTGCATTGTAGGAAATAATCATCCCCAAATAAGAAATAATTATTCCTCAAAACTAGTTCCAGAAGGTCAAGCACCAAAAGACAGGCATCACTAGAAACTTTGGCTTCCCTCAATTTTTTCTCAACAGCTTCCAGACCTCGTTCATTGTCTATAGACGTGTAAAGTGAGACCACGTCAAACGACGCCAGTATCACTTCACCGCTTACGGATAAGATGTTTAACTTACGCAGGAAATCCCCAGTGTCCTTTACATATGAGTCAGCTCCTCTTGCTATTGGATTTAACACTTTATCAAGGAATACTCCTATGTTGGATAAAATAGAATTAGTACCTGAGACAATAGGGCGACCCGGAGGGTCCACCAGAGACTTATGAATCTTCGGAAGCACATATAGTACTGATGTAGTTGGGTACTTAATTGTCATAAAGTCAAGGAGATCCTGATCTATCAGACCCTCATTTAACGCTTTTTCCAAGATCACCCCAATTTTATGTGCTATTTAAAATTTTGGATCTCTATCAAGTCTCCGGTAGACCCCGGGTCCTCCAACTGTCTCCTGATCTCTTTAACATACATGACCTTGTCCATGACGACAACAGCCCCCCCTTTATCAGCTTTTTTTATTATAATGCTGTCGTCACGGACAAGGTCATTAAGGGCTATTATTTCCTGTGCTTTAATATTGGGCTTCTTAAAACCCTCATTTGTCTTAACCTTTAGTATATCCACCTCCTTTGTTACAGCTGTGATAAACGAATCAATTATTGCAGAGTTAACCGGAGGTATAAAATTACTTTTCTCTTTATACCCAAACTTGCCATATCAAAATCACTTGTTACTGTTTTCAATTTGTTTTCCTTAGTGCTAAACCATTCCTTTAATTTCAATGACCTAAAGAAATATTGCAGGTCCAATGACAGTTGGAAAAAATCAGTATGTGCATTGGGTTCAAAGCCCAATCCCTTATTTAAAACAGATATTTGCACTTCTGTTAGTACCTTACTTGAAAGGTTTACTACCAAGTCCTCCTTCAATTTTTTTGTGGTGGTTGTTTCTTCTGTTGCTTCCCTTTTCCCCGCTTGTCTTTTTTGTTGCCGGTAGTGTCGCCTTCCTCCTCTTCTTTTCCTCCGTTGTTTCTTGGATCTGTATCTATGAATAAAGTCCATTATAGGATAAATCTTTCCACATGTGCATAACAGATTAGAATCATTACCACCTGTGTTTCGCCATTTCCCCACACCCTCACGCTGCCAGTTGTATATGTTTTTTACATTGGTATAATCCTCAGTGTCTCTCAACCACTTTCTCCTTTTACCTTCTTCCAGGTCTGAGCGTAGTTTGATTATATGTCTATTCACTTGCTCTTTAAATTTGACCATCTCCTCCTCCTTTAGAATGTCCTGCAATTTAATTTCTATACCAACATGTTCTGTTTGTACTCTTTTTAACTCATGTTGCAAAAAGTCAATATTGACCAATAATAGATCCATCCCATATTTATTCGAGATCTTGCAAAATTGGGAGCAGAAAAAAGAATCACCAAACATTAAATTTGGCCTTACATTTGACCGTAAGCCACGTGGTATCATCTTAGTCTTATAATACTCAGACATAGTGGATAAATGCAGTTGTGTTGTTAAAATCTTCTTAGCTAAACTTTCAAATTTCTGTTTCAAATCCACTATAGAAGGTACACTTAAAAAAACGCATCCACATCAATCCCCTTGAAAATACAATCTTCATCTTCTACTGTGTAGCTTAAGGTCCCAGGTTCATAATTACTCTCCATAACCCACTTCAGAAAATAAACTTAGCAAAAAAAACAAAAAACAGTGCAAATTTTCGTGAGAAAAATAGGAAAAAACAGAAAAACGAAACAGCACAGTCGCACACGGTCAGGTGCAAAGCCCTCCTACCACTTCGCTGGTTTTAAAGTAGATGTAAAAAATGAAAGGCAGCACTTCCTTCAGTAACTTCATATGGGTTTCATAGTCCTAGGACTGCAACGTTTCGGCACACAGCCTTTCTCAAGCAGTGAACAAACAAAAATGGTGCTCACATATATATAGCTCCCATGCAAGGGGCTTTCAATGATTCAATTTATACAGTGTTATACAAAATTTATATTCAGTTAGGGACAGAAATATTTGGACAGTGAAACAAGTTTTGTTATTTTAGCTGTTTACAAAAACATGTTCAGAAATACAATTATATATATAATATGGGCTGAAAGTGCACACTCCCAGCTGCAATATGAGAGTTTCCACATCCAAATCAGAGAAAGGGTTTAGGAATCATAGCTCTGTAATGCATAGCCTCCTCTTTTTCAAGGGACCAAAAGTAATTGGACATTGGACTCTAAGGGCTGCAATTAACTCTGAAGGCGTCTCCCTCGTTAACCTGTAATCAATGAAGTAGTTAAAAGGTCAGGGGTGGATTCCAGGTGTGTGGTTTTGCATTTGGAAGCTGTTGCTGTGACCAGACAACATGCGGTTAAAGGAACTCTCAATTGAGGTGAAGCAGAACATCCTGAGGCTGAAAAAAAAGAACAAATCCATCAGAGAGATAGCAGACATGCTTGGAGTAGCAAAATCAACAGTTGGGTACATTCTGAGAAAAAGGAATTGACTGGTGAGCTTGGGAACTGTAAAAGGCCTGGGCGTCCACGGATGACAACAGTGGTGGATGATCGCGGCATACTTTATTTGGTGAAGAAGAACCCGTTCACAACATCAACTGAAGTCCAGAACACTCTCAGTGAAGTAGGTGTATCTGTCTCTAAGTCAACAGTAAAGAGAAGACTCCATGACAGTAAATACAAAGGGTTCACACCTAGATGCAAACCATTCATCAATTCCAAAAATAGACAGGCCAGAGTTAAATTTGCTGAAAAACACCTCAAGAAGCCAGCTCAGTTCTGGAATGTATTCTATGGACAGATGAGACAAAGATCAACCTGTACCAGAATGATGGGAAGAAAAAAGTTTGGAGAAGAAAGGGAACGGCACATGATCCAAGGCACACCACATCTCTCGTAAAACATGGTGGAGGCAATGTGATGGCATGGGCATGCATGGCTTTCAATGGCACTGGGTCACTTGTGTTTATTGATGACATAAGAGCAGACAAGAGTAGCCGGATGAATTCTGAAGTGTACCGGGATATACTTTCAGCCCAGATTCAGCCAAATGCTGCAAAGTTGATTGGACGGCGCTTCATAGTACAGATGGACAATGACCCCAAGCATACAGCCAAAGCTACCCAGGAGTTCATGAGTGCAAAAAAGTGGAACATTCTGCAATGGCCAAGTCAATCACCAGATCTTAAGCCAATTGAGCATGCATTTCACTTGCTCAAATCCAGACTTAAGACGGAAAGACCCACAAACAAGCAAGACCTGAAGGCTGCGGCTGTAAAGGCCTGCCAAAGCATTAAGAAGGAGGAAACCCAGCGTTTGGTGATGTCCATGGGTTCCAGACTTAAGGCAGTGATTGCCTCCAAAGGATTCGCAACAAAATATTGAAAATAAAAATATTTTGTTTGGGTTACGTTTATTTGTCCAATTACTTTTGACCTCCTAAAATGTGGAGTGTTTGTAAAGAAATGTGTACAATTCCTACATTTTCTATCAGATATTTTTGTTCAACCCTTCAAATTAAACGTTACAATCTGCACTTGAATTCTGTTGTAGAGGTTTCATTTCAAATGCAATGTGGTGGCATGCAGAGCCCAACTCGCGAAAATTGTGTCACTGTCCAAATATTTCTAGCCCTAACTGTATAAATATGCAATATCAAATGTACAAAGTGACAACAAGTGAATAATAAAGCACTTAACGAAATGAAGACTAAGTTCTCTGTGAGGGGTTACCCAAAAAAGTTGTTAAGGGAACAGAAAGGAAAAGTAGTGAAGTTGTCTAGGTTAGATATTTTGGCGGAAAAAAACTCCAACAAACAGTTGAGGAGAGTTCCATTTGTTTCAACATACAGCGAGGAGAGTGGAGAGGTCGCTAAAATAATACGTAAGCATTGGAGTATGTTGGGGAGATGTTTGCCTCATGTGAAAGAATTTGGTGAACTTTTCTCATATAGACGCAATCAATGTCTGAGGGATAAGCTTATTCATTCTGATATTGGCTCTATGAAAAAAGAAGGACAAACATATCTGACAGGTACAAAGAGAAAGGGGTTTTACCCCTGTCTCTCATGTATTAACTGCAGGTTAATGATCAAAGGATCACATTTTGTACATCCAGCGACTGGGCAACGTTTTGAAATAAAACATTTTCTGACATGCTCATCAGAATACGTAGTTTACCTTCTGGAATGTCCCTGTGCCCTGTGGTATGTCGGGGAGACAACGTGGGATTTTAAGACACGTATTGCTCATCACCGACATACCATGAAGAAAAAAAGAAAGGATCTACCGGTCCCTAAGCATTTTGTGGATATGGGGCACACAGAAAAAGATTTAAGATTCCATCTGATAGATACGATTCCCATACAAAGACGGGGAGGAGATCGACAGAAATTGTTATTAAAAAGGGAGATGGAATGGATCCATAGACTAAATACATTGAGACCTAATGGCCTAAACGTTGACTACAAAATTCATAGTTTATTATCATTTGTATCCTCTTGGTTTTTCAATATTAATTAACTACTGGAGTAGATTGATAGGAATTTGTTAAAATATAATCTTGAATGAATTCTTTTTTATAAAAAATTATTTTGAAAGTATTTCTGATTAAAAATATTTTCTTTCTTTTAATCTATAGGTTTGACAGAGGATTCTACAAGCTGCAACCTTACTGAATGCGTATGCGTATTGTTCCACTTGTAATTGTCTTTTTGTGTGAGAGCCGATGTTCCTTCTGATGAAATGTGACTCAGTCTAAGTAGTAACCTGAATAAAAAAAATTTTTTTCTTTAATCAAGTCCATTAATAGTATATTAAATAGAAATATGGGATAAGTCACCTGAACAGAATGACACACCATTGTGTTTATTTGTTACTGTATATATGGCCCTGATTCTCAAGTGACTATTAGAGGAGACCAGACACAGCAGGCAAGCCGCAGTGTTCAACAGAGGGTTGCCCGACGGGAGCAAGAGAAGGAAAGAGAAAGTCAGCAGGAGGTCAGATCTACTACATGAGATCAGATTTCACACAAGCTACTGGGAAGCAGGGAGGAAAAGGAACAAGAAAGGCACACGCGGAGTTTCCGTCCAGCTACTGGAGATCCGCTTGCAGCCACCCGTAACCACTTGTCATTTAACATCTAACTGCACTGAGGACTGTAATGACTCTGCTAAAGTTCCAGTAAAGTACCCGGTGAAGTGACTTCGACTCTGCTACATCTTTCTTTGCATGAAGTCGTGCCTTTCACAGGAATCGCTGCCCTGGAGGTCCCAGTCCTGCCTGTGGAGGACTACAACACCTCAGCCGCAATACCACCGACCTCCGGAGGACTGTGGCGGCGCTGGTGATATCTCACCAGGTACTGCAGGTGGCGTCACGACAAATTATAAACTTGTACATACTGCCTTGTAAATATCCTTTTCCAAGAGAATAGACCCCAGGACACGGGATCAGGTGCGGCCACCATTCCCCTTGACACAATTAACCCTTTTGCCGCTTGATACCCGAGTACCCCACACCCTGGGGCGACACAGCTGCACAGTAAATCCATACCCTTTATAAAGTAAGGGAAACACCTCCCATATTTGGCGCCCAGGGGTCCGGTTGCCACAATACAAGCTTGGAAGCAAGGCAAGGCATCGATCAGGTAACACACACACAACACCTTCCTGACTCCGGGCCAGAAGGGGGAGCTCTAAAGCTCGGATTCAGGACAGGTCCTCTATAAATTCTGGTCTGGGGGAGAGGTCACGCAGGTCAGTTCAGTTCCCGGGAGGACTGCAGAAGATACCCTACAGATGGAGCCAGGCTCATCCTAGGTGTGACTGGACAGTGTGTGAGACCCACGGTGAGGGTCTGGGGAAGTGGAGGCCTAGGTCAGTGCCAGTTCACCCCAGTACCTAGTGCAGTACGGTCACCGGACGAAGAGGTCGCCAGGAATTCTACATCCAGCAACCAAACCCGGTGGGTAGGTGATTTCATGTTGCCTGCCCAACCTAAGGCTAGGAGACATAGCCGCATTATAGAGCTCAGAAGACCCAGCTAAGACAGGGAGCCATCAGAGAGCACGCGCAGCCTGTCACACAGCCATTGCAGGCTACAGGAGGCCTCAGCACTGCAACATGCAGCCAGGGCCCACAGACACTGAAGCAGTAGGTAAACTTCAGAACTTACCCAGAGTGGGTTGCCCCAACTTGCTTCCAAGCCCGGATCCCCGACAACAGCTTTGGACAGTACCCAGACAGCTCTACTACTAATTAAAAGGTAAAAGAGAACTGTGCCCTCTGTGTCTGTTTATTCTTCACACACTGAACCCTGCACCTGCAACGTTCTTCATTCACATAGACTCCATCCCCTACTCCTGCTCTGGGGAACACCAAGCCCTGCCCGTGGAGGGCTCACCATCCCAGCTGGCCCTTCATCATCATTCCCCAGAGACCTAAACGGCAGCAGTGGCTTTACTAGCAACAAACCGCTGGTGGTGTCACGACTTTAATCTTTATTTTTGTTTTTGCTTTTTTTCCTTTTCCCCTTTTTATTACCGCACCAGGGACCACAGGACCAGGTCACGACACCATGACAACTCCAGCAGCCCTAGAAGATAGCAGGGCACAGTCTCGAGTACACCCGTCCCCGGGGTGCGACACATACATAGTATAAGCAGAGTGCATTTATACATTGTACAACTGGCAAATGACCCAATGCATCATATATTATATATATATAGTGTAGAGAGCAGCCATCAAAGATTATCCACAGCAGTCATTTTATTACTTCAGTATAGCTGGACCAGAGCACCTTGAACTTCCCACTACTTACCTGCATCCTGGAGCCTATTCTGATTAGTAGGGACACAACATTATGACGTGCATTGCGCTGTGACATCATGACATGGCAGGGCTTACTAATCAGATGAGGCCCCAGGAAGCATGAGGGTTGTAGTCTGGTCCAGCTTCAATGGATTACAGCTGTGGCCGCTAGATCAGGGTCCTGAGAATTACTTTGCTGACCTCTATTTCCATGCTTACTGTGCATGGAGGACTCTCTTCAGAAGATTGTGAAGACACGTACATTGGACCATATGAGTGTTACATACTGTAATTCCTTGTGATAATTTCCTGTGATGTAGCTGATAATTAGTACATGTATATAACCACAGTAGGAATGAATGCAGTGGTGTACATTTGGGGCATTATGAATTTTTGTTGTAAAGCCTCCCTGTAAAGCTGGGATGGGCAACTCCAGTCCTCAAGGGATGCAGACAGGTCATCTTTTCAGGATTTCCTTAGCATTTGGCAGTTGGAATCATCCCCTGTGCGGAAGATATTACCAAATGTCAAATGCTAAGGAAATGTTAAAAACCTGCACTGGGTATGCCCCTGAGGCTTGGAGTTGCCCACTCCTGCTGTAAAGGAAACTTGTCATGACAAAAAAAGCTATTAACGTGCAGATATGTTGGTATAAGGGGGGAACATTGTGATCTGGCCATCAATTAAATATGAAAAAGAGGCGTTTCGACAGTTTAGGGACAAATCTACCTACAGTAGACTCCCTCAAAATCCGCTCCCTAAATTTATACTTGAGCTTGTGGATATTCTTGATAGGGCTGTGGAGAATGGGATCATCACCAAACAGATACGAGATGGCCTTTTGGTGCCCTGCCCTCGGGTGCTGACTTTCTACCTGTTACCCAAGGTCCACAAAGACGCCCTTGACCCTCCAGGATGCCCGATCGTGTCAGCTTTGGAGGTCTCAATGAACCAATTTGTAAGTTCATTGATTATCATTTAAAGCCACTGGTGGAGATGTTACCCTCATACCTTAAGGACATGACGGGCGTCTTGAAATGGGTCGATGGTGTCTTTGTGGAACCCGATACCCTGCTGGTCATGGCCGACGTCGAATCATTTTATACATGTATAAGCCATCAACACGGCTTGGATGCGGCTCGCTTCTTCTTGGAGGCTGGGGGCATGGATAAGGAGGTGAGTGCACTGGTTCTGGAGTTGCTCCACTTTGCCCTGACCCATAATTTTTTAATCTTTAAGGACGTCGTCTATTTGCAAGAACGGGGCACTGCGATGGGCGCGGCCTGCGCACCCGCATACGCCAATCTCTTCCTAGGATACTGAGAGAGGGAGGTTTTTGGCGACGTAGGTGTGCAGGGCTGCGCCCAGGTACAGTGCTGGATGCGATATATAGACGATGTCCTTTCTTGTGGAGGGGTTCAGTGGAGCAGCTGGATGAATTTATGTATAATCTAAATCAGAACCAGTACAATATTAAATTGACTTATAGGTGCAGTTCACGGAGGATTGACTTCTTGGATGTCATTATGGAGGTGAACCCTTCCGGTTGCCTCCAGACGGACGTCCATAGGAAGTCGACCTCCGTGAATGCGCTTTTTCACGCGACTTTGGGCCATGATTCAGCCACTATCCGCGCCATTCCCATTGGCCAGTTTCTAAGAATGAGGGGAATCTGCTCCACGGTTGAGGGATTTGAACGTCAGGCCGTGGACCTGCAGGAACGCTTTCGGGAGAGAGGATATTCTAACAGGGTGATTAAGTGTGGCTACCAGAGGGCAAGGACTACCTCAAGGAATCGACTCTTGGGGCAAGCTCCGAAGAAAAAAACGGAGACAAACCCCATAACTAGATTTGTGGGCACATATAATCATGAATGGGACACTATGCGCTCCATTCTTTCAAAACACTGGTCCGTACTCCAAACAGATCCCGTGTTGAGTGAGTGTATCCCAGACAGACCCTTGATGACACCAAGACGGGCAAGGAACCTGTGTGCCGCATATCGTGTCACCTTTTGGCTCCAGTGGACCAAGGCCGGGTTGCTATCCGTGAGATCACTGCCTCTCATGCAGGAATGTTGAGCGAGCCTCCCATTTTCACTCCTCAGATGGGACCCGCAATTTTGTGATCAGGCACAGAATCATATGTGGTACTACTTATGTGATGTATTTTGCGCTCTGTGCCTGTTCTAAGATTTATGTGGGTCTTAAGTCAAGGGAGCTGAGGGTGAGAATAAGGTAGCACGTTCGTGACAATATTGCTGCTGAGGAGGTTGAGGATGACAGGTAACTCAAAACCATACCTAAACATTTTAAAAAATACCACGGATGCAACCCGGCGTCACTGAGAGTCAGGGGGATCGATGTGGTCCATGGTGGCTCCAGGGGAGGGGACCTCAGGAAATCATTAGCCCAAATGGAGGCAAAGTGGATTGTTGTCTTGGATACACTGGCTCCACGGGGTCTGAGTGAGGGGTTTTCATATGCACCATTTTTGAAGGTGATTGATATGTCCCATCTGCCCCATATGGCTTTTTTAATCTTATTTGTCTTTTCTTTTTTCTTTTTCCTTTCTGGGCACTTGCATCATGTGCAGGAATTCTGAACAATTCATCTATCTATTCTGTTTCCCATTATCTGATCACGCCATGCTACTGTGATGTCGGAGGACCAGTCAATCGGAAGGCCCGGTTTGGTTGGATATGCCCATGAAGATTTATACCTTGAAGTCTATGTTATGGACTTTTGGACTATATTATACTGATTGGGTGTAGATAGGAAAGTACTAATATTGCCCTTCTATTGTAGGTGACAAGCACTAAGCATCCATGTCCGCTCCTTCTGCAGTGCTATCTGTCTGTTTGTGCACAGTGCGCATGCCTGGTCATCTTGGTGACGCGTCCCAGACCGGGAGCATGCGCAGTGATGTCGCAACGTCATTGGCCGGCAGTGAGTGATGATGCGACTGGGCGCATACGGAGACGTCACAGCCCGCAAATGCGGGCAGCAGTCACCGCCGACATGGAGCATAAAAGGGCGCGCATTTGAGTGGGAGCACAGCGATTTCCCTGCCTGCACTATAATACCCTCGCCCCCTGAGGAAGCCAGTGTGTGAAACACGTGTAGGGGCCACATGTAAGGATCCAGTTCTTCTTTTGCAGGGACATCCCTCAGAATTACTTGTACCTATGTGATGTTGTACCTCATCTGTAATTTAATGGGAGATGTAATTTGACCCATGATTGTGCATAGTCTGTGACTATAGAAAGCTATGCTCTATACCCATAGGAGCTGGGTGAGATAGTTTATTGTTTAGTTAATCCCCCAATACTCTTATTGTGATTTACTGGGTAAAGTGAACATAGGCTGTTGTAAATAGATCTCACAGTAACCTGCACTATTGTATATGCACTTTATCTCCCATTATATGGATTTGTACCAAAGTTTTATGTAAACAATTTTGTACCACATTTCTGGCTTTGCAACTGTAACAATGGATATGTCCCTATTTTCTTCTATGAATCATATGTCTTTGTCTTTTATGTAAAATGAATAAATCTATTTGCATGATATACTCAAACTTTCTCCAGTTATAATATGTTGGTAATCTACAGGTTAATAGCATTCTAAAACTGCACTGCTGCCGAACTGAAAACCTGGGTACCGGGAGGAAATTAACTTTATTTCTCCCAGCAACCTCAGGCATTCAGTCATAGAGAGCAGTTTCAGTCACCATGGCATAGAGTATACAGTGAGCATTTTGTGTAATCAACCCCCAGCACTGACTGATGCAATGCAGAGTTAGTTAATACTGGGGTGGGTACAGCCGCTACTCAGCATGTACTGAGTGGTGAAAATGCTTGGCTGCACCCCTATGACTGAAAGCCCAAGGCTGCTGGAAGAAATAAAGTTCATTTCCTTTTGGCAGTGATGCAGTGAAGCTTTCAGTGCAGCTTTACACCACTATTAACCTGTAGATTGACCCCGTATCTGTAGGTTAATTGCATTTTTTGACATAAACAGGTTCCCTTTAAATAGCAATGTACTAAATAATGGGTAATCAAAAGCCAGTCTGCTCCGTGAGATAGGCTGGAAAAGGCAGCGATGATTGTGAGAACTAATCTCTCTTGGCTTCATGCTCCAGCAACTTGATGCGCTTTAACTTTTTTCCTGAAGTATTCTGGAATTGTAATAATGTTTTACTGCAGTGGTAATGATAATGTAGTCAAATATGTGCTTGCTTTCCCAGACAGCGAGGAGATAATTTCGCTACAATAATGTAATACATTTAATAAGTTAGCTATAGTTATAGATGACATTTGCATATATTATTCCTGATGCAATTTTTTTTCTATATGACTCTTGATGTATGACATTTGGCCTACAACAGCCTGAACAAATCCACAGTACAGAACAGTGTTGTGCATAGTATCTACCACCTAACATCTTATTAGCTACAAATATTTGACGTCTCATACAAAAGGCATTTAACACGCAGGCCCACTTCATCTACATTCTATAATTATGTAATTGTAGCTAGTGGAGTGAAGATGGTGTATGCTACTGACCAGTATAGCAAGCAGACTCTGAATTGTAGCCCATTTAGACAGGCCAATAATTGGTGGATGAACCCCGAAACACTTCTGCAGTTTGGGGTTCTGATCTGGCACAAATCCTAAGTCATATTAAAATGCTCGTTAAAGAATCAATTATGACTTTTAGGATTGCTACCTTTATTGGTGGCATTAGAATTTGTCTACTTAAGTGACAATTTGAATATTCAATTTCTCAGAGGAGCATTGCGGCTTCAAGTCTCCTCATCTGCTGGCTGGCAGAATACTCTCCGCAAGGAAAATAAATACTCTCCCTGAATGTTCATAGGAACATTCCTGACTATCCCCTGTCTAAACAGGCCACAAATCACCTGACAAAATGCTCATTCACTGCGTGCAATGATTTTTAGCGTGACATCATACTCTTTCAGCACAATCATATTAACAACCTGTGTGCATAGAAGCTTGGTCCTTCGGTGTAAACAGCCAGTAAACCACTGCAGATTGGACTGCACATAGCCAGTTGACGGCTGGTAAGCCTACATCGGCCCACGTTGGGGTAAGAGCACATGACATTGTTTCCAGGCTGATTCCGCCTAAACACAAAAAAGCATTAAATTGTTAAAAAGAATAAATGGGCGCAGCAATGTCAAAGCGACTGACTGTGCATATGTTCCATCTTTTGTACTTTTTTTTAAAGGCTTCAGGCTGTGGGTCATTCTCAGTTTTGTATTCAATATTATAAACATCACTGCGTTATAACTAAATAAACACATAACTGCCATGACTTGGGTAATAATGGTCACAGCACAAACCTAGGAGGCGCCCACCACAATGGCGACCCCCACCACCACATAATCAGTGTAAATATCAACAAGCAATAAATAACTGATAGATCTGGTCCAGAGACAAACCTCACAACCTTACAAGTCTCCCTGGCCGCACCGCACTGGCCCTGGGGGGAAGGGGTATTAACACTATACGGTTAGTACCCCTAACCTTACAAGTCTCCCTGGCCGCACCGTACCAGCCCTGGGGAGAAGGGGTATTAACACCAAACGGTTAACGCCCCTAACCTTAACAGGACCTTCGCCCGATAATTACATCACTGTAACCGGAGCCACTATTCCCCCATAGTGGCTTCCCCGAAGGAAATGACTTATTATCCAGCCTCTGAACCAGACCTATCCCCCGCTGTTGTGACAAAAGGTTACACATGCAAAGTACATTGATATACAACACCATGTTGCTTCGCTGAGGTACAGTGTAGATCTATAACCTCCACTAGTCCGGTGATTTTCTGTGCTGCTTGTGTCAGTCACAGTTTCGGATCCGGTATCCGGTCTGTGTGCTCCTCCGAGGCGAGTTATTAGGTAACTCAATCTCCCAGATGTGTTCTCCTGTTTCTTGTAACTCCTCTCCTCAGACCCTGGCTAGGCCTGGAATTGAGTAGCAGACTGTGGAGAAGCCTAAGGCAGCTCCTTTACACCACAGTCTCTCTTCCTCAGTTCTCCCAGGAACTACTTCCTCTTTACACCAGAATATATAGGGGAGCTGCTTTAGCTCCCCCTTCTGGCCTAGAGGTGCTAGTGCAGTGTCAAGTGTTGTGTGGGGGAATTAACCCTGGTGTTGTTACTGTGGCTTATTAACTCCTGGGGTGCCACACATATAGCTGGAATTTTGCCTCAGACCGACACTGTCCGAGGGAAAAATTAACGAAATTCGGTTTGCACTCAGCCATGCAAGTCAATGAGTGTGTCTGAAACATTGTTGTATAACAGTCCGCGCTGCCGAAGTCCACTTACTCTGTTTTGGAGTTCAGCCCTCTGTATAGACTGTGCTTGTGCTGCAAGGGGGCGGTAAAGGCGATATGACGCGATTTTCCCCCTTGCAGCACAAGCACAGTCTCTGCTCTATAGCACGCCTATATGGGCATGCATAATTAACACGCCGGTGGCGGGGAGAAGCACAAAAGACCCGCCTTTTGCGGCTTCACATATAATGAGAAGCTGCAGGAGAACAGGTAAAAAAAGAACTTTTATAAACTTTCAAATAGCGCTTTAGGGACAGAAAGGAATTGATAGAATAGGATTACAATGGTGCATGGACAGGTTAAAAAAGCCTGAGGGCTCATTTTTAGAGGTCAGGTTCCCTTTAACAGGGTGTCTCATAAGTAAATCCACTGCTCTATTAGGTCATATGAATGCTAAAAAATGGGGATTCCCTGCTCTATCCTGCCCTGTGCCAGAATGGTGAAGATCATTTTCTAAAGTCATTTAAACATCAGTGCATATTATCCATCCTTATGTTGTATTGTTAGTAGATGACCCTGTGGTCCCGATTCATCATTTGTGTTTTTTAAAGGGAACCTGTCAGCTAGTTTATGCCCCCCCAGCTATCACTGTCTGCACCTGCAGCTTCATAGTCCTATTCTAATCATCCCTGTCTGAGCTCATAATGTAATGTTAAATGTGAAAGAAAAGCATTTATACACTTACATTTCCTTATGTAATGAGGCAGTCAGTCCCCAGCTTGGAGGACGGAGACTCTTTGGCAGGTTAATAGTTAACATTTCACCCTTATGTTAGAACATGTTGGGAGACCTGATGTGATGTCATAACCATGTGATTACAATAGGTGGAGCTAAGTCCCTATAACATAATGAGTTTTCTCGCTTAGCCCCACCCACAATAGTCACATGATCGTTACATCACACAGGTCCTTTATCCTTGCAAGTTAATAGTGAGTTAACTATTATCCTGCCAGACAGTCTCTCTCTTCCAAGGTGTAGACTAAAATGTCAGTGTATAAATGCTTTTTTTTCACCTTTTATATTACACTAGCTGTGAGCCCGATTCTAAAGAATCGGGAGTCTAGAATCTGTATATAATTTTTTTAAGAGTTTTAAATAATAGACTTAAACAGCAGATATATGACTAAGTAGGCGATGTAGGCAGAACTGTGAGGGTAGCAATATAGTGGAGGTGTAGAAAGAGTTAATGTCCGACTAACAGGACTACAACAGAGTAGGAACTTATAATGATATCAAAAATGTTATTGAAGGAGTTAATGTCCCACAGGCACTCCCACAACAGACTCAGCGCTGTAAATTATATCCAAAATGGTGTTCAAGGGGCTAATGTACCAGTGGCAGTAGTTATAAACACTACCAAATATGCAGTTAATGCTGAACTGGTATATAATGGGTTAATTTCGCAGTGTCATTACGACTATACACTGTGTAATAGAAATAACAACAATAATGGAATATAAGGGGTTAATGTTCCTACTGGCAGTAGTAATAGAGACTACAAAGTATGGAGTTAAGGCAGAAATGGTATATAGGGGGTTAACTTCGCAGTGGCAGTACAACTACACACTGTGTTATGGAAATTACAGATAAAACGGAATGTAAGGGGTTAATGTTGCTACTGTCATGAGTACAATGAGAGAAGCGCCTCACTGGCCATTGAGATACATGGAGGACTTTGAGTTTGACTTTGAGTAAATTTGAAACTCAAAGTCCTCCATGTATCTCAATGGGAAGTGAGGCGCTATTCTCATTGGTCACTGTGTGCTGGCGCCGACCAATGAGACTAGCGCCTCACAGCGGTAAATTTGAAACTCAAAGTCCTCCATGTATCTCCATAGGAAGTGAGGCGCGAAGCTCATTGGTCGCTGTGTGCTGGCGCCGACCAATGAGGCTTAGTCTGGGGAACACCGGCAACACGGAAGCCGAGGCGGTCAGCGGTTTATCCCTGGCCGCAAACCGACGAGCCCATAATCACTGGGTAGCTGTAGGCGCCACAAGAACGTACCTCGCCCCTCAGGCCCAGAAATAGGTCCAAGATTACAGGAGCATTGGCCCGGATTCTGGTGGCGGGAGGATTTGCTAGTTACCGCTCCCGTCCGTACCGGTAAAGGAAACCCGTGCTCCGCCGTAGAAGACCAGGGGACTGGCGGGAGAGCTCTGCAAGGGTGGTGAAAGATAGAGAAGGACAGAATTAGATCCCGAAAGACTTAAGAAAGGAACATCTGGAGACTCCATAGGGGGACCCTGAGCCGACAACTACTACCTGTTAAACCAGACTGTACCGTGTTTCTCAATAACATCTGCCAGTACCCAGTAAAGTGGAGTTGGAGTTGAATCGGTCTCTGTCTTTCTTCTCGCCGGTGCCCGGAGGGCTTCATCATCATCAGCATCTCACTGTAGGGGTAAGAGCTACTACTCCCCTCATCCCCTCATCCTCCTCCATCACCCCTGCCCTGAGGTAAAAGCTCCACCTGTGGGGAGCTGGACCACACTTATCTGCATCTATCATCACCTCAGCGGCTGGCCTGCAGCGCCGGTATCCAAATTACCGGCATCCACAGGTGGCGTCACGTACTCTTTATCCCCTGTAAAATTTTCCCCCATCTAACAAATGACAGCCAGGGCACGGAACTGGAAATCCAAACACCCGTGATTCCCCAGTTAGGGTGCTTTCACATCAGCGGTTTTCGCCGATCGCGGCAGTTGCGGTGAAAGAATGCAACTGCCGCGATTACCGCATAACCGCTGCACTTGCGGCACAGTTGCGGCAAGCCCCATACAATGTTTATGCGGGCTTGCGGCAGGTGCGACCGCGAAAAAAAAAGCGTCTGACCGCAGTTTTTTTTGCGGCCGCACCTGCAGCAAGTGCCGAAACCGCACTTGCCGCATCTGCCGCACACTTACCGCAAGCCCCATAGACATTGCATGGGGCTTGCCGCAACTGTGCCGCAAGTGCAGCGGTTATGCGGCAATCGCGGCAGTTGCGTTTTTTTCACCGCAACTGCCGCGATCGGTGAAAACCGCTGATGTGAAAGGGGCCTTAAATTCATCAAACTCAGGCCCTGTATCCGAGAAAACTAGACAAAAAACAGGCGCTGAGGCAATGATGAATCAGGGCCTTTATCTTACAATGTATGGCATATCCACCGGCCTCAATGTGAAGTCCTGAGGAATACGCTTTTACTGTAAAAAGAGAGAGCCTAATATAGGGCTCAATATATAAAAAAAATTGCAATCGCATTAATATGACTTAAATACAATTGGTCAGTAATGTACAGAAAATTAGCAGTAATATTTTAATGTATTCACAATCACAAGCAGTAATGTTTTGCAATTGGCTTTTAAATAGTAATACAGCAGTAATGTGCAAAATACCTCTGGTAATAGGTTATTAATATGGCCACGAGCCTTAATTGCCTGTAATATGGTTTTAATATACTCTTGAATAAGTTGCCATAAGCCCCATTTTTCCTCACGATAATGTGCCTCTTTCCCAGCACACCAAGGCATCTCACTATGTATTTTTCATTGGCTTAGAAAAGTTCCAAACTAGTGTACTAGTTGTGATGAAACATCTGGATTCATGGGTCATTGGTGCCACACTTTAGTGTATAAGTGACTTTAGAAATAATAATTGCTAACACGTCATGCAACTTATATCACAGTACAACAATGTGCAAGCTTCTTAAAAGGTTGTCTGATTCTGTCTGTAAGGGCAGAGACACACTTAAGTGCGCTGCATGCAAGTATATTGCATGCACCTCGCATGAGTCACCCGGCCTGGCCACCGGCTCTCTGAATGGGAGCGTGAAGCTAATTGTGTTTCTATGGAGCGCCGTGCTCCAAGCTCCGGCAGGGGCCTGGTCGGGTGACTAATGCGACATGCATGCAAGATACTCACATGCAGCTTACATAGTCTGTCTCTGTCCTTAGTGTAATTTTGGGTACAGTGTGTTCATAGTATAAAAACCCCACATGCTCCCATCCCCCACCCCAGTCCCCTCCACTCCTCTGTACTGCTGGACTCCTGGCTGCAAGGTTTTGGCAGGGAGCATCAGGTGACCACTTCACCTTTCAGTGACAATTAATTGACTGCATCAGTCATGTTCTGTTCTAGCCACAAGGGTTGTGACCGCTACAGCCTCTCAGTGGCAGTTAACGCCCCGGCCAGAAGAGGACACTGGCAATGTACACCAGCATCAGTCTTTTATGTTATGTTGCAGGCCCATTTACACTAAAAAAAAGTAGTGATGATCAACTTTAAGATTCCGCTCTCCTTGTTTTTGTGCCTAAAAATGCAATTCTTCAAAATAGCCTACATCACATACCCATAATCTGTGGCCTTTATGCAACTGGTTAACTGACAGGTTAATTTTCATGCCTTTAACAATTGGCACCTTGCTGGTCATGTAGCATCACAATAGTAGTTTATGCCAAAAGTTGGTTGTAGCAGACTCCTAAATATTAATTTTATAAGTAGCCTATCAATGAAGTAGTGATTGTAGCTCCGTGGTCAAGCTCCCATCTTCCATGTTTTTGGTGGATAGGATCAGATCATCACTATGGAGCCTAACAGCATCCATACAAATTACAAGGTTGGGCCGATATAGTGAAAATTCCCAGCAGAGCGATGTACAAGTGCGCAGGAGCACAATGGAGAAGTCCTTGTGGGGCTGACAAGGATGCATCAACCCCTGGAGCAGAAAAGATGGCGGCATTCAGAAGAAAGGAGGCACCAGCCAGAGACCTGCAACATTTATCATACCAAATCGCCCTCAGGTAAGTATAATAAAAGCTGTTTTTTTTCCACTATACAGACTTATATCCAGCATGCTGTATATAAGACCTTACTGAAGGTGTATATGCAATAATAACTGAGGACAGGTGAACTTTAAAACAACACTCAAGCATTTTTTTAATTCCAAAGCTGAAGTGATGCTTTAAATCTAAGTCCCCAACCCCTTGTGTTCTACTCACCTTCTGGTGCATTCATCCTCAATTGCTACCACTCGGATCGATCTGTGGGGATTTGTGACCTAACAGCAGCTCCAGTGTTTGCTGCCGGA
The DNA here is from genome assembly GCA_033576535.1 of Allobates femoralis. Taxonomy (NCBI): domain Eukaryota; kingdom Metazoa; phylum Chordata; class Amphibia; order Anura; family Aromobatidae; genus Allobates; species Allobates femoralis. The sequence goes on from JARQOC010000003.1 coordinate 625,723,819, forward strand.
AATCACAACTCAATACTTCTGTATAAGGCTGCCTTCACATTAGCGTTTGTGTCTGCATGCTGATGGCATGCAGACACAAACGCAGTCAAAAGCAGTGCCATTTGATGTGTCCGCAGCTGATAATGTCCACCTGCGGACACATCACTGTGGAGCCCGGGCAGCCAATCGGCGTTGTCCAGGGGCGGGCCGAAGGTGGAGATCAGCGCTGGAGATCTCCGCCTCCCCGCCGCCGGTAAGATCCGGGAAGTGTCAGCGGGGTTAAACAGCTGATTTGACAGCTGTTTGAATCTCCCGCGCCGACACCGAGAGGAGATGTCGGCGCGGGAAGATTCAAACAGCTGTCAGATCAGCTGTTTCTCCCCGCCGACACCGCTAGGAGATTACTGGCGGCGGGGAGGAGGAGGACATTAGAGGCTGAGCTGATCTCCCGGTGGCCGTCGGTGATCTCCTGTGACATCACCGGCGGCCACCGGGAGATTTTTCAATGGGTCTGCAGCGTTCTCCTGCGCTGTCAAGCACAGAACACTGCGGACCCATTGACACCAATGCATTCTTTGTGCGCTTGGGGACGCTTGCTGATTTTCCAAGGTCCCCGAGCGCCCAAAAAATGCAACATGCTGCATCCCGGGTGCGGACGCTGGACACCGGAAGCAGCAGATATCGTCCGCATCCACACCCGAACGCAGCAAACGCAAGCACTATGCGTTCCTATGTTAAACATAGGAACCGCAGTGCGCATGCGCTTGCCTGCGTATGGGAACGCAGCATATGCTGCCTTCCCATACGCAAATGTGAAGGCAGCCTAAGAGCCTTATTCTGGCCAAGCTCTTGCTGTCATAGGGTTGCACTGGGAGCTTGTGACTGGGATGAGCGAGTACCAAAATATTCGTAATTGCTATACTCATAATGAGTACTTTGTAATAATTGTACACTAGACCGAATAGCGAGTCCAATGTTCATTAGTGATAGGCTCTGCCCACACAACGACCCATAAAATGAATATTTCTGGGACAGGGCGAGTGGGTGGGCTTTTTTGCGTTTTCACTGCATAAAACACCTTGCTGTGCCCCCAGTGAGACCCTTCAATGCAAGCTGCTCTCACTGGGGTGCTGCCTTCCTTTGTGTACTGAAGGGAGCTGGCAATATGTATCAGATTCCTCAAGATCTGCACATCACTCATGAGCACCAGCGATACTCGCTGCGTAATGAGTATTGTGATTACCCTACGATCCGTGAGAGTACCAAATAGTAACAAGTGTATTTGTTATCAGTACTTGTGATGTAACTACTGAATTCTGGCTGCAAAAGGATGAAAACACCAAAAGGTAAGTATAGGTAGGTTGGGGGCTTGCATTTAAAGTGCCACCCCAGTGTTGAAAAAAAACATGCTGGAATGGTGCTTTAACCTCCTCACGACCAATGACGTATAGGAGGTATATGATTGGTTGTGTCCCTCACTTTGTTACGAGCTCACATGCTGAGCTCGTATCATTCCCTGAACATGAGCAGCTAACACGCATGGTATTATCTGAGATCCACCTGTGCTTGTGAACTAATTAGATTATGCTGTCAAACTCTGACAGCACAGCAGGATGGGTTGAAACGCAAGGTGGCATGAAACAGGCTGTCGTCCCTGACACACTGCATCTGCTTAGCATGTTTTAACTTTGAACAATTAACATTGAACATTATTTAGGATCTGGAGTGCCAAAAATTTTTCCTCACTTTTCTGTCTACAAGTTACTTAACTGGATCCTGGAAGGCTGGCACCTGATGTCAGTGGTGTGATCGCTGGTCATGGTCTTAAGGAAATTACTTCTGCTGATAGCATGAGTAGTGCTGGGATTGTCTTATATTTCTTCTGATTGTGTCAGTTTTACTGTATAGTGGACATGGTAAATAAACCCTCCCAAAAAAACAATTGTGAAATTGAACTCTTTTTTTGCACTTTTCGAGTACACTTTATAGTGAAATGAATGCTGTTATTCGAAAGTCCAATTTGTTTAGCAACTATTAAGCCCTCATATGTCCATATTGACAGAAAAATAAAAAAGTTATGACCAGTGGTGTAACGTGAACCTTATGGACACCAATGCAAAAGCTTCAATGGGCCCCCAATTATTGCAAATCTTTACTAGCAATAGTCTTTCTCTATAGGCCAATGGGACTTTTAGGGCCCCCTAGGCTCCAGAGTCCGAGAGCAATCACAACCTTGCACCTGTTGTAGTTATGCCCTTGTTTATGCAGGATATCAGGAAAAATGGTATCAAATCCCGCTGCTGCCAAATAATCCAATTCAAAACAATTGCAGCGTACGGTGGTTTATTCTACGCGTTTCGAAGTGTAACCCCGCTTCTTCATCAGGAAATGTACACCAATGGTTATGGCTCTTTGAAGAAAGGGAGGAAAAAATTAAAAACTGAAAATTGCCAGGGGTGAAGGGGCTAAGCACCTGTTTTGCTCCATAGTATATCTTTGCTGCTTTCTTTGGGAATAGGAATAAGGGTGCCGTCACACCATGCGACGGCCCTGGAGATGTCGGCGGCGACGGGCGGGAGCGCACACGTTTTTGGCGCTCCGCCAGTGTCGCCGCCCCCGTTTACATGGGGAGACATCTCCGGCGATGGGCCGGTGAGCTGAGAGGCGGCATCGCCGCCAGGGTTTCCCAAAACCCCAGCGGCGATGCAGGACAACGCCTGTCAGCTCGCCGGCGGCCGTTTACATGGGGCGATGTGTGCACATCGCCCCAGATCGGCCGCCTGGTTTCACATCACTGATGTGAAACCAGGCGAGCTGTCAAAGCCGCCGACATCGCGCCCTTACATTAGGCGGCGAAGGGGCGATGTCACGGGGCCTTAAGGGATTAATTAGGGCCTGTGAAACTCCTTGTCCGTGCACATGATTTTTTGGTGTGCTTCACCCCTGACTATTTTTACAGTTTGCAGAATCTACAAAATAAAATGTGTTCTAAAAAAAAAATGGAAAAATGTTCTGAAGCAACACAGAATCCTCTAGTTAATATCGCCCTGCAGTGTGAATAAATGATTAATTATGACTGCATTCTCTTTAAGATGCCTATTCCTCAAGAGCTTTGCTTTCACTGCTTCCTCTTCCTCCTTACTTAATGAAGTAAGAACACATATAAATCAGCTCGTGTACATTTTCACAACATTACACCTCCTTCTGATGCAGTGACCCAGAAAGCCGTGTTCCTCATAGCAAGTGGCTATTCCTATCAAGATCCTTTCACTTGAAGTGGAAGCAAAATAGCCTCTTTCATTTAGCGACAGATATAGCTAATAAACGTTATCATCGCAGCCCGCAATAATAAGCTCTGCAAAAATTACAATACTTCAAATCCGTTTTCCTCCAAGGAATTTTGAGATCGGAATGAAAAAGAAGGGGAAAAAAAAAATCTTCCTGACTAAGCAAGGCCGGATCTTTAATAAAACATGTTCTCCTAGCTCACAGCCTACAGCCACTTGGAAAAAAATATATAGTTGTACTGTTTAAATTTGCCGTAATTCAAGTTTATTTATAGTGAACGCAGAAGTATAGATGGCATCGTGATTTTCGTGTAAGCAGTAAGATTGGTTTGCCAAAATAAGATTAGCCTGCGAGACGTCGGAAGAATAATTCCTGCATGTAAATATTTGAGTTGAATTTGAGTAAGAACATATCCCTGGAGCTGCGGTGAGTATACAATATTGTGTGCAACACTGCAGTATTTAGACAATCAATCATTGCTTTGCCCCCGGGTTACCCACAAATAATGGCTGTTTCTTAGTAACACAAAGTCATCTGTGCCATAATGCCGAATGTGAGAGAAACTGCATCGCATCCTTATCCAATTAGATCACAAGAGTACTCGAACACAAAATTACACATTTATTGTCTGCATTCTACTCCAGGAAAAGGGATATTGCAGCCAATGTGGGAAATTAGCATTTCAATATATCTCCTTCTCCCAGGCACAATTTGTTGCATCAACATTGTAAAGTTTCCTCTGCAGATTATCTCTTGCCTGGAGGGGACATATCTCAGATATGATTTAAAAGAAGCACAGTGAGGTCTGTGAATAGAAGGCTGTGCCTAATTTATTTTAGCGGTCCGTGAGCCAGATGGGTATTGGTTTGAACTGCGGCTGGGGTCATATTTCAGCTGGAATTTGGAGTCTTTCCTCTATGAATAAATGAGGTTGCAACTATCGCTGATTAATTGCATTGTTGCAATAGTAAACAACCAACAGCTGAGTATAAAACAAACACAAAAGATTAATCATTGCAAGAACCATCAGAGGATCATGATGTTAATGCTATGCTGGAGAAGATGAGAAAAGATAACGGTACAGCGCTTACCATTTGCATGTAATGAACAAGTCATGTTTGCATTTGGATTATTAAAACATGTAATTAAATGTAAACATTCTAGTTCTTGTATGCAGCTACATACATGCACATTATCATCAAAGGACATGTTTAGAAATGGTGCTTTTAGCATTGAGAGAAAGGCCATGTGTACACTGAGTATTTGGTGAGCTTGTTTGACCTCAGTATTTGTAGCCAAAACTAGGAGTGGGAGAATCAGGAAAAGTATTATAGAAAAACACATGCACAACATCTGCATTTTTAATCCTTTCCTGGTTTTTGCTCTCATGCTAGCAGGTGTGGGTGTGGCGCCCTTATGGCAAGGCGCCACAGGGAGGTACTGCACCCCAAACAGCAGGTGTAGTGCCTCCGTAGCCGTGGATATGGAGGACCCTACAGAGTCTGCACCCTGCATCCATACAGTAGGCCACTTTAATTCAGGGGACCATATATTTACTAGGTCCCAGGGGGTGGAGGCTAGAGAACAGGAAACAGGGAGTGACAATAGTGTCAGGCAGACGATAGGAGACAGCGAGGAAGGAAGATGCAGGGCACCCTGCGGCTGTAATAGGAGCGCACCTCTTAGGAGAGGGGTGACCCAGACTGGGAAGGGGGTTATTTCAGGACTGGTTGGAGCCAGCTGGTCACCACCAGCATACCGGAGCCGAGGCAGCTAGTAAAAGGTCTAACCCTAACTGCAGACCGGCAAGCTGAGGGCCCTACACAAGGGAGTAAAAGCACCCCTAAAGAAGCCCAACATCCGTCCCGCAGCTGGGTCCTTGACATCGACAAGTAAGAGACTTTAGGTAACAGACCCCGAGGACTAGAGACTTGGCTCAAGAGGGGAAAGCACAGACAGAGGCAGAGGGACAGGACCAGGAATGCCATATTAAAGGCACCACTGCCAGACTCTGGAAAGTCCTCCAAAATTTGCAGCTACCAACCCTGTTCAACCAGACTGTACCGTGTACCATTTTCCACCTGGTGCAAGTAAAGAACTGTTTGAGCTAATCTGGTGTCCGGTCTACTTCTATCCGCCGCCCAGAGGGCTTCTACAATACCATCGAGGTGATGACTACCACTCCCCTCAACCACCCCGCTGCCCTGAGGTAAAGCTTTGCCTGTGGGGAGCTGTACTACTAGAGCTGCATTTACATCACTTCAGTGGTCGGCCCCAGCGCTGGTAACCCTATTGCCAAGCACCACAGGTGGCGTCACGTTACCATTACCCCATCATCATCACCCTCACCCCGCCATTGAGGGCCCAGGGCCCAGAATCGGGAACCGACCAGCCGTGATCCCCCCACCGAAGTAACCACCTGTCACGGTATCCGAGTACCCCCTACTCTGTTGACTGACTCATGGGCTCATTGTGCCACGGACATACCTTGAAGGGGTGTAAAGCTAGGGCCACATTAGCGTTGTGGTCTCCGTCCTGGGGGGTCCGCCAAAAAGCAGGATTGCGGCAGCATTAGCGCAGCATTACCGTAGTGCAACACTGCACTAACGCTGCCAATAGAGTACTATGGGTGACGGATTCCCAAGCGCATGCAGACGCCAGCATGTACATGCCAGAGTTTAAAATCTCACGCAATTTCGTTAGAACACAGGAAAACGTGGAAAGTTGCGTTTTCCTGTGTGCTATAAAATAGTGCGAGATTTCAAACTCTAGCACTTATATAAGAAGGAGGGGGATTTGGGTGTCATGTAAGAAGGAGGGAAGGTTGGGTGTCAATTATGTGCCGGCATTTGCATGCACTCAGGAATCCGTCACTCATAGGACTCTATTGGCAGCGACAAGGCATCATTACATTGCTGTAACACTGTCCTAATGCTGCCAGAATCCTGGTTTTTGGCAGAACCACCAGGACAGAGGCCACAATGCTAGTGTGACCCTAACGTAACTAAAGATCTACTAAGTCTTCACCAGAGCCTCTGATAGTGAGGATGGCCTGGGTAGCAGGTAGACACCAGGTACCACTCCAGGGCAGATTGCGGTATTTCAGCAGCTGACCAGATAGTCAAGGAAGAAGGTATGGGAGAGCAGGTAGAATGGTGTGGGTACTGAAGGCTGTCATGATGGAGTCGGTACAGGGACTGGAAGGATGGAGTTGGTAATGGAGACAGGCAGGACAGAGATGGTACTAGAGATGGGCAGGACGAAGTCAATACTGAAGACAGGTAGGACGAGATCAGATCTATAGGAAAATTAGAAAAATGCAGGCTAGGGAGCGCTGAGACAAAAGGAGAAGAATTAGACGTTATTTATATGCACAAACCTTTTATTCATAGGCTTTGCAAGCCACAATGTGTTTCGATAGCCAAAATCTATCTTAGTCAGGTGGTAGAAAGACTTAGAAGGAAATAACATATTTAAAGGGACAGTGCACTAATGGGAACAGTTTACAAATTAATTAACCATAGCACCCTTGAAGTGCCAGAAGAGAGTTAAAAACACAGACTACAGTGCACGGTTAAAATAAATTACATGAAAGACCTAAAATACAGGACATAAAAGCACAATAAAAATATAATCAAACATGATAAAAACAATACAAACATACCGTATATACTCGTGTATAAGCCGAGTTTTTCAGCCCAAAAATTGGGCTGAAAAGTCTCCCCCTCGGCTTATACACGGGTCAATACGGTACATGGTGTGGTGGCTGTGGTGGGGGCTGTGTCCGAGGCTGGAGGAGGCGGGGGGAGGCTGCTGTATGAGCAGCCCCGTCACATGGGGCCGCTCATTATATATGCACTGCTTCCCCCTGTCAATCAGCGGCAGGGGGAAGCAGTGCATATCTGGCCCCCAAAATGCTGCACTCGCCCCCCCCTGTGTAAGGGCCTCCCTCCCCGCTGTGTAAGGCCTTCCCCCCCCCCCCGCTGCTGATCTTACCATCCGGTCTTCTGATCAGCGCCGGTTCTCGGTGCTCCGTCCTGCTACATCCGGGATCTCCGGCCGTCGCAGGCATATGACGTCATCGTGCGACGGCCGGGGATCCCGGATGCAGTGAGGACGGAGCACAGAAGACCGGCGCTGATCAGAAGACCGGATGGTAAGATAAGCAGCAGGGGGGGCGAGTGCCAGCATTTGGGGGCTGCTGTTTACCCCTGGGGGCTGCTGTTTACCCCTGGGGGCTGCTGTTTACCCCTGGGGGCAGCTGATACCCCTGGGGGCCCTGATGAATACCCCTGGGGGCCCTGCTGATACCCCTGGGGGCTGCTGATACCCCTGGGGGCCCTGCTGAATACCCCTGGGGGCTGCTGATACCCCTGGGGGCTGCTGATACCCCTGGGGGCCTGCTGTATACCCCTGGGGGCCTGCTGATACCCCTGGGGGCCTGCTGATTCCCCTGGGGGCCTGCTGATTCCCCTGGGGGCCTGCTGATACCCCTGGGGGCCTGCTGTATACCCCTGGGGGCCTTCTGATACCCCTGGGGGCCTGTTGATACCCCTGGGGGCAGCTGATACCCCTGGGGGCCCTGCTGAATACCCCTGGGGGCCCTGCTGATACCCCTGGGGGCTGCTGATATCCCTGGGGGCCCTGCTGATACCCCTGGGGGCTGCTGATACCCCTGGGGGCTGCTGATACCCCTGGGGGCTGCTGATACCCCTGGGGGCCTGCTGATACCCCTGGGGCCTGCTGAATACCCCTGGGGGCCTGCTGTATACCATACTGCTGGGGCCTGTATTCCACTGGGGGGGCCTGTATACCTCACTGCTGGGGGCTTGTATACCTGTCCTGGTGGCTGTATACCATACTACTGGGGCCTGTATACCACACTGCTGGGGGCTGTATACCTGTGCTGGAGTCCACCCTCGGCTTATACGCGAGTCAATAAGTTTTCCCAGTTTTTGGGGGCAAAAGTAGGGGGGTCGGCTTATACACGGGTCGACTTATACACGAGTATATACGGTAGTAGTTAAAAAATGATGCAGAATGCTAGGGTAATATTAAGATAATTAGGTGATGTTAGAGGATGACTGATGTAGTATTACTATAAAAAAGGGGAACAAGTATTAATAGAACGACTGAAAGTGACCCACAGCTTTATTAATGGCCCACAACATTATCAATAATCAGATTCAATCCTCATGGAGTTAAGTTGCCGAGCTTGAAAATCCAGTAGCTCTCCTTATTAATGAGTCACCATAACCATCGTAAAGAAGTATGGACAATTATGGCCACTTTACACACACCAACTTATCTGTCCAACTTCTGAACAACTTACTGGTTGCAGTGAAATCATGGACACATTGTTCCATTTGTACACAGCCACAAAATAGAACAATGTGTTCATGATTTCACTGCAACCAGTAAGTTGTTCAGAAGTTGGACAGATAAGTTGGTGTGTGTAAAGTGGCCCTTACACATTTGAAGAAAAAAGATAATTTATTTTTAGGTGAGAGATAAGCTATTATTTCCTTGAGAGAGAACAAGGATATTGTCATTAAGAATGCGGACAAGGGGGTAGGATAGTAGTTATGAACAGAATATGGTACCTGAGGGAGATAAAACGGATTCTGAGCAATGTAATGTATTATAGAAAAAGTATCTAAATATCCCTAGATACCAGGTACCATTCTTATATTTCCTCCCCAAAATTCAAAAGGATGCCTCTAATCCCCCGGCCGCGCCGATAATTTCAGGACTAGGGTCAATTACATGTGATCTATCACATTACATAGATCTGTTTTTACAGAAATATGTTTTGAAATTAAATTCTTACTTGAGAGACTCATCCCAACTAATAGGTCAACTTAGGAAACTTGCTCCTTTTACTAACTGTTTGATTCTAACTCTGGATGTTAACGCCCTTTACAGCAATATCCCACATGACCTTGGTCTAAATGCAATATATCTTTTTTTGTCTAATGACGACATGATGCATAAGGGTCATTCCATGTCAAGTGAACCAATGATTATTACCTCTATATTTTTAATTCTTTTGAGATTTTGTTATTTGATAATAGCATGTCAGACAATGCAAAATGTGAAGAGAAAAATTTTTTTAAAAATTTATTTTTTTTTAAAATGATTTTCAAAGTTCGGAAAAAGTGTGAATTTCGCTGTTGCCTGCCTTTACGTTTCTCCTCATAACTAAGGCTAGGAATAAGATAGAGAGACAAAATAAACACCATTCTACTCAGAACTATACAGGCTTTCACCAGATATGTCACAAGAGGATCTTTGTTAATATTTTACCCATGTGATCGCAAGCGCAAAACTTTAAAACGTATTTCCGAAAAATCGGCGCGCTTTAAATATTTCAAAAACTGCCCATGTGTCTGCTTTGCTCTTAGCCACATCTGTACCAAATTTCAAGTTGGGATCGCAATGGGATCATATTTTAACATATTTTACTATTAATAGCGTCAATGGGTCATTCCATATCAAGTGATCTAAATATGAATATTTTTTTTTACCTGACGTCTTTAGATTTTTTTTTTTTTTTTTCCTTTATGAAGTACTACTTTAGTTAATTACAAATTAAAAGTTTGGAATTTTTTTCTTCATCAGTTAATTTTTTACAGATTTTTAAAGTTTAAAAAAAGGGTGAATTTTGGCCTGGTACGACTTTAAATTTTTTTATCTCGGCTAGAAATAAGATAGAGAAACAAAATAAACACCATTCTACTCAGAACTGTCCAGGCTTTCACCAGATATGTCACAAGAGTATATTTGTTAATTTTAATTTTTTACCTCTGCGAATGCAAACGCAACATTTTGAAACGCATTTCCGAAAAAAACATTTTAATAAAAATTTTCCAAAACTGCCCATGTGTCTTTTATGCTCTTAGCCACATCTGTACCAAATTTCAAGTTGGGATCGTGATGGGATCATATTTTAAAATATTTAACTATGGTTAATCTCATTTTTATTAAATTTTGAAAAAACATATGAAAGACATACATTCAATCTTTTAACAAAATCTTGAGACATATAAAATATACAAAAAGAGAATTCACAAAGTTATTAGTAACTTTAAGATAAGCTGCAAATTTACTTTTGCGCTTATCTCTGGTGCAATATATACTACAATCTAAATATAATTCCAAACACTCAAGTATACAACCTTTCTCAGGGTTTTGAGATGTTCTGATGTCAAGGGGACAAGCAGCCCCAGCAGAATGATTTTTATTACTTGGCCCCTTCTAACAGGTTGACCACGTAAGTGGGTCATTACCCGTTGAGGCCTAGTTGGAATAGTCTATCGACTGGTGTACCGGAAAGGAAGGCCGAAATATTAATGATCTACTCACAGCTCAGAGTTTTCGATACCTGTCTAATGTTCACTAGAATTCTGAAGGTATAGGCGTAGAAAGGAAATACCTAGACTGAATGTATCAGATGGGAAGAAAAGAGAGATAGAAAAGAAGAGAGAGAGAGAAGAGAAACAAAAACCATTAGAAAAAGTTATACTGGAAAGAAAAGCCACGTAAGAAAAAAAGAAAAAAAGGAGGGGGGGGGGACGGGTGAGGTATGGGAAGGAGAAAGGGTACTCATCCCACTGGCTCCCCATCAGCCAGAGGTCGAGCCATATTATCTGTGCTGGAAAAGATACTCCTAAATTCTGCAGAGTCGTGAAAAAGAATCCATTCAACCCAAATCCCTAAGAATTTGTTCCGAGATCCCGACGCATCAGCTGCGAGCTCCTCCATTCGATATGTGTCCATCAATTCTTTGAACCAATCAAGTAGAGATGGAGCCCGGCTTGATTTCCAGAACCTCGGGATCACAGCACGAGCAGCCGAGATGCAAAAGCGGAGAATATCCCTCTTCTGTAGCCCAATAGGACCTGGAAAAATGGATAACATTGCCGATTCTGGGCAGCATTCGGCTTGTTTACCTGTTATCCGGGCGTATGCATTGAAAACCTCAGACCAGAACCGCCGGATTTCCCCACAACTCCACCAAATGTGTATCATTGTACCCTTCTCTTCCCCACAGCGCCAGCAGGTATCAGGGGTTCCAGGGAACATGTTCCGGAGTGTCGTCGGGCACAAGTACCATCTAGTGAGCAGCTTATAGCTTCTTTCTTGTGCAGAACAAGCGCTAGCTAGTGAGTGAGTAAATATAAAGCATTTCTGCCAATTAGCTTCTGAAATGCTACACCCCAATTCCCTCTCCCAAGCACGTTGGAAGTAAAGGGTGCCCTGCTCTCTCATGGACCCTAAGGCCTGGTATAGAACTGATATTTTGCGCCTCGGTGGAGCCTCCAGTTGGAATAACCTCTCCAATACGTTGGGCGTCAATCTTACCCTGCAAGAGTGGTCAGCTGAATATAATTATGCTCTGTATTGGAGAAATTCGAATCACTTAAGAGGTCTCGTAGGTTCTTTGAGTTGTAGCTCTGCCATCGGGGGCAAACCACCACTGGACAGAGTCTGTCCTACTCGGGTGTCATCCACAATCCGCCAACATAAAAATCTCTGCCTGTCAAATCTGGGTGGGAAAGATGGGTTGGAAAAAAGGGGAGTCAAAGGGCTAAGTCTGTCGTTTAAGCGGAGGGTTTTCGTCACTAGGTGCCATACCTTCAAGGTGTTTCTGGTCATGTCTGTCAAAGGTACTCGGTCTGTGGAGTCTTTAGGGGAAATCCAAAGCAGGTGTTTCAGCGGAATCCCCAAACCCTCTTGCTCCACCCCTACCCATTTCTTGGAGGACGCATGATAATGCCAATCTAGAGCTCTAACAAGAGAGGAAGCCTCAAAGTACGCTCGTATGTTGGGTAGTCCAACCCCTCCTCTGGTCTCGGGCAAGGATAGGATATTCATTTGCAATCAGGACCTCTTGCCCCCCCAGACAAATCTAAGGATCATAGATTGCATTTTGGAGAGGAAACCTCTATCCAATAGAACAGGAACTGTCTGAAAAGTATATAAGAGTCGGGGCAAGACATCCATCTTGACTACGTTTATTCTCCCGAACCAGGATAGCTTTAATTGTCTATAGGAGGTAAATGCCGATTCCGCGTTAGTCAAAAGGGGTTGATAATTTAAATTGAATATTTGTTTAAGATCTTTTGGTATAAGGACTCCCAAGTACTTAATGGCTTCTACTTTCCATTTAAATGGGAACTGTTTAGATAGATGAGAAACCAATTCTCCAGGCAAAGAAATATTGAGTGCCTCGGTTTTGGAGCAATTCACTTTAAAGTTGCTCAATTGTCCGAACCGTTCAAACTCCATTAAGACCGAAGGGATGGAGACCAGGTGCTGGGAGATGTAAAGTAGCAGGTCATCTGCAAATAAGGCTAATTTGTGATGACTCTGTCCCAGCTTGACCCCATGGACGCATTCATTGGACCTAAGTGCAAAATATTTAACTATTATAGTGTCAATTCAAAAGTCACCAAGAACACAATCAGTCATTTTTTCACAATTGCCCGTCAATAGTTTGAATTTGATATAAAGAAACATAGTCTTGTAACATCTCAAATGAAAGCTGTTACCGTTCTGAGTAAAATGATGCCTCTCCCACTTCATTATCTTATTTCTAGCCTGAGATAAAAAAAATTAAAGTCGTACCAGGCCAAAATTCACCCTTTTTTTAAACTTTAAAAATCTGTAAAAAATTAACTGATGAAGAAAAAAATTCCAAACTTTTAATTTGTAATTAACTAAAGTAGTACTTCATAAAGGAAAAAAAAAAAAAAAAATCTAAAGACGTCAGGTAAAAAAAAATATTCATATTTAGATCACTTGATATGGAATGACCCATTGATGCTCTTACTAGTAAAATATGTTAAAATATGATCCCATTGCGATCCCAACTTGAAATTTGGTACAGATGTGGCTAAGATCATAGCAGACACATGGGCAGTTTTTGAAATATTTAAAGCGCGCCGATTTTTCGGAAATGCGTTTTAAAGTTTTGCGCTTGCGATCACATGGGTAAAATATTAACAAATATCCTCTTGTGACATATCTGATGAAAGCCTGGACAGTTCTGAGTAGATTGGTGTTTATTTTGTTTCTCTATCTTATTTCTAGCCCGAGATATGATAGAAAATGTAAAGCCATACCAGGCCAAAATTCACACTTTTTTAAAACTTTAAAAATCTGTAAAAAATTAACAGATAAAGAAAAAAATTCAAAACTTTTTTTTTGTAATTAGATAAAGTTGTTCTTCAGATAGAAAATTTTTTTTAAAAATCTGAGGACGTCAGGGAAAAAAAATATTCATTTTTGGATCACTTGACATGGAATGACCCATAAGGAACAAAAAGAATTTTTGAAAACGGCCATAATGTTTACATTGACCAACAATGTGTTTACATTTGAGAGCACCATGTACCGGCAATTAAGAGGCTGCGTGATGGGGATAAGATTCACCCCAAGTTATGTGAATATATTTATGGGGGTCTTCGCGCAGTCCCCTCTTGCTTCTGGACATATCGTCTTATATCGCTGCTATATAGACGATCTGTTCTTTATATGGTCGGGTTCTGAAACTGAGGTCCATAACTTTGTTGAGGACCTTAATAAAAACTCTTTGGGCCTTTCTTTTACTGCCTCTATGTCAAAAACCTTTCTCCAGTATTTAGACCTTATGGTGCGTTTGGATGACGGGGGAGGCTGTCCACTTATACACACTTTAAACATATTGATGTCAATAGCTACGTTCGTTTTGACAGTGGTCAGCTCCCCAAATGGATCACCAATGGCCAATATTGGAGGATATGAAAAAATTGCACGGAAGACTCAGATTTTCTTATATCAGCCTTGTACTGTAGTCTTTGTTACTCTCGTCTGGCACTTTAAAGGTGATATGATGGATTAATAGTAAACTGTTCCCCTTGGTGCACTGTCCCTTTAAATATGTTATTTCCTTTTAAGCCTTTGTACCACCTGATAAAGATAGCACTTGGCTATCAAAACGCGTTGTGGCATGCAAAGACTGTGAATAAAAGGTTTGTGCAAATAAATAACGTCTAATTATGCTTCCTTTGTCTCATAGTTCCATAGACCGCACTTTTAAAAATTTCCTATGTATACATCCCCCTGCGGGTGAGCGGTAGGAGCTGCTCTGAGCACTGTAATCGCAATAGAGCAATACGCGATCTGCACCATGCCTATCGCTGATCATGTGACCGGACTACGTAACTCTAACCAGGAAACACCAGAGATGGGCTGCAGCCAGGCAACTTATCAGCTTCTTTGCTACACTCATCCTCACCTCCATGCTATCACTGGGGTTGTGCAGGGTACACAACCCCAAGAGGAGAGTGGCCACTTGACACATTAAGTTGCAACCCACTAGACCACCAGATTCAGCTCATGGGAACTCTCTCAAACAAGAGGAACATAGTTGCTTCAGCAAAATTGGGATTCTATTTATTAAGAACAATCCACATAGTTAGAAAATTTATGACAAGTCATGTTTCAAGGTAAAAGTAAAGTGCACAGTGATGAGACAAACGATAACATGCAAAGAGTTGCCTCCACAACATTTTGGGACTCAGTTGACCAATGGTTACATAGGTTTTACAGAGATGTATACATATACAGATTACAAGGGTTTTTACAGTTTAGTATCGTACATGTTGTCATACATATTGTATATATGTTGCTTGGATGATAGGTTTTTACTTGGTCTATAGACAATGCAACCATACAACTTAGGTGGCCACTGTTAGGATCTTATAAGTAACATTGTTAGCACACCTGGGATGGAGCGCATCTTACTCTAGAACCACATATTCCTACATATCACAATGCCTCCTATTGCTAGGTTAGACCGTAATCCCCTTTCAGCAGTAAATCTAGATGTCACCAATCTCTGTTCAACTAACTAGAGCTCAGCTCCTGTGTCAAACTGCAATCATACCATGTGCTGCTGGAGGGTCCCTCCGTGCATGTGACCGGACTACGTAACTCTAACCAGGAAACACCAGAGATGGGCTGCAGCCAGGCAACTTATCAGCTTCTTTGCTACACTCATCCTCACCTCCATGCTATCACTGGGGTTGTGCAGGGTACACAACCCCAAGAGGAGAGTGGCCACTTGACACATTAAGTTGCAACCCACTAGACCACCAGATTCAGCTCATGGGAACTCTCTGTTGTTATCTGTTTACAGAGATCGAATCTATGTACTAGAGTCAGTAGTAGAAATCCACCTAAGGCAACAGCTTGTCCCAGATGTTGTGGAGCACATTCGTGAAATGACACAGAAAAGTTGTTAAAATCTGGATGATATGTTGAAGAGAATTCCAAAGACACATTCAGAAGTGTACAAGTGGCCCTCCAGAATCTGGATGTGAATTTAACACCCCTGTCAGACAGAATGTGAAGAAGGAACCTGTGGAGATAGAAGAAATGCTGTGTGAACTCTTTTGCAATCATGGGAGCAAATGTTGGAACAGGCAGTTCGACAAAGTGAGCTATCTTCGAGAAGTGGTCCACCACCACCCGGATGACGCAGCATTCAGTGGACACCAGTAGATCTGTAATAAATACCATAGTTATGTGAAGTAGAAGAGGCAGTCTAAACTGTTGTTGCTTGGGAGTTTTATTCCGGGCGCATGAAGGGGAAGCAGAAATGCATGCCAGGATGTCCTTTCGTGTGGATTGCCATCAGTAACACCGGGTTGAGCTGAATGGATGAAGCCATTTGAGATTTGCAGACAATTTTTCAGGATCCATGTTCAGTCCAGTGTCCAAGATAATATAGCCTAGGAAGAGAAGAGAGGACTGTTTAAAGTCACACTTCTCGAATCTGGCATATAATCAATTCTTCTGAAGTCTTTGCAAGACATGGCGGCCATACTATCTGTGAGAAATCAGGTCTGGAGAGAAAACCAAGATATTATTATGGTACACCACTACACAAGAGTACAGGCGATCTCTGAAGATATTGTTTATGAACTCTTGAAACCAGCTGGGGCATTACTCAGCCCAAATGGCATAACACTGTATCGTCCCGGATGTTAAAAGTTAAAAGTGGTCTTCTAATTGTCTTCTGCTGAGAACGACTTCTGGATAAGTCCTTTTGCCAGGTACTTTTTGCCATAATTGGACAAGGCTTGGGTCTCTGCCAGTGACAGGATAGATATGGCTTTGAGAAGCAGAGAACCTGGAAGGAAGTCAATTTGGGTAGTTGTATAGCCTATGTGGAGGTTACATCTCCGCCTATGTCTTTTCAAAGACATCATAGTAGGACTAGTAGCCAGGAAGCAACCCTGGCAGGCTAGATAGTGTCACAGGAGGCCAAACTGGTTGTGCTGAGTTGAGACACCCTTCATAACAAGATTGAGCCCAACCCCGCACCTTTCCAGATCTCCAGTTTAGAATGGGTTTGTGATTGGGGAGCCAAGGTAGTCCCAGGAGGAGAGCGTGTGACAGATTTGGAAGCACTAGAAAGGAGATCTTCAATATATGCAACATTACGACCGATGTTTCCACTTCTATGTTAGCAAAGTGTACGAACTCGAATAGAACCTAAACATCAATGGATGATACCATCAAATGACTTCAGAGACGTTGAACCAGAATCTGATACTTTTCCAACACAGCTTGCTGCAGGGAGTTTCCTGCCAATCTGGAGTCCAACACGTCTGACACAGAGAGCCAGATATCTCCACACAACACAGACACAGGCAATGTAAGCAGGAGGAGGAGTTAACCCCACCTAAGGAAACCTCCGCTAAGGCAACCTCCCCAATGTGCCCTAGGCATGGGAATTTCATAGCTTTGTTTGAAAAGAACAGATAAGATGTTCCGGCTTCCTCAATAAAAGCACAGAACTTTGGCTCAACATTGTTCCAGTCATTGCTCAGTTAACTTAACAAGGTAAACCTGCATTGATTCTGCAGCAGCAGTGGACACAGGAGACTGAGAAGTCAATGGCCTCTGGAAGCTTGGAGCTAAGTGCAAGGATCTCATCTTGCATGTCACCTCTCTGGCATGTTCCTATAACCTGAGATTTTTTCTGGTAGCCAAGGAAATTAGGTCATGTAAGGTAGCAGGCTTATCATAACCAGCAAATTCATCCTTGATCCTTCCAGAGAGACCTTACCAGAAGGCAGCCACCAACACCTCGTTGTCACATCCCCACCAGAGCCTGCTTCTACAACAACTGCTTCTTTCACCAATCACGGTCATACTCACCCTGTAGTTGGTGCTGGTGATAGAGGTCAGAACTAGAATCTATGTGAGCGCAGTCTCCGCCCATCCACTAAGATTAGAATAGCTGGTACTTGCAGTGCTTCACAGTCAGACAGACAGACTGGATGTGTGTCCTAAGCTTCAGTCTATTGGAAACCACCACACCCTATTCAGCCTCTTGCTGGAAACTGCTAAAAATAGCTTTCGGCTCCCCTGGCTAGTCTCTTGTCTTGTTGATGTTTTCCTGTGTTACCTCAGCCTGTTTATTTGGACACTTCTAGGCTCATCGAAGACCTTGCAAAAGGTCTCCAAGTACATCTGAATGTCCAAGGTGACAAGTCTCTTCTCTCCCATAGGGGCTTGATCTAGTCGAGAGCCTCTTCTCCCAGATGGGGCATTCAAAAGGACACTTTGGCTCAATCAAAAGTGACCTGGTGCGGCAGCAGTTCAAAGAGCACCACTGACTATTTGGTGAATCCTAGGCATAGCTGCAAATCATGGTGGGGTAGACAGATGTGGATCTGCTCGAGGTCCTAGGCTTGCAGACTGAGCACTAGCTGCCAAGCTTGCTGAGAATAGGCTGGTGAGGGAGAAACAGCAGGTGCCAGGGCATTCAGGTGGACATTCACTGACCACAGGAAGGTCAGGATTTGATCCTACTGTTCTCATTCAGCGGGGTCCATGGCCTGAGCATATTGTCACACTAGCGGGTGTGGACCTACTGTTCCACACAATGGTTTTCCCTGAAGTGACATATCTTGCTATCTACTGTGTCTTCATCAGAGGCTCTGTTGGTAAGGGTGGCCTGGACTGCCGATAGACACCAGTTACCACTCCAGGGCAGTTCCGAGTACTGCAGAAGCTAACTGGAGGGACATGGAAACAGGTATGGGAGGGCAAGCAACATAGAGTGGATACTGAAATCTGGCAGGATGTAGTGGGCATAAAGACTGGCAGGAAAGAGTCCATACCGAAGACAGGCAGGATGGAGTTGGTACTGGAGATGAGCAGGATGGATTTGATACTGAAAATGGAGAAAGGATGGGATCATATCTATGGAACAGAGACTTTAGCAGACAGCAGACTGGTGTACAAGTGGGGACTGGCACACAAGGATCCAGGCAGCACTTTTACTGTGAACACAGTTTGTGGAGTCAGGAGGATGGCTGCCAACACAGTATGTGGAGTGAGGAAGGGGGGAGTGAGGTAGTGAGGAATCAGTTGGGGATGAGAAAAATGTAAAGGGACACAGCATGGACACTAAATAGTGTGGGGCTGTATGGAGAGGGGGCAGCATGCATGTGTGGCGCCCCTATGGCAAGGTGCCACAGGGAAGTACTGCACCCCAATTAAAGGGATGGTGCCTCCGTAACCGTGGATGTGGGGGAATATTCAGAGTCTGCACCCCAACACCCATACACAGGCCACTTTAATACAGGGGATTGATATTCAGTAGGTCCCAGGGGGTGGAGCCTACATAGCGGGAGAAGGGGAGTGACAGCACAGTCAGACAGTTGGTGTGAGGAGAGCAAGGAAGGAAGACTCAGGGGACCCAGCGCCTACAGTGGAGGGCACCTCTTTGGAAAGGGGTGACCCAGACTCGGAAGGGGGTTTACCCAGGACTGTTCGGAGCCAGCTGGGGACCCAGGTCGACACCGGCATATCGGAGCCAAGGTAGATAGACGCAAGGTTCAACCCTAACTACAGACCAGCAAGCTAAGGGCCCAACATACACAGGGAGCTAAAGCACACCTAAAGCAGCACAACATCAGTCCCACAGCTGGGTTCACAACACCGACAAGTCAGAGACTTTAGGTAACAGACTCCGAGGACTAGAGACTTGACTCAAGAGGAGCAAATAGAGACAGAGCAAGAGAGTAACAAGACCACGAGCACCATGTCGAGGGCATCACTGTCAGACTCTGGAGAAACCTTCACGATCTGCGGTTACAATACCCGTTAACCCAGAATGTACCGTGTACCTGTTTCCATCTGGTGCAAGTAAAGAACCGTTTGAGCTGAAGTGATGTCTGTTCTCCTTTCATTCGGCGCCTGGAGGGCTACAGCATCATCACCGGAGGTGAGGACTACTACTTCCCTCATCTGCCCCACTGCCCTGAGGTAAAGCTCCACCTGTGGGGAGCTGTACTACCAAAGCTGCATTTACATCACCTCAGCGGCGAGCCGCAACGCTGAAAACCCTATTACCAGGTAATAGTGGTGGCGTCACAATACCATTTGCCCCATCATCATCACCCCCACCCCCGCCACTGAGGGTCCAGGGCACGGAATCGGGAACTGATCAGCCGTGATCCCCCACTGAAGTAACCTCCTGTCCCGGTATCCGAGTACTCCCTACCCTGTCGACTGGATCACATGGGTAGTATGATGTCACAGCATGCAGAAGAGGGGGAGTTTGATGAGGGAGAACAGTATAAACAGTTAGCAGTATAGGGGGACACAATCAGGGAGAACAGTGTGATGAGCAGGTCCAATATGGTAAGGAGTCGGCACAGTGTGGATGTCATATACCATAAGAGGGACAGTGTGTAAATCATATTTTGTGCAGAGAATACAGTGAGGAACAAATATTTATTCACATGCATAGCGTAGGGCACATTTTTTACTCAGCAGGATTTCATAATTCTATATTTGGTAAGGGTATCGTGCTGGGATGTGCTGAAAAATACTGAAGAAGATTGAAGTCTACACAGATTAGCTATGGGTGTGAAAAATCATTATGGTGCGGAGCGCTAATGGACTGGACACTCAGACTGCTGAACAGGGTAGAAGCCTGATTGCTATGTAACGATGGTGGCCATTCTCAGCAGCTGAAGCCCTGGCTTTACTGTACACATGGTGCAAAGTTTATAATAGCAAAAATAGAAAGTTTGTGGTGCCAGTTGGGATGTTCTGCAGGTATATGACTGTCACTGCAGGGGGTCTCTGGGAAATAGATGGTGATGAGCAGTGGAGACGGTTAGCCCTTCCCAACCAGTGCCGGCTTCCAGAGAGCTTATAGACAGTGTAGTGCAGCAGAGAATAAGGCAGCAGGAGACAGGATAGTCAACTTTACAGTTTACTGCAAATTCCAGACAGACCCACAGGGCAAAGTACACTTTCATCAGGCTTCAGTCTGACCTGCACAATGGGGGTTTGTATTGTGCCTTCCTGCTGCCGAATCTCTTCCTGTCTTCCTGGGCCAAAAAGCTTCTTGGAGCTTGAAACTGCCAATATTGCATAGCACTTGTTCCATGCATTTCCCCCAGTCGAGTTGGCAAGTTTGATTATTTGGGCCCACATGCCTAAAGCAGGTCCCTGATCCTATTATGCTGCTGGGCTCCTGGAAACTGCCCATGCTGCTGGACATTAGAGTCCCACACAATAATTCTGATTCACCTTGAAAGTTGGGGTGGCCTAGGGACCAAGATCTTGCCATTTGCAGCTTTTCTCTTCAGAGGAACTCATCAATGATATCCTCCTTCTTACTCCACTACAATTAAAGTGACTCCATAAGCACCTCCTCCCCCAGTTAGGGACTGTAATAAGCTGTTCTGCCTTCTTCCACATGTGGGGCTGTGGATATCAAGCATACAGCTTAACCCTTGTTCACTTCCCCAAGGAACAGAATGTAGGATTTCTGGAGTCTATATTTATTGATGTGATGAACTTGATTGTGTGAACGATAATGTGTGGTAAAAACTATAATACAAGTACAGAATAATCACAGTCAGTACTTGGTGCATTAAAGAAACTAGCACTAACACAGTGACAACACAGTTTACAGTCAACATAAGTAACTAGGGTAAACGTCACTGCAGCAGGCTCTATTCTATACAGAATGCATCTATCTGCATATAGTAGAAAAGGCATTAGCTCAAATAGTGTATCTCAGAGCACAATACACTTCACTTTACAGTATTTTGCACAGAAATACCTTTATCTACATACAATGCAAACATGCTAGCATGAAGAATTACAAGGTACAACATATCACCTATCACACAGATTCTACACAAAACATGTAACTGCATTGCTCTTACTGGAATCATCTGATAAGAGTAAAGTTGCAAGGAATGGAGAGCCTGAAACACACGTCTTATCTTCTCACTGGAGAACTGGGAAACTGACAATAAGGATCTCTTTCTCCTGTAGGAAGGAGGGGGGTGGTTCCTTTGCACACACTATTCTTAAAGGGGACAGACTAAGAGCTCTGCTAGATCATGTCTAACATCTAAACAACGTAAACAGGCAACTAATGACTTCTACAGGTCATAACTAGTATAACTTTATGAATACTTTCTTAGCTGCTCATAAATGGGCAGAACATAAGCCCTAAATATAAGTAAAGTGCACAGCTCCTGTAACGGGTTGGAGTTAATGTGTGGATGTAGCTTTCCCAGAAGAAAAGTCAAACTGAAATGAGAGTTTGCAATACATAATGCAATATTACATCAGCAACCATTTTGTGGTGATACAGACTCAGGGCACCACAAGGGCATCTGGACAACATGGGTTCAAGAAAAAGATGACCCTAATTTAGAGGAAAAGTAATTTATAAAGTATCTGGATGTAAATGATTATTTGTGATACTGACTAATTCTCATCAGAATTATGATTCCTGTATGGTCTGATGATGACTGCTATCAGTTCCCAGCATCTCTTTACCATTGTTGAGGATGTAGTAGGAGCTGTAGGTTCATTCAGTACAAATGTGGGTCCAACCTGGCATTTACATTGTTTTACCATGTACTGATGGGGCCCTGATGATTACTTTGTTTTACTGATGAAGGTTGTGATGCTGATGGGTTTTTATTTATATATTTCTGTACTTCTGGAGGGTCTAGTGATGTAGTCTTGTGCTGCTAATAGTTCTGATCCTGTACACATGTAATAACTCATAACTTGTAAGCTTACTTCATACATGGCAATGGTTATAAAGTATTGTGCCGTTTACAATTTAAGGATTACTATGTTTTTGTTAGGCGCATTAAAGGAGTTGTCCCATGTCTGTGATGAGTCTGCAGTCATTCTATAAAAAATAGTAAAAGGAGAGCACCACCAAAAATATTTACAGTCAAATAGGGATCTCTAGACTAACAAAGGAATATGAACGAAAGAAATAGGAAAGCCTGAAGAAGCGATACAACCATGAAGAGGTTAAAGTATGTTGCAAAAATGTATTGTATAAGAAGAAGAAAGACATGAATCACAAAAACAATTAAAAACAGATTAAAAAGGCCAAAAATCAGCCATAACCTTCTGCTGTGGATATAATAATCCCAGAGAAACCTCCCTGCTAATTACAGACTCTGTTAAACCAATAACAGTTCTATAAATTTCTGAAGGTACCTTAATATAGACAAAATGGGAACAATAACAGTACAGTACATAAAGGCAGAAGTATATATGAAGGCAAACAATACCTGTAGAGGAAATTTGCTATAGAGTACTCCAACAAATATACGGTAGTGATCACATAGATGTTAATTTTATGGGTGATATTCCCCCCAATAATTCAGGGCAAAGTGGAAAAAATACTGCATATTCTACAGGACCAAAAATCTTCTAGGCATAGTTTTATCCACCCTATTATCCCCAATAATGGAGATTTATCTAGATTCAATAAACCCATAAATATATATGCTCAAGATATGCAGATGAATAAAGTTCCATAAAGCGATTTTAAGCTAGTTCTAATACACCCAAATGGGAATATAATACTCCCAAAGCAGTAAGCAGTATAAATATAAATATTAGTGGAGTGACCCCTCGTGATGTGAAACCTCATTCAGTGCATGGGGAGCAGTGAACCTTCCCCCACACCTAACTGATGATTGCTATGAGATCACATCACTTCTGACCCATACCAGCTTTCCAATTCCCATCTGTATATGTTGACCATATATATTTATGGATTTATTGAATCTAGATATATCTCCATTATGTCACGATCAAGGCTGTCTCATACTTCTTGGACTCGAACTCAACAAGTACCAGGGAACACAACAGTTTTTTACTCAACCTACTTTCCATCATCCTAAATTGCAATTATTTGTTTTGGATCGCGTTTTTTACCGTCAAACATCCGGTACCGCAATGGGGGCGTGTTGCGCGCCCTCATATGCTGGGATTTTTTTGGGGTGGTGGGAAGAAATGTGTGTCTACAAATCAGTGGACTTCCAACGATACTTGTTCCTCTCGTTCAGATATCTGGATGATATCTTGATCCTTTGGACAGGATCAAAGGAGGAGTGTACTAACTTTGTTAGAGAACTTAACAACAATTCTCTTAATATTGCCTTAACTTCACAGACACCTTCTTTGTCAGCTGACTTTCTGGACCTTAGGTTAAAAATATCAGGGACGAAGATCTACACAGACTTATTCCGGAAACCAACGGCTACCAATAGCCTCCTGCATTATGGGAGCTTCCACCCAGACCATCTGATAAAAGGAATACCCAAGGGGTAATTCATCCATCTGCGACGTAATTGTAGTAATATGGAGGACTTCCGGAGACAAGCATCTTACCTTATGGGACGATTCAAAGAAAGGGGCTACACAAAAAAGGTAATCACTCGAGCATTTCAGCACTCCCAACATTTGGATAGACGGACCCTCCTAAACCCTAATCCCCTAAAAGATCTTGAAAATCAAGGGTTAGGAGTTATAACACAGTATAATAATCAATGGGGGGACCTGAGGGAGATTGACTTAAAATTGGGATATTCTCTTGAGTGAACCCTTAATGTTTAATTGTATCCCGGAGCAACTAAGTTTGATAGCACGCAGAGTAAGGAACTTAAAGGATGATTTGTCCTCAAGTCATTTCTTCCGCCCTAGTGTTGAACTTGGGAGGGTTATATCCCTGGAGGGTTCCTACCCGTGTGGTGGATGTAATATCTGTCCATTAATGATGTCTAATGATGACCTTTTTTCTGACATCTTTCCTTCAGCAAAAAAACCGAGGGGATATTTCAACTGTAAGACACGAAATCTGGTCCATACGCTATTTTGTACTTGCCCTAAGATTTATATTGGCCAGACCACACAAGAACTTAAGAAAAGGATTCAGCAGCATCTGTTAAATATTGGGACAGCTAGAACTGATCTGGAGAAAAAGGAAAAGCACATTTCCTCGGTGGCTTCTCACTTTCTTGAAAATCATCAATGTAGTACAAGAGTAGTTCGGATTATGGGTTTAGATAAATACGGACTAACATCAGAGGGGGAAACAAAACAAAGAACCTTCTACGACGAGAATCGACATGGATCTATAGACTTAAGAGCCTAACACCAGATGGCATTAATGAAGAACTCATATATTGTCTTTTATAAATTAATTTTGTCTATGGATTATTATCATGTTGATCTGGGGAAATCTTTTGTTTTGCGAGTCTCTTTGCTCTTGCCCATGCGGCTTTACCGCATCAGTAAATCCTGGATGTCCCTATATGGAAAAACGAAACAGCGTGAAAAGTGCAATTTCTCCAACCTGGGACATGATGTGCCTTGGTTGGATAATTTTCAGGTTAAACTAGGGATACTTGTTGTACATATGTTGCTGCACACTGGGTAGGACCTGTCTGGACCACCAGTTGGTGCTATATATAATTTTTTTTTTTTTTTCAGTATATGGGGCTGTTTAAAATGGCTAACTGTAGCCTTTATTCTACTCCATATATATCCTGGGCAAGTGATCATAGCGTTTTCTTCTTTGTATATGAAATCTGTTCTCTTGGAGTGACCTCTGTGATTTAAGCTATGTTCGCTGCTTTATTTGGCAGTGACCTCTGCAATTGGTATTATTCAGTCTCATATCATCATTTTCAATCTAGACATAGTATACACTGGGTAGGACCTGCTTGGACCACCAGTGGACTGTGACTAGAGTATTTGGGACTGATTAAAATGGTTAATATATTGTACCAGGAGTGACCCCTTGTGGAATAGATGATTTTCATTGCCTTTTCCTGGCGGTGATTATTGCCTTATAAAAATAAATAACGTGATGCTGTGAGTGCTGTAATGAATAGCCTTAAATCCACTATGTCTGTGATGCTTTGGTATATTCATGTCCATTATATAAATCACCTATATTTAATGGAGAACTACACCCCTTGGGGTGACAGCTCTTGGGTGGCATTTAATAATATGGATTAGGAACCATTTGATGGTCCTTGATGGATTTGGGAAATATCATGATGCGTCTCTATCTGCCTCTGAATCATATACTTGCTTTGTGTGGATTTCTGTTCATGAAATGTATCCCTATCCCTCATGTCCTGGTAATTGGGTGTACAAAGTATGTATAGTGTTCACTTGATTGATTTGATGATGCATACCTGAATGACATCATTAACGTTTTGGAATAAGGTGTATGGCGCTAATGATTAAGGTTATTGTAACATTATCTTGCAGTTAGATATGCACTTTGCACAAACCACCCATGCGCACTTTAAATATGCCCTCTGGATGAGAGCTGTGATCTGACCAGTTCCAGGTATACGCTGCCTAGTCTATAGATATGTGCATTTGAGGGTTATGACTACTTAATCTGTCTACACATGCTTGATGATACCGCTGATGTGTTAAGTTCTGTGCATTTTCACAATATTCATTGCTTTCTGTGAACTACCATTACTCTAGTGTTATGATTGCAGGGGACGGACTGGCCTCCCAGCTTCCCCTGCACACAGCTGATGGGGATGAGGAAATCTAACTAACAGAACAGTATGTTCTACTAAAATTAAGAGGAGTAATGGAGGACAGAGTCACATTTCCCTGATGAAGCTGCCAGGCGCAGGCAGCGTAACGCATGGGGAGCGCCACACCTCCTGCTTCTGCACATAAAACTTGGGTAAAACTGGTCTTTACTGGTACTAAAACTATTTCCATCATTCTAAAGCTGAATTGGCATAATTGGGAATTGGAAAGCTGGTATGGGTCAGAAGTGATGGGATCTCCTAGCAATCATCAGTTAGGTATGGGGGAAGGTTCACTGCTCCCCATGCACTGAATGAGGTTTCACATCATGAGGGGTCACTCCACTAATATTTATACTTATACTGCTTACCGCTTTGGGAGTATTGTATTCCCATTTGGGGTGTATTAGAACTAACTTAAAATCACTTTATGGAACTTTATTCATCTGCATATGTTGACCATATATATTTATGGGTTTATTGAATCTAGATATATCTCCATTATTGGGGATAATAGGGTGGATAAAACTATTCCTAGAAGATTTTTGGTCCTGTAGAATATGCAGCATTTTTTCCACTTTGCCCTGAATTATTGGGGGGAATATCACCCATAAAATTAACATTTATGTGATCATTATATTTGTTAGAGTACTCCACAGCAAATTTTCTCTACAGGTATTGTTTGCCTACATATATACTTCTGGCTTTATGTACTGTACTGTTATTGTTCCCATTTTGTCTATATTAAGGTACCTTGAGAAATTTATAGAACTGTTATTGGTTTAACGGAGTCTGTGATTAGCAGGGAGGTTTCTCTGGGATTATTATATCCTCAGCAGTAGGTTATGGCTGATTTTTGGCCTTTTTAATCTGTTTTTAATTGTTTTTGTGATTCATGTCTTTCTTCTTCTTATACAATACATTTTTGCAATATACTTTAACCTCTTCATGGTTGTATCACTTCTTGAGGCTTTCCTATTTCTTTCGTTCTGCAGTCACTCTATGTGACTGCAAACTTCCGAATTCTCACACTTCGCACACTCCACTGTCACGGGTGGCACGGATGACAGGGTGGAGGCCACGCGCAGACGATCCCAGCGTTTGGCCCATCAGCCATAATGGTGGAGGATGGTCCGTCTCTTTCAGGGGCATTTACCTTCTGTGTTGATGGAGAGAAGGTGTGATGAGATCTCTCTATTATGGGGAGACGGCTGTGGAGGTCTTGCGCTCGGTCTGGTTTTATCCACCTATGTTTTAGGTCACTAGGACCCAGCAGACTCCTTCCACCTTTATAAGGAGGTTCATTACCCTTCCTCGGTGCAGGTGATAGTTCCTTGTGCACACTTTATCCTTGCTCCAGCAGAAGCTGAGATGGTGGAGGTTGCTGTGTTCTGCTGTCAGATAAGTGTTTCCTTTTCCCAAATGTCTGTCTTCCCTGGTGTTTGTCTCTAGTTGATAGTGGAGGGGTCTAGTGAACCTCTCCATCTGATCCTTAGATAGGATAGATCTAGGATCAGAGAGGGACGAGGGTCGTGGTCGGCGACAGTTGAGGAGACTGTATAGGGACGTTAGGGCAGACAGGGTCAGCTCTAGGAAGTCTAGGGGTCACCGTCTCCTTCTTGTGCCCTTAGCATTAGGGACTCCTGATTCCCCCCCCCCCGTCGTTATCCTACGCTGGGTGTCTTCCCCACTCCCAGCGTGACATCCACGCTGTCAGGATTCTCTTTTGCTGGCGGTGAGAGTGGGAGGTCACGACAGCACAAGTATGCGATTTACATGCACTCACATACATGCTGACTAGACATTTGAGGCTTCAATTTATGAAAATCAATTGAGTGAAGCCGAATGTGGACAGAGTAGAGAAATTGCATGCTTGTGCTCACATGACCGTCCAATTTTGCTATTGGCACAGGAGAATCCTGAAAGTGTGCAGATCAAACGCTGTGAGAATTCAGAGGCCTGCAGTCACCTAGAGTGACTGATGACTTTCATCTTAAACCTGGACAAGCCCTTCAATTATAACATTAAGCACTGGAGTATGCCCATTCCTAACAGCGTGTTATATACTCACTGTCAGGATTCAGCTCTGTTTGCTAATGCTAGCAGTCATCAAGTGGCCACACCACTCATATGTGATTTTCATACTATATTTTACATTATGGTCATATTACAGCTTTTCTTCCTGCTTCTCTATTTTTTACTGAACATTGAGAGAATAAGGAAGAGCAGCCCGTCAGCATGTGACTGTAAGTATGCAAGTTGCAAATGGATGATTGATCACATGACTACTCAGACCGCATGGAGTTGGGTGGTAGGCACCAAGCTGAATTCTTGCCCCAGGTGCCAGAAAACTTAGACATACCAGTGCATACATAGATAGAGATGAGTGAACCTTTTGAAGTTCGGGTTCGGGCGGTGCAGCTGAAGTTTTTAGCACACGGTTTGTAACCCAAACTTGACCCAAACCTCCTTGGAAGTCACTGGCAGATCACCTCTCCACTCACATACAGCCAGCCATAAGTAAAACACTTCTGGGGGTGGGAGAGAGGGTTTATTTTTTCCCAAACTAATTTTGGACACACACTACACCAAAAAACTGTGCTTATAAGTCCAATTCAAGCCAATTAAACACTGCATGCGGCTCGCACTGGGCCATGAACCAACTATACTCGATCACAGTGAAGCTCCAGAGCAAGCGTAAAGCACCTGAACTCCAAGCCCGGACAGGTTTGCTCAACACTGGGAAGTTCGGCAAGCCGAACCAAACTGAACCTTAATAGCTTTGTTCATCTCTATACATAGAAACAATGGGAGTCCATAGGAAAAGTTGTATTATGGCACATAAGTGCAGTCATAGAAGATAATTCCTAACAACCTTTAACCCCTTCAGGACCCAGCCTATTTTGACCCTAAAGACCTTGGCCTTTTTTGCAATTCTGACCAGTGTCCCTTTATGAGGTTATAACTCGGGAACGCTTCAACCGATCCTGGCGATTCTGAGATTGTTTTTTCGTGACATATTGGGCTTCATGCTAGTATTAAATTTAAGTCGATAATTTTCACTTTTTTTTTTTTTTTCTGATAAACAAGAGAGATATGTAACAGAAAAAAGTTATTATATAATATTTCCCACATGTGTACTTCACATCAGCACAATTTTGGGAAAAAAAAATTTTTTTGTTAGGACGTTATAAGGGTTCAAAGTTCATGAGCAATTTTTCATTTTTCAACCAAAATTTACAAAACCATTTTTTTTAGTGACCACATCACATTTGAAGTCCTTTTGAGGGGTGTACATGACAGAGAACACCCAAAAGTGACACCATTCCAAAAACTGCACCCCTCAATCTACTCAAAACTACATTCAAGAAAATTATTAACCCTTCAGGTGCTTCACAGGAACTCAAGCAAAAAGGAAACAAAAAATGGATATTTTAATATTTTTATCAAAAATGTTCTTTTAGCCTCAATTATTTCATTTTCACATGGGCAACAGGATAAAATGGATCTTAAAATGTGTTGTGCAAATTCTCCCGAGTACATCGATACCTCATATGTGGTCATAAACCACTGTTTGGGCGCACGGCAGGGCTCAGAAGTGAAGGAGCGCAATTTGAATTTTGGAGCTAATTTTACATTCAAAAAGTGAAATTGCGCTCCTTCCCTTCTGACCCCTGCCGTGCGCCCAAGCAGTGGTTTATGACCGCATATGAGGTATCGGTGTACTCATGAGAAATTGCCCAACAAATTTTAGGATGAATTTTATGCTGTTGCCATGTGAAAACGAAAAAATTTAGGCTAAAAGAAAATTTTTGTGAAAAAAAAAGTACTATTTCATTTTCACAGATCAATTTGTAAAGCACCTGGGGGTTCAATATGCTCACTACCCATCTAGATATGTTCCCTGGGGGTTCTAGTTTCCAAAATGGGGTCACTTGGGGGGAGCTCCAATGTTTAGGCACACAGGGGCTCTCCAAACGCGACATGGTGTCCGCTAACAATTTGAATAAAAATCAGCTCAAATTGTTAGCTGTAACCATGTTGTGTTTAGTGAGCCCCTGTGTGCCTAAACATTGGGGCTCCCCCACAAGTGACCCCATTTTGGAAACTAGACCCCCCAAGGAACGTATCTAGATGCATAGTGAGCACTTTGAACCCCAAGGTGCTTCACAAATTCATCCATAAAAATGAAAAAGCACTTTTTTTTCCACAAAAATTTTCTTTTTTCATTATTATGGATCAATTTGTGAAGTACCTGGGGATTGAAAGTGCTCACTATGCATCTAGATACGTTCCTTGGGGGGTCTAGTTTCCAAAATGGGGTCACTTGTGGGGGAGCTCCAATGTTTAGACTTGTGGAGGAGCTCCTATGTGGAGACGCACAGGGGCTCTCCAAACGCAACATGGTGTCTGCTAACAATTTGAGCTCATTTTGCATTCAAATTGTTAGCGGACACCATGTCACGTTTAGAGAGCCCCTGTGTGCCTAAACATTGGAGCTCCCGCACAAGTGACCACATTTTGGAAACTAGACCCCCCAAGGAACTTATTTAGATGCATTGTGAGCACTTAGAACCCCCAAGTGCTTCACAAATTGATCCGTAAAAATGAAAAAGTACTTTGTTTCCACAAAAAATTTATTTTTTCATTTTTACGGATCAATTTGTGAAGCACCTGGGGGTTCAAAGTGCTCACTATGCATCTAGATAAGTTCCCTGGGGGGTCTAGTTTCCAAAATGGGGTCACTTGTGGGGGAGCTCCAATGTTTAGGCACACAGGGGCTCTCCAAACGCGACATGGTGTCCGCTAACAATTTGAATGCAAAATGAGCTCAAATTGTTAGCAGACACCATGTTGCGTTTGGAGAGCCCCTGTGCGTCTCCACATAGGAGCTCCTCCACAAGTGACCCCATTTTGGAAACTAGACCCCCAAAGGAACGTATCTAGATGCATAGTGAGCACTTTCAACCCCCAGGTGCTTCACATATTAATCTGTAAAAATGAAAAAGTACTTTTTTTCCGCAAAAATCTTTTTTTTTCATTAATTTGTGAAGCACCTGGGGGTTCAATATGCTCACTACCCATCTAGATATGTTCCCTGGGGGGTCTAGTTTCCAAAATGAGGTCACATGTGGGGAAGCTCCAATGTGGAGACGCACAGGGGCTCTCCAAACGCGACATGGTGTCCGCAAACAATTTGAATAAAAATCAGCTCAAATTGTTAGCTGTCACCATGTTGCGTTTGGTGAGCCCCTGTGTGCCTAAACATTGGGGCTCCCCCACAAGTGACCCCATTTTGGAAACTAGACCCCCCAGGGAACGTATCTAGATGCATAGTGAGCACTTTGAACCCCCAGGTGCTGCACAAATTAATCCGTAAAAATAAAAAAGTACTTTTATTTCCACAAAAAGTTTCTTTTTTCATTTTTACAGATTAATTTGTGAAGCACTGGGGTGTTCAAAATGCTCACCACCCATCTAGACAAGTTCCCTGGGGGGTCTAGTTTCCAAAATGGGGTCACTTATAGGGGAGCTCCAATGTTTAGGCACACAGGGGCTCTCCAAACGCGACATGGTGTCCGCTAACAATTTGAGCTGATTTTACATTCAAATTGTTAGCGGACACCATGTCACGTTTAGAGAGCCCCTGTGTGCCTAAACATTGGAGCTCCCGCACAAGTGACCACATTTTGGAAACTAGACCCCCCAAGGAACTTATTTAGATGCATTGTGAGCACTTAGAACCCCCAAGTGCTTCACAAATTGATCCGTAAAAATGAAAAAGTACTTTGTTTCCACAAAAAATTTATTTTTTCATTTTTACGGATCAATTTGTGAAGCACCTGGGGGTTCAAAGTGCTCACTATGCATCTAGATACATTCCTTGGGGGGTGTAGTTTCCAAAATGTGGTCACTTGTGGGGGAGCTCCAATGTTTAGGCACACAGGGGCTCTCCATACGCAACATGGTGTCCGCTAACAATTGGAATTGTTTTTTGTGGAAAAAAAAAAGAACTTTTTTATTTTTATGGATCAATTTGTGAACCACTTGGGGGTTCAAAGTGCTCACTATGCATCTAGATACGTTCCTTGGGGGGTGTAGTTTCCAAAATGGGGTCACTTGTGGGGGAGCTCCAATGTTTAGACACACAGGGGCTCTCCATACGCCACATGGTGTCCGCTAACAATTGGAATTGTTAGCTGACTCCATGTCGCATATGGAGAACCCCTGTGTGCCACTAGCATTGCTACCAGCACAAGGGCAACTGGAAAAGTTGGGGTACAGCACCAGAAAATGGCACCTCTAATGTGCTATTTCCTGGGGTGGCTGTGGGTTGCAATTTGCAGCGTGGGGGGGCCACAACATTTGGGTCTCTCCACGATGAGGATTGCAGCCCCCCAACTGCCAAGTTGTACCTGGCTGGCATCCAAAAATAAGGCAAAGATCCTTGTCATTTTATTGGTAGAAGTAAAAAAAAATCGCATGGGGCTCCGCCTTATTTTTGGTCCAGCCAGGTACAACTTGGCAGCTACGGACTGCCAGCAACTCCCAGCTGTCTCGTTGTACCTGGCTGGTAACCAAAAATACAGTGAAGCCTATTTTATTTTTATTTCTGGAATTATTTCTAGAAAAAAAATGACATAGGGCTCCATCATATTTTTGGTCCAGCCAGGTACAACTTGGCAGCTACGGACTGCCATCAGCCCCCAGCTGCCTCGTCATACCTGGCTGGAACCAAAAATACAGCGAAGCCTATTTTTTTTTTTATTTCTAGAATTATTTCTAGAAAAAAAATGACATAGGGCTCCACCATATTTTTGGTCCAGCCAGGTACAACTTGGCAGCTATGGACTGCCACCAGCCCCCAGCTGCCTCATCATACCTGGCTGGAACCAAAAATACAGCGAAGCCTATTTTTTTTTTATTTCTAGAATTATTTCTAGAAAAAAAATGACATAGAGCTCCGCCATATTTTTGGTCCAGCCAGGTACAACTTGGCAGCTACGGACTGCCACCCACCCCCAGCTGCCTCGTTATACCTGGCTGGAACCAAAAATACAGCGAAGCCCATTTTTTTTTTAATTTCTAGAACTAATTCTAGAAAAAAAATTATGTGGGGCTCCGCCATATTTTTGGTCCAGCCAGGTACAACTAGGCAGCTGGGGACTGGAATCCTCAGCATAGAGAGGCCCAAGCGTTCTGGGCCCCCCATGCTGCGAATTGCAGCCCGCAGCCGCCCCAGAAAATGGCGCATTCATTGAAGCGCCATTTTCTGGCGCTGTACCCACGCTCTTCCAGTTGCCCTGGTGGCGGTGGCTAACTGGGTAATAAAGGGGTTAATGCCAGCTTTTTAATGGCAGCTGGCACTAAGCCCGAGATTCATAATATAGGGCCAATGTTAGACCCGCCATTAGGAATCTCTAGTATGGTAAATAGTCAATAAATACACACAGAGAAAAATCTTTTTATTTGAAAAAAAAACAGACACAATTCGGACTCCATCTTTATTATAAAAAGATCCGACGTAGTCCACAACGAAGGTCCCACGACGCTCGATCGCTCCGACGTAGTCCATAACGAAGGTCCCACGACATTCAATTGTCTCCGACGTAGTCCACAACGAAGGTCCCACGACGCTCGATCGCCTTTGATTTCAGATCGCTACTCTGGAGCCCGATCCGCCAGCATGGTGATTGAGCTGCAGAAAGTGATCTGAGACCCCAGGCGCAGTGACCCACTATGTGCATCACTGCGCCTGGGCTGCCAGATCGCTTTCCGCAGCTCGATCCCCATGCATGGGGATTGAGCTGCGGAAAGTGATCTGGCAGCCCAGGCGCATTGACCCACTATGTGCATCACTGCGCCTGGTCTGTCAGATCTCTTTCAGCAGCTCGATGCCCATGCAGGGAGATCGGGCTGCAGAGCAGGGATCTAAGAGCCTGGGCACAGTGACCAACTATGTGCCCAGTGATCACATAATGGCCACTGTGGATCACTGTGCTGGAGCTGTCAGATCATTTCCTGCAGCTAGATCCTCAGGATCCAGCTGTAGAAAGTGATCTGACAGCTCCAGCACAGTGATCCACAGTGATCACATAATGGTCACTGTGGATCACTGTGCTGGATCTGTCAGATCACTTTCTACAGCTGGATCCTCAGGATCTAGCTGTAGAAGTGATCTGACAGCTCCAGCACAGAGCTGTCAGATCCCGGAGGCGGCGCAGAAGAGGAGGAGGAGCAGGACGCAGCGCTGACAGCCGGGCCGCCGGAGGGGTGAGTGGGAGAGGCGATCGCCGCTCCGGTGATTGGGGGGGCAGGAAGGGGGAAGAGGGGGCCTGACAGGGGATGGGGGGCGGACAGGAGATGGGGCACTTAGGAGGAAGCGGGGGCAGTGAGGAGGAGGGGGGCGGCAGAAAGAGGAAGCGGGCGCAGGGACAGGAAGCGGGCGGCAGGGACAGGAAGCGGAGGGGGGGTAAGAAAGATGAAGAGGTGGCAGGAAAGAGAGGTGGGGGACAGGGGGGCAGTTAGAGGATGACAGGGGAGAAGATTGGAGGGTAGGGATAGCAGCGGCAGGCAGGGAAGCATTACAGGCGCGGTGATTTTCACTTTCACTTTTGAGTGCCAATCACCGCGCCTGTAGCCGGGGGGGTGGGGGTGAGGGCAAATCGACCCCCCCTGGGGTGTTGTACAACTCCCCATGTACCTGCAGGCCGAGTGACAGGTCAGTGAGACCCTCACTCGGCCTGCAGGAGCCCGACCATTCCATGGCCCACCCCTTGGGCCAAGGGTCGGGAATGAACTTGTTTTCATGGCCCAAACGGTGGGCCAAGGGTCGGGAAGGGGTTAAAGATATAGAGATGGATATATATTGTGGTACACTGGAAAAAGCCTGCAGCCTGCTAGAGTAAGTGACAGAGCACTGAGCATATGGTTCTTTGCTCTACCACACTGTTTACAGTACCAGTGTCCTGAGGATGATTATACTGTTGATAGTGTGGCATCAAGATCAATGGAAGCTGGAAGTCATTTTTACATTGTAGGTCTAAGGGGTGTCAGAAGGAAGTCCCATAAGCTTATATAGTAAAAGCGACTTCCTGTTCACACTTAGACCCCAGTGTGATTCACCAAGATTATATAGAAGTCACATGACCCAGAAGATAGCTAGAACAAAGCTGGAAATTCGAGATAGTAGTAATCGGTATTTTACCGCATTTACAATAAATTGCATATACATTTACAGTACTTAGGTTTAGGCAATAAAAGGTTTTGGGGAGTGCTTCTTTAGAGTTAATCAGAATTTTTCTATGTAATATGAGAGCAGCGTGATGTAGGATCTGAGAGCCTGATTCCAACAATGTGTCACCGCTGGTCAGTATGCAGTCATTTATGATATTATGGGTGGCATGTTGGCTCAGTAGTTAGCACTGTAGCCTTGCAGCACTGAGGTCCTAAGGTCCTGGGAACAATTCCCACCAAGGACAACATCTGCAAGGAGTTTGTATGTTCTCCCTGTGTTTGGCTGGGTTTCCTCCGGGCACTCCAGTTTCCTCCAACATTGCAAAGACATACTGATAGGATGTTTAGATTGTGAGCCCCAATGGGGACAGCATTACTGATGTATGTAAAGTGCTATGGAATTAATAGCGCTATATAAATGAATAAATAATATTATTATTATATTAATATTCTACAATCTTTGTTAAGATTGAGCAGTGCACATCATAGCTTCAAACTTTTAGCAAAATGCCCCAAAGCTAAAACAAAGTGCTCACCACTGTGATAAATTTAGTGAATCATCAAACTGCTTAAACTTAAAAGAATAGACTATTAGCTTCGGTAAGTGTATTTTTTAGCAATGAAGAAAAAGCTGGGCAGTGCTGCTTGTCAGCAACCTGCACACTAACATTGTGTGTACACACCGCCCACTGCTGACACTGGGACCACAAAAGCTCCAGAGTTGCAATACTTCAATAACAGATAGAAAACATCGGTTGATGTTGAGAAAGAAAAAGCGGCACTCACCGAATTGATGTTTGAGTCACATTTTAATTTTTGCTGCAGGCTACAGCATGTGCAGGGAGGAGGAGTAGGAGTAATAGACAACAGCTTGCCCTTTCGCACCTATCAGGTGCTTCAACAGGTCCAAGAATCTATTTCTTGGACTCGATGAAGCACTGGACAGGCGTGAAATGGCATGCCATCATCCTTTGTTCCTACTCCCTCTCCCTGCATATGCTGTAGCCTGCAGCAAAAATTAAATGTGACTCAAACATCAATCCAGTGAGTGGCAGTTTTTCTTTCTCATTGTCAGTAAGTGCATATTTCATGTTACTAGATTGACCAGTCTTGAAAATATTCTAACCTTTAATAGGTCATCTTATTTTGATAACCGGTCCACTTGCAATATTTTATTTAATAGTTAAAAAAAGATGTGCAAACAACTAATAAAAAAATAGCCCTTGTAAGTGGTCTGATATGCGACATATTCCTTGTGGCTCATGAGATGAGTGACTAGTCTTGTCACTTTGCTGATTTTCCTCATGGATTTGTGATTTTATGCCCTTGGGAAGCTTTCGGAGAATTCACTTGTCAGATTCATGAGTCACTTTTGTCAAATTTTTGTAAAAAAAAAAAATAGAAACAGTTCTTCAATAATTATTATGAACTAGTGAATCTAGTAGAGTAACTCAAGCAAAGTACCTGTAATTACAAGACAATTTTTGTACACTTCACATGGCACGAAGACAAACCTACACCATTCTAGTTTCAGGCTTAGATTTGTCATTGAAATGACACATGGCTTTTAACAGAACTAAAGACATAGACACATATACCCCACTGTTACTCATACAAGACATGCGCTATCATCAGTAATATGAATAAGGTGAAACATTAGCAATTTCTAACATTTTCCCTCATGCATTCAGACTATTACATGGCTGTCATTACAAGACAGCAATAGTGAGATTTATTTCACATCAAAAAGTAATTTACATTTTAATTCAGGGACACCTCAGCAGAAAACTAGTAGTGAGTGACACTTTAACGTTAACTGAGCAGATAAGAGTTTTCATACAAACCACGCTTACCTTATGTAGACAATGCTAGGACATCATGTTGGATCATTATTAGATGATATTAAAGGTGGATTCTACTTTCATGTTAAAAAAGGGTATTCATTTTATCTCAATGTTAAAGGGAACTTGCCATACATATATTTAATCATTTGTATAGCACCATTAATTCCACAGTGCTTTACATACATCAGCAAGACAGTCCACATTGGGGCTCACAATCTAAATTTCTCATCACAGGGAGAACATATAAAATCATTGCAGATGTCCTTGGTAGGATTTGAATCTAGGACCTCAATGCTACTCACTGAGCCACCGTGCCATCCCAAGTGAAAAAATGCTAAAAACCTTGAAGATATGGGGTTAATCTGCAGGGTAATATCATTCTAAAACTGTGTGGCTGTCGCACTGAAAGCCTGGGTATCAGGAGGAAATTAACTTTATTTCTCCTGGCAGCCCCCAGCTTTCAGTCATACATGTGTGCCAGAGTGGCGTCAGTCATGGCTCAGTGAACTGTAACCATGCCCCAGCATGCAGCCAACAACTTACTTTGTTACTTCTTTAAAGGAAATCTGTCAGGCCAAGGATCCATGTACAACTGGTATCATATTCTAATTCCTTTCTCTAAGCTCTCCCTATCCATGTATTTCCATTATTTATGCTTCCCTCCTATCCTCTGTAAACTTCAAAATAAAAGATTAATTCTGTCTGTCAATCACAGTGATTTCTCCGCTGCCCAATCTACAAAAAAATGAATGTTCATATTTCATTATGCATGGCCCCATGTTTCAAATCCATGGGCCTTCTTCCTGGTATGATGTGCAGGTGCCCGTCATTTCCAGTTCTGTGCATTGTGGGGGATTATTGGGTGTACAGGCTGACTTCGAAATGCGCACTGCGCATGCTCCGGAGCTAGCGAGTGCACCAAATTATTCCCCACACTGCACAGGACTTGAGATGATGCGCAGTGGCATCATACCAGTAAGGTACCACCCACAGATTTTAATTAATCTGTAATGAGGCAGCAGAG
This sequence comes from Allobates femoralis, assembly GCA_033576535.1. Classification (NCBI taxonomy): domain Eukaryota; kingdom Metazoa; phylum Chordata; class Amphibia; order Anura; family Aromobatidae; genus Allobates; species Allobates femoralis. The sequence goes on from JARQOC010000003.1 coordinate 625,762,110, forward strand.
TTACCTTTTATTATTGTGATGGCTGCTTTTTTTTATCCTCTTTGTGTCTTTATCCTATAGTAGGATTAATATTCCTGATGCCCTGCATGCGAGTCAAGTTTGTGTTCAGGGAAAGACACGGATATGAATGTGATCACCCCAAGGAGGGAAAGACATCAGGGAGCTCAGCGTTCTTCAGGTAAAATGTCAGGGTTTATCCCTTCCTATTCTTCCCTAGTGACAGTTTGTTCTGTCCCCCATCTCTCCCTGTGCCGACCAGCCTCCTTGATGGAGAGCCACAACCAGGAGCTGCCATGGAGTGGTACCTGGTGCCTATTGTCAGTCAAGTTCAAACTCACCATCAGAGGCTGTGGTGAAAACTGACTAGGTACTTAGTTACACCCTTCTCAGTGTTCTCAGTGTAAGCCTAGTTCTAGGAGCAGTGAAACTACATCCCTTTCTCTTCCATCTTGTAGCATGACATTATCAGATCCTCCATATTTTTCCTGGCAGCAAGTTTTTTTTACTATTAAAAAAGATGAGGGGGGCTGACCCTGTTTGGACTTCTGCAAATCAGATCACAGTTTGGGATCTTTATCCTCTGCCTGTTTTCCAAGATCTTTTTAATCACATAATTAGGGAAAATAGTTTACCAAACTGGATCTTTGAAGGGCCTATAACATTATACATATTAGGGAGGGGAATGAATGGAAGGCAGTCATTAATACCCCAGAGGGGCAATATGAACACCTTGTCATGTCTTTTGGTTTCCCAAAAACCCTGCTGTCTTTAGCATTTTTATTAATTACATTTTTCAACATCTGGTAGGTAGATTTGTGGTTATCTATAGATTATATTTAAATTTATTCACCTGACCTAAGTGTTTATGATTTGATGTGACTGTCAGCTAAGAACATTACATTAAAAGTTACTTCCTGGAAACTAGGAGTCAGGTTCATAAGTTCCTGTAAGATTGACGCTGTGATCAATGTAGTAGCATTTCGCATTGCCTTGCTACCCGACTCTTAAAATCCTTAATGTGTTTCACCAATCACTTCTCAAAAAATAAATTGCTTTTTCGGACCCAGTACTATTGCCTCTTTCCTCAGTTATTGTCAATCAGAATCTTGAGTTGCAGGTATCCAAGATTATTGATTCCCACTTTACACACCGGTCACTTTAGCATTTTGTATATTGGAAGGGTTACGGTCAAGAGAAGAGGAAATGGGTACCAGCATCTAATATTCATGCGGCTAGGCTGATCTGCTCTTTCAATTCTTTACCCCCAGATAAACCAGGCCCTGAGGGTCTAGAGTCACCTTTTAGGAGGGAGGGTACTGTCACGGTGCTACCATGACAGAGAGTGGCCTCTCCTATTCTTGGTGTCAGAAGGTTGCAGTGTGGTGCTCCTGCAGTCTGGTCACCACAGAAGTACTGCACCTAAGCCATAGGTGTGGTATCTTACTCCCAGGTAGGAGGGGACACAAATCTGAGACACACGAACACTTGCACCCAACACCCATCCTAACCCAAGGCCAGGGGATCTTGGACGGATCCTATTGAGGAAGGGCCACATCTTCTGGCTGGGGAAGGGAGAAAGTAGAGGGGGTGGGAAAAGAACAGTTGTGAGAGAGGAAGAGGAGGAGTGTGAGGAGTTAGTGAGGAGTCAAGTTAGAGGGCGGGAGTCTAAGGGGACACAGGAGTGGAGGATCCAACCTTTGGGTCCAGAATCCAGACCCGACATGAATCTGGCGGAAGGACTGGTTGCACGATAGCACCGGCCCTGATCTGGTGGAACGCTGCATGGTCCCACGAGGAAACCGGAAACTGCTGCACCTGAATGGGCACTTCCACTAACCGTGCATATTCGCTGAAACAGTGCCTAGACTTAGGGTCAGGGGACGGGTCACCCGTTACCCGACAAGGCCCACAGCCACCTGCTTGGGATACTGTGCACGAGGACGCAGGGTAGGAGAGGCGAGTAGCCAACATGGGAGAGTTAACCTGGATCACAGACCCGGAGGAAACGGTACCCCTGCAGGGCTGGACTGCTGAATAGAATTGTGAGTAAACACTTGAGAACTGTAACCCCGGGGTGTCCTCCAGTTATTAATTCACCCTCCTGCACCATCGCACAGTTACCATCACTGTCCCAATAGACTGTAATAGTACCTTGGGGCCCTGCTCCACCTGTGCGGAGTGATGCCATTCCAGCTGCCGCACCATCAGCCCCAGTGGTCCAAATCAGCAGCGTCGGCCATCCCTTGCTATATACTACAGGTGGCGTCACGAATATCTCCTGTATATACCCCCCTTCACTGCATGCGAGGGCCACGGAGCCGGGCCACAGCCACGGTGACCTCCCACAGAACCCGTCGGCCCGGCTACCAAGTACCCCCGATCCTTACGGCCCTTGCATCAGCGCATGACTACACACATGCATGCGCTGAATGGAGGCTGCTTTGCTTTCTTGCTAAACGTGTAGATTACTCTTGTGCCGGGACTGCAAGGGTTAAAGCTGTTCTTTTGCCTCTTAATGTTTTCTGTCCTGGCCTATCTCAGCTGTTTTGTTTGATCCACTCCCCTCTGGTACTCACCTTTTAGCTTGGGTAGTTGTCAGTGATATAGGATTTAGGGAAGAGAAAAAGGGAAGAAGCTCGCCGTATACTCATATGGATTCTCCAGTGCCAATAATAATGTCTCGTATCCACATTCAATGCAGAAACAAGGAAAGAAAGATCTGGCAACTGGTCTTCCATAGATGAGTTCTTAATTGAAGCATGTTAAAAATCTGTTAAAAACACCAGACAGGGTAACACATTTTTGTAAAATTAAAATCTTTGTAAGATATAATTATATCATGATAGGTAGCTGACAGTGGAATGGTAACTCTTCTTTCACATGAGAATGCACAGAGTAGCCCATATTTGCTCCACAGGAGCAAGAATGCAAATGTCTGTTAGATTTTCCAATTATGTCAGAAAAAGGAACAGACTGGAAAACATTGTACATAAAATATTAAAGATTAGAACAGCAATGATTCACTAATGCACATGCCTTCAAGAAATTGGGAACAAATAAATACAAATACATTCTTAAATCAACTTTAGGGAATTATTAGATGCAGAACTAAATCTAATGTAGTAGGAAATATACTTAAAACTGAAAATTGCTGCACAAAGGTATTACAAAAAAATAATGGCTGCTACAAACTGCTTTTCTACCTCCCCTAAAATATAGCATCATAGCACAGAGCAGGAAACTAAAACTACCTCTCTCTTCTTGTATGTTTGCTGTTTTCTTTCTGCATTCTTCATTACATCAGATACCCAGTATACCCAGCAAGAAACCCAAAATAGTGACCTGTACCGTTTTGTCAAATTTATTTTATCAATATTGCTCAGATCATGAGTGGCTGATCAGAATGATATCAGTTATTTCATACAGTATGTAAGTTGGTTTAGAGACAAGCAGGAGTTGGACGAGGGTGGGCAGCGTGGGCACCTGCCTAGGGCACTACCTCCTGCCTGCTCTAGGGGTGTGGGGGTGCATTTCAGAAAAATAAAATCCTGACGTTGCTGATTGCATGTAGTTGCCCATTACCTATTTCTGGCAGCAGGCACTCAGGACTGTGATGGCTGTGGCATACAGGGGTGCAGTGACAGTCACTGACACTGCTCACCCCTCTCTTTGACGGTTTCTCGGCTGTGATTATTCACACTATGTGTCTGTAATACTTTTGAAGTTGGCACAGCACAGCACAAGTGCAGTGGAGCCATAATCAGTTGTTTGCTCTACTGGGATCTCTGGTGCACGCAGAGGATATTGTATATTGTGAAGTAGTGACGTCATCATGCCGTCCAACCCCCACCAGATGAAAGAGGAAATAAAGCTATGCTGGACATAGAGCCTGGATTAGATGAATTTAAGTTTTTTTTTTCATTTCTATTCTATTATTTTCCATTTAATAGAATGGAGGCTATTGTACTTAGGACCTGTGGGGACATTCCAAGAGGAGCTGTCTATGGGGATATATGGGGCTGACAATGGGGACATTATAAAAGGGGGTTGGCTAGGTGGAAATAAGGAGCTAGCTATGGGAACATAATGGTCTATCTGAGTGGACATAAGGGGATGGCTAGCTATGCTGACATTGCAAAAGGGGCTGTGGGTCCATTACAAGAAGGTAACCATACTGTAGTGGGTGCTGTCCAGGACCTTATATTGGGAGCTGTGTCATCCATACTGTATACTGGGTTGTGCAGCATATTATGCTATATATTAGGAGGCTCTGGTGGATTTCATACTGTGTGGGGTACTATGAGGGACAGCCCTCTCCTGGATCTCCTCTTACCTAACGGACCAGACTTTCAGCATCACCCACTCAAACACCTCCTCCTCACCCTACCCCCTATCTGTTGGAGTTCCCCAAGGCTTGGTCTTGGGACCACTACTCTTCTCCATTTACACTCTCGGCCTAGGCCAACTCATTGGGTCCCACGGCCTTCAATACCACCTCTATGCCGATGATACTCACCTCTACCTGTCCGGCCCCGACATCACTTCCCAACTATCCATAATCCCACAATGCCTATCTGCCATCTCATCCTTCTTCTCTGCCTGCTTCCTAAAACTGAACATGGACAAAACTGAGTTCATAGTCTTCCCCCCAAGTCACTTTTCCCCCCACCTGACCTTTCCATCACTGTTAATGGCTGCTCACTCTCACCTGTTCCCCATGCCAAATGCTTTGGTGTAATCCTCGACTCTTCACTCTCCTTCAAGCTCCACATCCAAGCCCTCACCACCTCCTGCCAACTCCAGCTCAAAAACATTACCCAAATCCGCTCTTTCCTCGACCATGACACCGCTAAAACACTTGTCCACGCCCTCATCATCTCCCGCCTTGACTACTGCAACCTCCTGCTCACCGGCCACCCTGCTACCTCCCTCACCCCTCTCCAAACCATCCTCTATTCCGCTGCCCGATTCATCCACCTGTCTCCCCGCTACTCCCCTGTCTCCCCCCCCCTCTGCCAAACCCTTCACTGGCTCCCCACTTCCCAGAGATCCCTGTTCAAAACCCTTACCATGACATACAAAGCCATACACAACTTTTCCCCTCCATACATCTCTAACATGGTCTCCCGATGCCTACCCTCACACACTCTGCGCTCTTCACAAGAGCTCCTACTCTTCCCCCCCCTCACTTCCTCCTCCCACAACCACCTGCAAGGTTTCTCTCGTGCATCCACCATTCTCTGGAACTCTCTCCCCCACCACATCAGACACTCCCCCACTCTGGGAACCTTCAAGAAAAACCTGAAGACCCACCTCTTCCTTCAAGCCTACAACCCACACTGAGACCTAACGCACTGCTCCATCTCATCCTCACCTCTCCCCCTCCTACTGTCTTCCCACCCATCCCTTATAGACTGGGAACCCTCGTGGACAGGGTCCTCTACCCTACTGTACCTGTATGAGTTGATTGTCATCATTTTTACGTTCTTGTCCTCGTCCGTCCTTACACATGTAAAGCGCCATGGAACCTAATGGTGCTATATAAATAATAAATAATAAATAATAATAATAATATAAGGGGATGTAGAGCCAGGGCCGGCGTCAGCACCCGGCGTACCCGGTCAAGTGCCGGGGCCCGACTGCTTGGAGGGGGCCCACTGGACCCCTGAGGGCTAGGGTCACACTTGTGTTGTGACCCTAGCCTGACGCAAGTATTGTCTGCTGCAGCGCAGAGCGTTTAACGCTATGCGCTGCCAGCAACTGAGCCCATAGAAACCCGATGTTTACATTGACAACCAGTGGTTGTCAAGGTAAACGTCGGGTTTCTATGGGCTGCCTCCAGCGCATAGCATTAAACGCTATGCGCTGCAACATACAATACTTGCATAAGGCTAGGGTCACAATGCAAGTGTGACCCTAGCCTCAGGGGCCCCTGAGCACTGCCCCCACAGCCAGAGCCATATCCAAGGGGCAGCTGGGGGGTCATTTTCAGGCTCCTGCAGCATCGGAGGTCTCCCTCCTCCCCCCTCCACGGGAGCCGACAGAGCTGCACACTCTGGGCTCAGGCTGACAGGACCTGTGATGATGTCAATGGATGGGGAGGAGTCAGGGGTCTCATGATCAGCTCCTCAGTGTATCCAGGACTGTGCTGCCCACCATGAATGATGCTCAAATAAGGTGAAGTTTGTGTGTGGTCAGGAGGCATTCACAGTGTGAATGTAGCAGAGGTGAGTGTGTACTAGGTGTATGGCAATTAGGTGAAGGTTATGTGTGGGGTCAGGAGGGATTTACAGTGTGAATGTAGCAGAGGCGAGTGTGTACTAGGTGCATGGAGCGGAGCCGTGTGTGTATGAGGTGTACGGAGCAGAGCCGCGTGTGTACGAGGTGTACGGAGCAGAGCCGCGTATGTACGAGGTGTACGGAGCAGAGCCGCGTGTGTACGAGGTGTACGGAGCAGTGCCGCGTGTGTACGAGGTGTACGGAGCAGAGCCGCGTGTGTACGGAGCAGAGCCGCGTGTGTACGAGGTGTATGGAGCAGAGCCATGTGTGTACGAGGTGTACGGAGCAGAGCCATGTGTGTACGAGGTGTACGGAGCAGAGCCATGTGTGTACGAGGTGTACTGAGCAGAGCCATGTGTGTACGAGGTGTACGGAGCAGAGCCGAGTGTGTACGAGGTGTACAGAGCTGAGCCATGTGTGTACGAGGTGTATGGAGCGAAGCCACGTGTGTACGAGGTGTATGGAGCAGAGCCGAGTGTGTACGAGGTGTATGGAGCAGAGCCAAGTGTGTACGAGGTGTACAGAGCTGAGCCATGTGTGTACGAGGTGTATGGAGCAGAGCCACTTATGTACGAGGTGTACGGAGCAGAGCCGCGTATGTACGAGGTGTACGGAGCAGAGCCGCGTGTGTACGAGGTGTACGGAGCAGAGCCGCGTGTGTATGAGGTGTACGGAGCAGAGCCGCGTGTGTACGGAGCAGAGCCACGTGTGTACGAGGTGTATGGAGCAGAGCCATGTGTGTACGAGGTGTACGGAGCAGAGCCATGTGTGTACGAGGTGTACGGAGCAGAGCCATGTGTGTACGAGGTGTACTGAGCAGAGCCATGTGTGTACGAGGTGTACGGAGCAGAGCCGAGTGTGTACGAGGTGTACAGAGCTGAGCCATGTGTGTACGAGGTGTATGGAGCGAAGCCACGTGTTTACGAGGTGTACGGAGCAGAGCCGAGTGTGTACGAGGTGTATGGAGCAGAGCCAAGTGTGTACGAGGTGTACAGAGCTGAGCCATGTGTGTACGAGGTGTATGGAGCAGAGCCACTTATGTACGAGGTGTACGGAGCAGAGCCGCGTGCGTACGAGGTGTATGGAGCAGAGCCAAGTGTGTACGAGGTGTACAGAGCTGAGCCATGCGTGTACGAGGTGTATAGAGTAGAGCCACGTGTGTACGAGGTGTATGGAGCAGAGCCGAGTGTGTACGAGGTGTACGGAGCAGAGCCGCGTGTATATGAGGTGTACGAAGCAGAGCCGCGTGTGTACGAAGTATGTGTACCAGTGGTAGCCCCCCGCGGATTCCGCTCCTATAGTCCCAGCCACCTTTGCCAGCAGCATTCTTCTCTAGAGTCTCTTCTGCCGCTGTCTGCATTCTGCAGCTCAGCACGGAGGGGCACGATGTCATCACTGTGCTGATATGTGCAGAGCGGCAAGAAGAAAGGTGAGGAGAAAGAGAGATCTGGACGGCCAGACACTCCGCTTGGCTGCGGTGCCACCCATATGGCAGTGCGGCTCCATTGAGCTGTTTGCATTATTTGTGTGCTTGAGAATGCTTGTGTATATACCAAGCATCCTCAGACGCACAAAAATGCAACATTTTGCATTTGAAGGGTATTTTTAAAAAGCGCAAGGGAACGCAATCACATTTTAGCCCGCTCCTAACAATGTGTAATATACTCACTGTCAGAAACAGCTCTTGCTGGTTTCAGAAGTCACTGTTCCTGTAAGGGCCCTTTCACATTAGCGGTATTTTCAAATTGCGGCAGATGCGGTGAAAAAACCGCATCTGCCACGATTACCGCATAACCGCGACACTTGCGGCACACTTACGGCAAGCCCCATGCAATGTCTATGGGGCTTGCCGTAAGGGTGCGGCACTTGCTGCACCTGCCGCACCCTTACCGCAAGCCCCATAGACATTGCATGGGGCTTGCCGTAAGTGTGCCGCAAGTGTCGCGGTTATGCGGTAATCGCGGCAGATGCGGTTTTTTCACCGCATCTGCCGCGATTTGAAAATACCGCTGATGTGAAAGGGCCCTAAGGCTGCCTTCACATAGGAGTTTTTTTTTTAAATGTGGCAGTTGCGGTAAAAAAAACCCGCATCTGCCGCATTTTCCATCTAGCGGCTGCACTTGCTGCACGTTTGCGGCAAGCCCCATGCATTGTCTATGGGGCTTGCGGTAAGTGTGCGGCAATATATATATATATCCTGTCAGGACCCGTAGAAGCGGCAGATCAACCGCGAAACGGTTACCGTCGTCCTCGTTGCAGCACCCTCCTCCCCCCTCTCTTTGTATTCCGCACAAGTAATGTGGAATTAAAAAGAATTGAAGATCAACTTTGGTGAGTGCCACTGGGTTTTTTATCTACCTTATTGGATTGACTATTCTCACTTATAGTGAGCACCCCATAGTGCTGGATTCCTTCAGTCAGTCATAATGTATGGAGCTGCACAAACCTCTATGCACGGATAGTGCCCAGTTTTCCTCTCTGCATACAGACTATATATATATATATATATATATATAGTCCGCGATATGTACTTAAAGGGGGCCCACTGAGACCTTTTCGCCCGGGGCCCACAGAAACCTGGAGCCGGCCCTGTGTAGAGCCATTATATTGTATTTGTGATGGGGGGGGTGCATAATACTTTATGGGGTGCAATGGGGGCCATCATTCTCTATAATGGGTGGCTATGATGTATGCTGAGCACAATTCTCAATCTAATGATCTTAATGATGCACTCAGCATACATTTTTGAGTTCGAGCACACTTACGGTACATTGATTTCCCAATTTTATATATGTGTATTTGACAAATGTATGTCATTTCTGTGAATATTTTTGATTATTGTATTATGTCATTCTGGTCCATACTATGACCGCTTAAAGCTATGTACCACCTTTTTTACCTCTAGCATGTCATTTAATATGTCATCAACATGTGGATGTTTTTGATTGGTTACTGATGTATATATAGTTTCAAGATCTGTACCTTGCTGGTCATTGTTTTGTGGTGTACTCCTGAGGAAGGGGCTGGGACAGCCCCGAAACACGTAGAGAAGTAATAAAGCACCAATCTTTTATGCAAAGTTTTGTTATTCTTCCCTACATCCAGCAGCGCGGATCGTAGCACCCTGGTCTTTTGGATTTGTCTGCATGTTGGTCCTTTGTGGAAGGGTGGATCCTGCAGCAGCTGTATTTGAGCGTTTAATCCGGTTGTGGGACTCACAACCACACCAGGTGAGCAGTACCTCATTTTTAAAACATCTGGTATCCAAGAGATAAGGCCCTATTGTGCCCTTGTATAACCTTTATAGGTTGTGTAAACCTCATGGTATGCTTACTTATTTAAAGGGGGGAGAGGCTGTGATGGTAGGATATAGTGGTTATATTTTACTTTATTTTACAAATGTTGTTGTTGCTGTACTGTGTATTCTCAAAAAACTCACCAAAATGTCACCACTTCTAATACCTATTGCATCTAGCAATGTATTTATGGACTGATGATGATTTTAGTTTCATTTCATGTACTGATGTTGATTTTGGTGATGAATACAGCACCAGAACAATCATCACTTCAAGATGTCATTAGAACCACCCTCAGTACAGTTATACGAGACCACTATCATCATCACCAGAACCACTATTCATACAGAAATATGGTGCCAGAACCACTATTATTCTTTTGTAAACTGTATTGTTGAATGATGGATATAAAAACCATCATACATATCCCTTTATAACGAAGTCTGTTTAGCTTCTACAAAATGTCTCCTGTACTTTCAATGTTAAACATGTACAGGACACAGATGGCATGTGGATGGCTCACAGATGAATTCTGTTTGCTATATGTGTTCTTCACTCACCCATTGACTTTTATTGACCCTTGTTATCTGTACTGATGGGAAAAATAGATGTGTATCTTTGTGTTTACATCGAGACACAAACATGTGAGCAGCACTGTAGGTTATAATTTAAAAAACAGATGCAACGGACATGTGATGGGGGCCTAAGGTATATGGGTACCTTTAGCAAGCGTGAATATGAGTTTGCTGTGTTATTTTCAGGATATTTTTACATCTTTTTAATCACTGCTAAAACTATTGTATGTCATATTACATATTACATTACTTTTTATATAATTACATACAGTATTAAAAAAATGTGAAAAGTCATGGTGTTTTTAGAAAATCTGTGCTATCTGACATTATTAATAAAGAAGGGAATGCTAGTGATTGTAAATTACCGATTGCAGATGTATGGCATGTTTGTAATGAAATATTGTCACAATCCCTTAAGCTGTCATACTCAGTTTTATATACAGGGATATACAGGAGATACTTCATTTAGATGAGAATGGTGGAGCAATAAATTAATGAACTGTTTCTAGTTAAAATACATATACGCAACAAATTATGTTAATACTAAAGGTTAACCCCTTAAGGACCAACTCACTTTGTACTTTAATGACCAAACCTCGTTTTTCGAATCTGACCAGTGTCACTTTATAAAAGAAAAGAAAGGAGAGAAGCACCCATGGGGTAACAATAAGTAATATGTTAGGGCTAAGGGGTTAAATATTGCTTACCTGATGGATTTTTGAGTGTCTCAACTTCAATAAAAGCATGTTAAAATTAGCTGCTGTAGTCACACCAGCAGGCAGAAGATCCCCTTCTACGTACTATAGATATAGGGTGACGTATAGGTATTTGTAGATGACCACGCTGCTGTAGACAATGAGAGATCCAAATGTCTTGGGGTGATCATCTCCAAACACTTATCCTACACCCCTATATACAGTGTATATATAAAACTATGGAATGATTCAACATATTCTAGTATTTCCAAACCTGTTTATTTTTTTTTTAGTTCCTCATGTTAGTAGTAAGTTTAACCCCAAAAGGTTTACTAGCAGAAAGGGAGGATGCAGAGGTTTTCTTTGCTCAATGCAACACGAAGAATACCATTTCCATCCTGATCGAGAAGGGTCTTGAGCTAAAGATCACCAGTGTAGCTGAAAAGGAGGTGCAGCTCTTCTGGACAATGCAATCATTAAGATCTTACTTGAGTTGTAAACGTGTGCCTAAAGGATTAAGAGTGATTAAAGGCGGTGTCACATGTGTCAATATCGCTAGCGACATCGCTGAAAAGTGACGTCGCTAGCGATATCGCAAGTGCGTCGTGCTGTGTGACAGGGCGATGCAACTGCGATATATCGCTGGTCGCAGGTTGACAGGTTTACAAGGATGAACGTAAACCTGTCAATCTGCAATCAGCGGTTAGGCTCGTCTGACACCGCAATAGCGATGTTGGTGGCGATCCAGCCTATACCGCAGCATTGCTGTGGATCGCTCGCTGGCTTGATCCCAGCCCAGCGAGCGATGGCTCCGCCCACATTGCTGCGGCGTCACCAGCAACATGTTGCCGTGTGACACCAAGGCTGCGATTTCAGAAATGAGCACGCACCCGCGCATCGCTTCCGTCATCGCAGCCTTCATTGACACGTGTGACACCGCCTTAAGAGCATTGCCCTCAACAATTGTGACAAGCAATTTGCCCAGAAGTGGGAACAAATTCAGTTAGATTGTTCTATGAAATTCCTAGAATTGGTTCTACAACAAAATGAACAAGAACATGAAAAATTAACAAATTAACTCTTGTCACTATGGCCATGTTCACACACATGCGTTTTTTTTGCCATCCCTGCGTTTTTGGGGTGTGAAAAAAAAACGCAGGTGCGTTAACGCAGGGTACATGTGAGTGTACATGCGTTTTTCAGGACCACTTGCGTTTTTTTCCCATACCCCAAAAAACCACTCCCCCCCCCTTGGTCGGCAGGAAAACGGAAAAAAAAATTCCTTCAGCTAAAAAACAAATTTTTATGCCATGCGTTTTTTGTTATTTGTGTGTTTGGTGAAAAAATGACTAAGTGCAAAAACGTTTTGAAAGCTTTCACACACACAAGGCATATTTTTTGGCACTCTTAAAAAACGCAAGTGCTTTTAGGAGTGCTAAAAAAAACGCAAATTGTGTGTGAACAATGCCTATGTCATGAATTGGAATCCAGAATAAAGGAAGACCAGTGGGGTAAATTCATGAATAAACTGGATGAAAAATTAATTCCCCTACAAATTGATCTAAAAAATAAGAAAAGAGAAAAATTCATCAGGGATAAAACTGATTATGAGGATGGCAAGATCTTCTCTTGGGGAAAAACTCCATGCACACCAAAGAAAAAGAAAAAATGCAGTCCTACCCCCAGCAAGCCCAGAACACCTAAAACACTGAATATTCGTACAAAACCTAACTCACAGAAACCTGCGTCATCATCCTCAGCTGAGTCTGAATATGACACTGATTCCAGCAATATAGCAGAACCCCCAACAAAAAAAGAATCATCGGTCCCTTTAGGCGCAAGATCCGCAGGGGGAGAGAAAGAAGTCACCGTACCCACACCTGGGAAGTGCAAACAGGTGTCTTGGAGGGATTAAAACCTCCACGTCTGAGGGTGTACAATTTGTCACACAAGACACTCTCTCCGGACATGTAATCAGTGTTACTAAGAGGTCTGAACTTTTGTATTCCCGAGAATTTTGATTACATTGAGTTTAAAGCTGATTTATTTAAATCAGTCTGTAAGATCCATTTGCACAAATACTTTGCAAATATAAAAAATACAAAATGTGTTTCCACTAAAATTTCAGAGAGTTCTATTAATATCGGCCCTTTTGGGATTCTTTACTAAAGATTTTTCAACAGGTCAATTACAATCCGACGATGAGGAGGTTTTGGGGGTTAATGACCCTCTATTTAGTAATAGCACACATAAGCCAATAATTAGACCTCCTTTCACAGGAGGCATAAAATCGACCTTCATGGTTCCGATAGCACCAGGCAATAATATTGACAGTAGATGTTTCAGGAGATGGTTGACCGAGACATATCAGCACTCATTTTTCCGATCCCAAATCAGAATCTTTCAAAAGCAGAGAAATCTGCATTGGATACTATGAGTAAATGGCAATACACGGTTTGTAGGAGTGCTGACAAGGGAGGGAGAATTGTCTTGCTCACCAAGGAAGCATATGAACGTCAATCTTTTCATCAACGAAATGATTGCAATATATATCAACCTTTGTCATCCGACCCCACACTTACTTATCAGAGCAAACTTTGTTCTTTGTTGAGACACAATGTGGAACTAAATGTGCTTTCAAAATCTAAAGCGGAAAAGTTATTTCCAGAATATCCAATGAAATCTCATTTGGTGTTACCAAAGATCCACAAGAACGAATTTGAGCCTCCTAGGAGGCCCATAGTGTCGGGGACAGGTTCTGTGACAGAGGCATTGTCAAAATACATAGGTTAGTTCCTGCATCCCTTCCTTGTCAACATTCGTTCTTAAGTACAGAACACTGGGGATTTTGTCTTTAAATATATCCCCGGCACACAATAAAAGAAGAGAGATGATTATCCTTTTTGTGTTTTTTATTTTTGAAGGTGAAAAACAGGTTGTATCACACAACGTTTCGGCTCCAGTTGAGCCTTTCTCAAGTGAGTCTTCTGTATATATAGAAAGGGGGTTTGTGGTTCAGTTCCCACATGAGCAACTGCTCAGGCCAGTACCTGCCTGTTTGAGGTACTCAGCATATGACTCCGTCCTTTGTGTCAGTGCAGCAGCATGGTGGCTGGTCTGGGTGGATGGACAGGAGAAAGGCTCAACTGGAGCCGAAACGTTGTGTGATACAACCTGTTTTTCACCTTCAAAAATAAAAAACACAAAAAGGATAATCATCTCTCTTCTTTTATTGTGTACTGGGGATTTTGTTGATGCCATAGACCAAATTATTTGGCATGAGAACTACAAGCTGGCATCCATCAACATTGAAAGCCTTTATACAAGAATCCCTCAGGAATTAGCGGTACCATGATTAGAAAGATTTTGGTGGCTGCATCAATAGAGCCTTCTATTATAGATTTTGTTTGTGATTCTCTGAGGTTCATTTTGCAACACAATGCCTTTACTTTTCTGGGCAAATGGTTCTTGCAATGTGAGGGCACAGCGATGGGTACCCCTGTCACTTGTACCCTTGCTAATTTGTTCCTCGCTATTTTTGAGTAAGAGTTTGTATGTTTATTATAAAACCCATACTTTAAAAACTACATACGCAATGTAGATAACATCTTCATAGTGTGGGAGGGCAGTGAAACTGATTTTTTCATCTTTCATAACCTAATTAATTGATCTCAATACTTACAACACATTTTTCACTTCAATTTTCAGGAACAAAGAGTTAGATTTTTTAGACGTAAAACTTCAAATAGTAAGCAATACAATTATGAGATCTGTTCTAAGAAAAAAAAACTGCAACCAACTCGTTGCTACATTTTCAAAGTGCCCATCCCCTACATAGAAGATTGGAGCTTCCATTCTGTCAATTCCTGTGTGTACGCAGCATTAATAATACTGAGGAAGGTTTTACACAACAAACTGATGAGTTGGAATCGGCATTACTAGATTATTACAGAGAGGCTACCCACATAGTGCCCTAAAGCAAGCTAGAGAAAAGGCTGTATCACATAGAAACATAGGGCAACCAAATACACGACAAAAACCTATCACCATTAATACAACAGACAAAAGGGAATGCAAGCATTTTCAATTTTAGATTTGGTCCAGTGTATAATGCCATCATAGCATCGATTAAAAAACATTGGCATATTGCTGAAGCAGACAGGGACTTGAGTAAACAGTACATTGTTACTCCGATGAAAACATATCGCCTGAGTAAAAATTTAGGCAACAAATTAGTTCAAAAACGTTTACAGATTCCAGCAACAACCACTTGGTTGACAAGAGAGTTGCCTAAAGGTAATTTTAAGTGTGCTCATTGTCCTTGGTGCCGATACCATGCTTTAGACAATCCCATTCATATAGGCAATAAAACACATTTGGTAAAATCCTATATTAATTGCAGGACAAAATGGTTGGTCTATGTACTGTTCTGTCCTTGTGGCAGATTTTACGTGGGCAAAACCATTCACCCACTTTCATTAGATTCAGGGAACATTATTAATCAATAACATCTGGCACCGCTTTGCCTCGCTTAATCCAACATTTTAGGGATTGTCATAATGGTAATGCTGACCTTATGACATTCGCTGGTATTGAACAGATATCCTCCTCTGGTCGAGGAGGCGATTCCCACAAGCTTTTACTGCAATTGGAAGCTCAACTGATTATTGCAACCAATGCACAGGGTGCATTAGGCCTTAACGATAAGCTTCATTTGGCAGTATACTTATAATTGTTTATTGTATTTATTATCCAGAATTGTTTGTTTGTTGTGTTGCCAGATGTTTAAGGCCTTGCGGCTGTTAGGACTACAAAATGATTAGGATGCATTGCCACTCGATACTCACCTTTGTAAGCTAATTTCGGAAGCAGACAACTCCTGAATTGGCAATTCCGTGCAGTACTCCTCATTGATCGCGCAAGTGCGGCAGGGCATCCTTAGTGACGGATTTGGCACGACTGATAATGATAATGGAGCCTGTACATTGTACTGGAACTTTCCAAGTGCCATTATAAATAAAGTTATAATGCCGCAATTACATATTGGTTTATACAGTCAGGAAAGTCTGCTTTACTAATGTATTTCATGCTATTAGCGATTCACTATATTTTTTTCTTAAATGTATTGGTATTCACATATTACTCTATTGTTCTTGCCTTCTGTAAGGTTAATGTGTTAATAATACATTTATTACCTGAAGGCAGTGACGTAAGTGGTTCCACCCATTTAAGAAGAGGAACTCACGTCACTGCTTTGTACAGTACCCGTTGAAGCGCTAACTGCGCAAAATGGTGTGACTGTTGTCCGATCCTGCTGTCCTCCTTCCCCTGCACTGCTGTAACCTTGATTTAAATGGAATAAACTTCCCTGCACTGCATGAAAGATCCTGGTGAGCGCCGCTCCTTCTTTCATACCTTATATTGATATTATTTGTGTGTATTTCTGAAAAAACCAAAAATTAAAAAAAATTTGAAAAATTTGCAATTGTGGAACTTTTAATTTTTAAAACAGATAGTCATACCACACTATGATTATTAAATATTAACCACATGTCTACTTTACATCAGCATCATTCTTGAAATTACTTTTTTTTTAATTAAATTGTTAGGAGGCTTAAAAGCTTATCAGCAATTTTTCATTTTCTTCATGAAATTTACAAAACCTATATTTTTACTAACCACTTTACATTATGGGTGACTTTGATGGGCCTATATGTCGGAGAACTGGCAAACAAGACCCCATTTTAAAACCTGCACCCCTCAAAGTATTAAAAACCACATTTAGAAAGTTTGATAGCCCTGTAGGTGCTTCAGAAAAATTAATACAGTCTGGAAAAAAAGAAATTAAATAATATATTTTTTTTATTAAAATATCAATTTAGTCCCACATTGCTTATTTTTAAAAGGGTAAAAGGAGAACATGGACAACACAGTTTCTCCTGAGTTCACAGTTACACAATATGTGGTTGAAAACTACTGTTAGGACACAAGCGGGGGGAAGTAGCCCTGTATGATTTTGTGAGCATAAATTTGTCTCGATCACATGCACCATGTTGCATTTGCAGAGCCCCTAAGGGCTGACACCAAAATAGCAGAAGGCCCCCATAAGTGTCCCCATTTTGGAAAAACTACACCCCTCAAGGAATTCATAGACGGGTGTGATAGCCATCTTGAACCTGCAGGTCCTTCACAGAATTTTATAATATTAGGTAATGTAAATTAAATATGCCTTTTTTTCCTTGAAAATGTTGCTAAAAGGGAAGCTGTCAACTACTTTCTGCCCCCAAACCAATCACTGCCTGTCCCTAAAGCTTCCTAATACGTCCCTAAGCATCACTATCTTACCTATGTGCAGTATAATGGTTGAAAAACTGCTTTTTATAAATTACATTTTCCCGACAGTTATGACGCATTGTCTAGACGTGTGGACGTTCACTCCAGGTCCATTCTCCCCCCTCATTCCATGGCCCCAGTGGGCGTGAAAACCTAATTTCCAAATTGTGTGCTTCTTCCTGGTATTAAGTCCTGGTATTAAATCATGACGCATCATTTCTAGTCCTGTGCATTGTGGGGGAGTAATTGGATGTATTCGTCGGCTTCAGAATGCGCAGTGCGCAATAGACCCCCACAATGCACAGGACTTGAAATTATGCGTCGCAACTTCATACCAGGAAGAAGCCCAAAGCTTGGAAATGAGTTTATTGATCCCACCAGGGCATGATAACCACAGGCATAGATCCAGAGTGAACATCCACATGTCTAGTCAATGCCTTGACAAATCTGTAAGGAAATCCTTATGCCAGCAAAGTCAATGAAAATTCTGAAGTGTTTTGCCACATTCTGGATTTTTTCCTTGAAGATTTGGTTTCAGAAAAAATCTGCAAGCATGTCAATTTTTTCTTTGCTTTTGCCTGTGTTTTCGCCTTTTTAGACTTTATTTTAAAAAAAAAGGGCAAAAATGCACTATAAATGCACCAATTGGCGGCAGATGGCACACTTTACTGCAGTGGTTTTCCTGCAAGGAGGTGAAGATTTGGTAGAAATGTTGCAATGTGTGCACATAGCTTAGAGTTCCCCTCAGGTTGCAAAAATATCAAAAAAAAAAAAAAAGGTGATCATATTTTGGAAACTGCACACCTTAAGGAATTTATCAAGGTGTGTAGTAAGCATTTTAAACAGATGATTTGGGGATTTTATAACATGGAGCCATGGAAATGAAACTGCGTTTTTTCCACGAAAATGTTGCGTTTGGCCAAAATTTCTCATCTTGACAAGGGCAGCAGTAGAAACTTTTACTCCACTAATATGTTGTGTAACACTCCTGAAGACTGTGGTTGGAATCTACTGTTTGGGGATATGGCAGGGTTTGGAAGGGAAGGAATGCTATTGAGTTGTTGGAGTGAGTGCAAAATTCTCAAATACATTTCGGATGCTATGTTTGGTTGGGAGAACCGGCAAAGTTCCAAAACAGCAGAAGTCCCCTTAAAGTTACTCCATTTTGGAAACTACACCCCTCATGGAAGTTATCTATGGGTGTGAGCATCTTAACCCCATTAGTGATAAACAGGAATTTATAATATTGTGTCGATAAAATGAAATATTATGTTTCTTTCAATGAAAATGTTGCTGATGGTCTATATTTTTAATTTTCACAAGGGTACAATGAGAAAATGGACCCCACTACATTTGTTGTGCAATTTCTCCTGAGTACAGGTATACCCCATATTTGGTCAGAAACTCTTGTTTGGGTGAACAGAAGGGCATGGAGGGGAAGGAGCACCATTTGAATTTTGGATCACAAATTTTGCTGAATAGATTGCAGACACCATGCCAGATTGGTGAAGCCACTGAGATGCCAAAATGGCAGAAGCCCTCACAAGTGGCTGTGTGCACAATTCCCAAGCACAGGACTTCTAGAATGCAATAAGAGATATTGCTGTGTTTAGTATCTGGTGTACTGAGCTGTCAGTAGTTTATTGACAGTGTAGGCTTTTATTCTGCTTCTGGGAGGTGCTGAGTAGTTCAGGTGTTCCATCTTCCCTGTGATTGCTCTTCTACTTTACTGAGCAACCTCTCCCATAAACCTTCCGCTTGTACATTCTATTTGAATTGTACTGCTGGTCTGCATTCCTGTGTCTGTCCACTTCTGATCATTTTTATCTTACCCTTGACTGTTGCCTGATTACTTTTCTGCCTGCTTCCTGTACTTGATGTGATTTCCTGGAATTTTGACCCCAGATCATGACCTGATTATGCCTCAGTTGACTCCCTGAATTCTCTTTGTGCTCTCCAGGAAACCTGACCCTAGACCATTGCCTGAGTACACCTCTGCACTCTTTCTAAATATACTATGAGTTCTCCAGGAACCTGACCCCGGATTACCTGACTTTTCTGCTATCTGTACTACCTTTAACTAGTAACTGCATCCTGTAAGTAGTGACTAGCGTCACAGACTGTATTTTGGATGCTACACCTTTTAAAAAACTCCTCTAGGTTTATAGTGAGCATTTTAAATACACAGGTACTTCACAGAATTTGATAGCATTGGTTTGTGAAATGAAAAATTAGATTTTTTTT
The DNA here is from genome assembly GCA_033576535.1 of Allobates femoralis. Taxonomy (NCBI): domain Eukaryota; kingdom Metazoa; phylum Chordata; class Amphibia; order Anura; family Aromobatidae; genus Allobates; species Allobates femoralis. Next base: position 625,781,532 of record JARQOC010000003.1, read on the forward strand.
CACTAAAATATTGTTTTAGTCCTAAGTTTGTAATTTTCAAAAGGGCTAATGGGATCACATAATTTGTTATACAATTTCTCCTAAGTACACCAGTAATAGTCAGGACAACTTGTGAGGCAAAGTGCAAAGTTCAGAATAGAAGGAGCTTTATATGGAAGTGCAGATTTTGTTGGAATGGATTGCGGGTGCTATGTCACATTGGCAGAGCCTCTAAGGTGCTAGATCAGCAGAGCCGCACATAAATTACCTTATTTTACAATCAACAACCCTTAATGATATAATCTAGGGGTGCAGTGAGCATACTAACACTGCAGTGTTTTACAGAATTTATTCCATTAGTGGGTGAAGAAAAATTAATTACATTTTTACCACTAAATTGTTGTTTTAGTCACAGATACTTCATTTTCCCAAGGGGAAGTAGGTAGAAATGGCCCCATCGTTTGTTATTCAATTTCTCCTGATGGCGACAATACCCCACATGTGACTGTACAGTACTGTTTGGCCACACGGCAGGGCTTAGGATTGATGGGGCACTATTTTACTTTTAGGGTGCAGAATTTTCTAGAATAGTTTGCAAATTTAATTAGCAGAATCCTTAGTGCCAAAACTGAAGAAGCCTTCCTTAAGTGACCCCATATTGGAATTTACACCCTTCTCCCTTCTGTGAATTAATCGACGGCTGCACTGATGATTTTATTTCCATATGTGTTTTATGCAGTTAAAGGATTGTTTTTGTTTAATGGCATTCACTGTGTGTATTGGTGATAAGGTGACTTTATATCTCAGGTCAGTTCAATTACATCGTTACCAGATTTAAATGACTTATTTTGAAGCTTTTGTTACTATTTCACATTATTAACGCTTTTTTGTGTAACCAAAAGAAGTTTTCTTTTTATTACCATATCTTGAGAGCTATAATTTTTCCATTTGTCTGCCGATAGGTTCATTTGAATCCTCTATTTGCAGGATTAGTTGATGTTTTTATTCATACCATTTTGGGGTGGATAACATTTTTTGCTCACTTGCAATTCTGATTTTGGGAGGCATAGCAAACAAAAAACAGGAAATCAGGAATTATTTCCCTTTTCTTGTACTGTTCATCATGTAAATCTTTTAGCATTAGCTGCTTTTACGCAGTTAAAATGTTATTTTTCCATCGACGTTATTTTCTATTCACCTACGACTTTTTGATTGTGTTTTATTCCACTTTTTTTCAGTGGCATGATGCAAAAACATAGTTTTTGATGCATTTTTTTTATTATTCTTCACAGTAATTGTTAAATAGGGTTACAGTTTCATAGATCAGGTTATTAGAAATGTGGCAATACAAAATATAAATATATTTTTAGATAAATATATGTAACTAGCTGTGAGCCCGATGCAAATGCATCGGGATTCTAGAACGTGCATTAATTTGATTATAGTAGATACCGTATATACTCGTGTATAAGCCGACCCGTGTATAAGCCGACCCCCCTACTTTTGCCCCAAAAATCTGGAAAAACCTATTGACTCGTGTATAAGCCGAGGGTGGACCCCAGCACAGGTATACAGCCCCCAGCAGTGTGGTATACAGGCCTCCCCAGTGGTAGTATACAGGCCTCCCCAGTGGTAGTATACAGCAGCCCCAGTGGTAGTATACAGCAGCCCCAGTGGTAGTATATAGCATCCCCAGTGGTACTATATAGCATCCCCAGTGGTAGTATATAGCATCCCCAGCAGCCCCAGTGGTAGTATATAGCATCCCCAGCAGCCCCAGTGGTAGTATATAGCAGCCCCAGCAGTAGTATATAGCAGCCCCAGCAGCCCCAGTGGTAGTATACAGCAGCCCCAGTGGTAGTATATAGCATCCCCAGCAGCCCCAGTGGTAGTATACAGCAGCCCCAGTGGTAGTATATAGCATCCCCAGCAGCCCCAGTGGTAGTATACAGCAGCCCCAGTGGTAGTATATAGGAGCCCCAGCAGCCCCAGTGGTAGTATACAGCAGCCCCAGTGGTAGTATATAGGAGCCCCAGCAGCCCCAGTGGTAGTATACAGCAGCCCCAGTGGTAGTATATAGCAGCCCCAGTGTTAGTATATAGGAGCCCCAGCAGCCCCAGTGGTAGTATACAGGAGCCCAAGCAGCCCCAGTGGTAGTATACATCAGCCCCAGAGGTATATACAGCCCCAGTGGTAGTATACAGCCCCAGTGGTAGTATACATCAGCCCCAGAGGTATATGCAGCCCCAGTGGTAGTATACAGCCCCAGTGGTAGTATCCAGCAGCCCCAAAGGTATATACAGCCCCAGTGGTAGTAAACAGCCCCCCCTCCTTAATATGGGTCCCCCAGTATTAATAAACAGCCCCCCCCTCCTTATCATGTTCCCCCCAGGCTGCGGCAGCTCTCAAAATAACAAACAGTTTATACATCACCTTCCGTCGCAGCTTCTCCGGTCCTCCGCTCGCCGGCTGCTTCTTCTTCTTGTGCCGACTTCTGTGACTGCGCGCAGGAAATGACGTCATCTCCTGCGCCCGGTCACATGACACCGGCACAAGAAGAAAGAAGAAGCCGGCTCCCATATTAAGGAGGGGGGCTGTGTATTGCAATATGCACGGCATCCCCCCGCCGTTGATGGACGGGGGGATGCCGTGCATATTCATTGCACTAATGAGGCGGCCCCACGTGACCGCCTGCGGTCACCGCGGCCCCCTCCTGCCTCCTCCAGCTCCCGGTCACAGCCCCCCCCCACAGCATATACCGTATGACCCGTGTATAAGCCGAGGGGGGGACTTTTCAGCCCAATTTTTGGGCTGAAAAACTCGGCTTATACACGAGTATATACGGTAGCTATTTTTTATTTTATTATTTATTTTGTTTTGTTTTTTTACTATTTTTATTATTATTAAATTTTTATTATTTGTTATTTTAAGTGAATTTATTTGTATTAAGATTATTTTATTTTATTTAAAAACCGCATCTGCAGCGCGGTTGCGGTAATCCCCATACAAAGTATAGGGGGACTTGCGGCAGGTGCGGCAAAACCGCACTTGCCGCACCTGCCGCAAGTCCCCCTATACTTTCTATGGGGATTACCGCAACCGCGCCGCAACTTGCACTTGCGGCGCGGTTGCGGTAATCCTTATGGGGATTACCGCTACCGCGCCGCAAGTGCTCGCACTCAGCCAGCGACTCTCAATGCGGCGCGGTTGCGGTAATCCTTATGGGGATTACCGCAACCGCGCCGCAAGTGCTCCCACTCAGCCAGCGACTCGCAATGGCCTGGCGGCCATTGCTCGCGCTACCTGAGCGGGAGATCGCTAGCTTTGTGGCCGAGCCTCTGGTTCTATTTTCGGCCAGCGACTCGCAATGGCCGCTTCGCGGCCATTGCTCGTACTCAGCCTGCGCGAGCAATGGCCTCGCAGCCATTGCTTGCGCAGGCCAACGACTCGCATTGGCCGCTATGCGGCCAATGCTTCGCCATGGTGACGTCACAGAGTGACATAGCCACGGTCTTTGCCGGGGTCCAACACGGAAGTGCCTACGGCAATTATATAGTAGATAGCTGTTAGCCTGATGCAAGTGCATCGGGTATCTAAAATATGTTTATTGTTTTTTTAAAGATTTTTAAATAATAATGGCATCATCAATAGCAATAATATAAGCAATAGCATTATTATTAGCAGTAATAGCAGTATTAATAGCAGTATTAGCATTAATAATAGCATTAATAACATTATTAATAGCATTATTATTAGCATTAATAGCATTATTAATAGCATTAATAGCATTAATAACATTAATAATAGCATTAATAGCATTATTGATAGCATTAATAGCAGTATTAATAGCATTATTAGCAGTATTATTAGCATTAATAGCATTATTATTAGCATTAATAACATTAATAATATCGTGAATAGCATTATTAGTAGCATTAATAGCAGTATTAATAGCATTAATATCATTATTATTTGCATTTTTATTTTATATTAATATATTATTAATTATATTATTTTGTATATTAATTTTTTATTTTAATGAAAATTATTTTATTTTATTATATTTTAATTACTTAATGTAATTAATTTCTTAATTTAATATATTATTATTTATTTTTTTTTGTTATTCTTATTTTTTATTTTATTATTTATTTTGTTTTGTTTTTTTACTATTTTTATTATTATTAAATTTATTTATTATTTGTTATTTTAAGTGAATTTATTTGTATAAAGATTATTTTATTTTATTTAAAAACCGCATCTGCGGCGCGGTTGCGGTAATCCCCATACAAAGTATAGGGGGACTTGTGGCAGGTGCGGCAAAACCGCACTTGCCGCACCTGCCGCAAGTCCCCCTATACTTTCTATGGGGATTACCGCAACCGCGCCGCAACTTGCACTTGTGGCGCGGTTGCGGTAATCCTTATGGGGATTACCGCTACCGCGCCGCAAGTGCTCGCACTCAGCCAGCGACTCGCAATGCGGCGCGGTTGCGGTAATCCTTATGGGGATTACCGCAACCGCGCCGCAAGTGCTCGCACTCAGCCAGCGACTCGCAATGGCCTGGCGGCCATTGCTCGCGCTACCTGAGCGGGAGATCGCTAGCTTTGTGGCCGAGCCTCTGGTTCTATTTTCGGCCAGCGACTCGCAATGGCCGCTTCGCGGCCATTGCTCGTACTCAGCCTGCGCGAGCAATGGCCTCGCAGCCATTGCTTGCGCAGGCCAACGACTCGCATTGGCCGCTACGCGGCCAATGCTTCGCCATGGTGACGTCACAGAGTGACATAGCCACGGTCTTTGCCGGGGTCTGACACGGAAGTGCCTACGGCAATTATATAGTAGATAGCTGTTAGCCTGATGCAAGTGCATCGGGTATCTAAAATATGTTTATTGTTTTTTTAAAGATTTTTAAATAATAATGGCATCATCAATAGCAATAATATAAGCAATAGCATTATTATTAGCAGTAATAGCAGTATTAATAGCATTATTAGCATTGATAATAGCATTAATAACATTATTAATAGCATTAATAGCATTATTATTAGCATTAATAGCATTATTAATAGCATTAATAGCATTAATAACATTAATAATAGCATTAATAGCATTATTGATAGCATTAATAGCAGTATTAATAGCATTATTAGCAGTATTATTAGCATTAATAGCATTATTATTAGCATTAATAACATTAATAATATCCTGAATAGCATTATTAGTAGCATTAATAGCAGTATTAATAGCATTAATATCATTATTATTTGCATTTTTATTTTATATTAATATATTATTAATTATATTATTTTGTATATTAATTTTTTATTTTAATGAAAATTATTTTATTTTATTATATTTTAATTACTTAATGTAATTAATTTCTTAATTTAATATATTATTATTTTTTTTTTTTTGTTATTCTTATTTTTTATTTTATTATTTATTTTGTTTTGTTTTTTTACTATTTTTATTATTATTAAATTTATTTATTATTTGTTATTTTAAGTGAATTTATTTGTATAAAGATTATTTTATTTTATTTAAAAACCGCATCTGCGGCGCGGTTGCGGTAATCCCCATACAAAGTATAGGGGGACTTGTGGCAGGTGCGGCAAAACCGCACTTGCCGCACCTGCCGCAAGTCCCCCTATACTTTCTATGGGGATTACCGCAACCGCGCCGCAACTTGCACTTGCGGCGCGGTTGCGGTAATCCTTATGGGGATTACCGCAACCGCGCCGCAAGTGCTCGCACTCAGCCAGCGAGTCGCAATGCGGCGCGGTTGCGGTAATCCTTATGGGGATTACCGCAACCGCGCCGCAAGTGCTCGCACAGGGGCACAGGGGCACTGGGGCACAGGGGCACAGGGGCACAGGGGCACAGGGGCACAGAGGCACAGGGGCACAGAGGCACTGGGGCACAGAGGCACTGGGGCACAGGGGCACAGGGGCACTGGGGCACAGGGGCACAGGGGCACAGAGGCACTGGGGCACTGGGGCACAGGGGCACAGGGGCACAGGGGCACTGGGGCACAGGGGCACAGGGGCACAGGCTCCGGAGCACTGTGTGAGCATGTGCTGACAGCAGCTGCTCCGGAGCGGGATGACAGGGGCACAGGGGCACAGGCTCCGGAGCACTGTGTCAGCATGTGCTGACAGCAGCTGCTCCGGAGCGGGATCACAGGGGCACAGGGGCACAGGGGCACTGGGGCACAGGGGCACAGGGGCACTGGGGCACAGGGGCACAGGAGCACTGGGGCACAGGGGCACTGGGGCACAGGGCACAGGGGCACAGGCTCCGGAGCACTGTGTCAGCATGTGCTGACAGCAGCTGCTCCGGAGCGGCACTGGGGCACAGGGGCACAGGGGCACTGGGGCACTGGGGCACAGGGGCACTGGGGCACAGGGGCACAGGGGCACAGGCTCCGGAGCATTGTGTCAGCATGTGCTGACAGCAGCTGCTCCGGAGCGGGATGACAGGGGCACAGGGGCAGAGGCTCCGGAGCACTGTGTCAGCATGTGCTGACAGCAGCTGCCCCGGAGCGGCACTGGGGCACAGGGGCACAGGGGCACTGGGGCACTGGGGCACAGGGGCACAGGCTCCGGAGCACTGTGTCAGCATGTGCTGACAGCAGCTGCTCCGGAGCGGGATGACAGGGGCACAGGGGCACAGGGGCAGAGGCTCCGGAGCACTGTGTCAGCATGTGCTGACAGCAGCTGCTCCGGAGCGGGATGACAGCGGCGAGGGGTCGCAATGCCCGCTACGCGGGCAATGCCTCGCACGTGGTGACGTCACATAGTGACAAAGCCACGGCGTGCCGGGGTCCGACACAAACGTGCCTACGGCAATTATATAGTAGATTATTGATGTAATATAATTTTGTCTTTATTTTGTGATGTATCTTTTTTAAGAATGTTTTTTTTAATTTATTTATTTATTTTTTTACTTTTTTTGCTTTTACCTTTTTTTTTTTGTCTGATCATTGATCTAATGCATCATAATTCATAAGTATTGCATTAGACCTGTCAAATTACACAGGTAGAATGCCTGTTAGATCCTGGATATGGCTGATTCTAACAGGCCACCATAGATGGCAGACCAGGAGGTCATTGTTTGACATCCAGATGTTATGCAACCATCGCCGCCATGTGATTGCATTGCAGGGGTGCCTATGGGATGACAGAGGGAGCCTTCGCCCTCTCACAATCTTCTATATGTGGTGATTGCTATTGGTCGGGATATCTGGAGTGCTTTCACTGCCCTTGGCTGTCACAGAGGAGCTCGGCTATCAGCTAAGACAAAATCCCGGAGGTGATTGTGCGGGGAAGTGCTGCTTTATCAGCACCTCCTGCACATCACATGCTGTGGTTGGGTAGTCAGATTGACTAGCAAATCACCTTGATCGGAGAGCTATGATTACTGTAATTGGTCACTGCACCGCTAGCCGTGTTGGTCATCTGCGGGAACGGACCTGTCACTGTGTTTACAAAGTTCAGGTTCACGATGGGGATAAGCCATCATAATAGGGGAATTGACACCTGCTTATGACAAATTATACCCGTTATTGGTCTCTAAGGGGTTAAGATACATAACTGATTTCCAAAATACTATCAAGATGACATAGCCTAGAATTCCTGGACTGAATGTCTTTGTGTATATTTTCCATGTAACTTCACTTTTGTAGCGTGCCAAGTAAGCTGTCAAATGTTTTGGTGCTCTGACTTTATTTTGAATTTCTTTGTCACAAAATGTTGGCAAGTATGATAATGTAATCAATTATGAAAAGCTATCAAAGCATAGTTGACTCCTGTTGAATTTTTAGAGCCTTGAGAAACAAGACCCATTATGCATGATTGTTTGCTTAATGAGGCATTCAATTAAATAGCAAAATGTTACACTTGCATGAAAGTGACTAATAGACTTTAACATGTATAAAGAAATTATTTTCCTTATACCTAATGCAAATACATAACAGTGTTACAACTAACTTTTCATCTAACTTTCTCTGCAATATGATACAGTTGGCCAGAATTTTCTCCATTTGCGATTTGTTTTCCTTATAAACGTTTGAAAAGATATATTTTTTTATTACTAAAAGTAAATGTTCAGCCTTAACCACCAATAATGTCTTAATTTTGATAGTGTTTATAGCCATTTTTTTAGAAAAATATTTCTGTTATTCCATTCTATTCCATTTTTGAATGTAGCGCAGAGCTCTATTTTGTTCATTTGCAGCCATTGAGTCTCTCGGCCAAAGCAGCTTGATATCACTCACCTAGACCGTTTAGACTGGCTTAGGTGGCAAAACACCACCTGAGAATTCAGATAGTTGGCATCCACCTCTTTACGGCTCCACATGAACAATCTGTCCCACCTTACATACTTAGGTTTGCTATATAGCCACTGAGTGCTTTCTGACCTGTCTAGGTCTGCTATGACACCTTGCTTTGAATCATTGGTATCGAAATTTATAAAGTAATATATTTGTCTAGGGGATGCAGACAAATATACATATAAATATACATGCCTTCATCATGGGGTTTCATCAGGGAGTTCCTTCTGACATATCCAGCTATGCTAAACTGCTGTTATGATGACCGTCCTATGCTACTGGCAGAGCTGCTGGTAAGACAGAACCCAAAGAAACTCTGAGACCCTTAACCCATGTACAGGGATCTGGACTTACAGCAGAGCCCAGGAGGTTACTACCTACTGAGGAGCAACAGGCCAGAGTAGGGAGTAAGTCAAACAAGGAAGCCAAGGAAAAAGGCTACTGTGGAAAACTGAATAGTAGCAATGTCAGGAAGCTGAGTCAAAACCAAGAGGACAGCGAGGTACAAAAAAGTCAGGAGAAAACAGAGTCAAATAACAAAGTCAAGGTCAAACCAATATCATTAGGAACTGAGGCGGTCCACAGGGTAGGGGGTACTCGGATCCTGGGACAGGACGGCTGCTTCGACGGGGAATCACGGCTGGTCGGTTCCCGGTTCTGTGCCCTGGACTTTCAGTGGCGGGGATTAGGGGGAATAGTAATAAGGATGGGGGTAGTAGTGTCGTGACGCCACCTGTGGTTCCTGGTAACAGTGGATACCAGCGCTGCATCCGACCACTGAGGTGATGGTGGTGTAGCTCAGTGTAATACAGCTCCCCACAGGTGGAGCTTTACCTCAGGGCAGCGTGGGTGGATGAGGAGAGTCATAGTAGAGGCTTGCAGGGAATGCTGTGGGCAGCGGTGGGGAAGCAGACTCACACACACAATAGTCTTTGTTTCGGTACCTTTTTACTGATGTCCGGTAACAGGTACAGTCCAAGAGGATAACCAGGTTCTCGGTGCAATTTTGGATTTTCACCTTGAGAGTTGTGAGGCCTCCACTGCTACTGTGTACGGGGGTTTGGGGTAAGTTCTGCCTCTAACTGAACTCGCCGCTTTCCTCCCTCTCAGGGCTTTACTCTTTAACTGACAATGAGGGTCTTCTGTGGGGTCCCTATACTCCTCTTGGGCCCCTGGTCCTGTGCTTGGTCAGGTTTGAGTGTCTCTATTAAGTTCGTACCTCAGGGGAATAGATCCTTCTAGTTTCTACGGGCTTTTCCTGCTTCAGTGTTTCTCCTGCAGGGTCGGACTCCGGTGTCCGGGTGAGCTAAAGGGATCCTATATACGGTCCCTTGTCCTTTTTCCTTACTCCTCCACTGGCCTCCGTCCCTCTCTCTGGGGTGCTCCACAGCATGTCAGTGTCCCTTGGTACTGGGCCTTGCTTTGCCCAGCAACCGGGTCTTTCCAGCACCTTCTCTAGGCTGTCTCACTGGACTAACTGCTCTCTTCACTGCTCAGAGCAGACTAACTGACTCCTCCCCTCAGGCCTGGATCTTTATAAGAGAACTTGCCTAAGGCAGCAAGTAGAGCTCCCCCTCCAGGTCTGGGATGGAAGGTGTTGTGTACAGTGTGTACCAAAGTTTGAATCCCTCTTTGCACCGGATGGGTCCTGTGGCAATCCCTCTTTGCACCGGATGTGGTCCTATTTACATTTGAAAGTTGAACAGAGTCTCAAAAAGTAAAAATTTACAAAAACCAGGGAAAAATTTGAAAAACAGATAACCAGTCCATACAGCGCTAGTCCATCCGCTGCAGGCTGTTTAAAGGGTTTTTGCCACCACCAGTCCTGTGGCTATGGTCCATTTTTTAAAGTAATAAAAGGAAACATTCAAAAAGTCCAACAGGTAAAGTCACTGTAGGCTTAAAGTTCAACATTACACAACAAAACATTTACTACAGGTGCCTCGGCGTAGGAGTCCTAGGTACTGCAGGGGCCTCTACCGAGTCATAAGCGCTGTAGGCCTCCTGGCCCTGGGGTCACCTATTGGCCAAGATTTTGCTCTCCCTAGACAGCTCCTACGCCAACTCCACTCAACCTCTTAATGGTGTTGTGTACCTGGTTTGGTTTGTTTTAGCCTACCCTTCACCCTTTTCTGTACACTAGTATTAATTGCATTATACATTTTAGAGTTATCTACATTTCTAGATTCACATTTTATTGCCTATATCTTAGTGGTGGTTGTCCCAAGTTGCTACGTGTTGACCTACGTAAAACTGGTGTGCCACTAGTATGTAAGCCTTTTGTAGAGTGAACACTGTCTACTGATCCATATGTTGATCTGCGTAGCACAGGAATGCCTGAGTGTCTTCTCACTCTCACAGTGGGAATGGCAGGTACACCGATTGCAGGATTCTCTTGTTCCGATACAACGGGTGGTCCTTCCACTCTTGATGCTTCTACTTCTGGTGGGAACATCAATGTTGGGATTACGTATGTACCATCTATTTGAGGCCAATCCGCTGGTAATTCTGCAATCAGCGTCTGGACTGTCTTTGGCTTCTCTTTCTCTTCTGGTTCTGGACAAGGTACATCTTCTTCTGGTCTGGTTGTAACTGTTGAGGGCATTTCTTCAAATGATCTCTGGACACTGTTGCTGTTGTTTCGCCATTGTCTTTGCTGATTAGATAGGTTTTCTGGTTATCAAAGTTGGATGGTAATACAGTGTACAGTTTTTTTTCCCATTGTTTATCTAGTTTGTGCATTCTTCTTTTTCTTTTCAAAACCAATTCACCTGGTGTTAAGGGTGTTCCTTGTGCAGTTTTGTTAAAGTTGGCCTCTTGCCTTTCCCTTGATTTTGCTAAACGTTTTTCAACACATTCCTGTATTTTCTGGTATTGTTCTTTTCTTCTCGTATCCCAATCTGCATCTGTGGTCTCTTCTTCAGGAACTACTATCCCTATTTCAAAGTCTACTGGCAATTTTCCTTGTCTTGCTCTCATGAGGTATGCATGGGTACAGTTTGTTGAATTTACGGAGATGTTGTAGATGTCAACAAGGTCTGGTAACTTCTCTGGCCATCTGTTTCGTTTGTCTAAAGGCAGAGTTTTTAGCATTTTAATTACCACGTGATTCATCTTTTCGCAAATTCCATTGGCTTGGGGATGGTAAGGCATGGTATGAATTTTCTTGCATCCATATAAGTTACAGAACTCTTGAAATAATTCAGCTTCAAAGGCAAAACCTTGGTCTGTCAAGATCTGTTCTGGGTAACCGTGTGGTCTGGAGAAATAGGCTTGAAAGGTTCTTGCTGCTGTTTGAGCCGTTAAACACTTTACTGGAGCTACCACAAGGAATCGGGAATAGTGGTTAAATAAGTAATAGCATAGGTGTAGCCTGATTTGCTGGGTGTGAGTTTGACATGATCTAAGGCTACCAGTTCCAATGGCTGTTTGGTGATGATAGGCTGTAGTGGTGCTTTCTGGCTGTTACGGTCTTTTCTTCTTATGCTGATCCAATAGAATCTTTCACGTAACAATATTTCCAGTTTTCTCCATCCAAAGTGTCCTGCTCCGTCATGGTACGCTTCTAACACCATTTGGACATCTCTCTTTGGAACCACAACTTGCCATACCATTTCATGTGTTCTTAGGTGGATATACTGTCTGCACAATTGACCTTGACAGATGAATAACCTGCTTCGTTCTTTCCACAGGTATTGGGGCTCTGGTGGAGCAGTCTTCTCAATTTGGGAATCCAGTTGAGTTACTAGCTTCTTTATGAGGTTCACTGCCGGATCACTGTATTGTGTCTCTTTCCATCCACAGTGAGGCAACGGGTTTAGTGCAACAGTCTGACGGTTCTGGTCACAGGTTGGATTTTTGTCATGTTGTCAGAGCTCAAGTTGCAGTTCAAGTGAAGGTCTGGGGTGCTGGGTTTCTTTTAATACACATCAACTAATTAACCGATCATTTACTGAGCACAGGTGAAGATGTAAACTAGGATTGGGTGCATTATATGACCAGGCGACAAAAATTTTGTCTTGCCAAACTCTGACCATTCTGTGTTCATTAAATGAGCAATATTTCAGAATTAATGCCAATTTATTTTCTTAACCTAAACCATATTTGGGAGGGTTTCAGCTTTCAAAAAAGTAATTTTTAAAACTAATGGATGAATTTAACATCAGGTTATAAGCTTTTATTTACATAATATGGTTAAGTGACACAATTTTTCTCAGGGACTGTATTTCACATCAGTATTTGTAAGCTAAAATCAGGAATAGAACAATCAGATTAAAAGTATAATAGGAACATATGCACCGCTGCAGCATTTTTTACCCACTCCTGCATTTTTCACCCACTCCTGATTTTGGCTAACAAATAAATGATCTGAAATACTGCCCAAATACTGATCATGTGAACGTGACCTTAGGCTGGTTTCACATAGCATATTTTTTCCTGTTCGTGGGATTCTACTTTTTGCAGGACCCCACGAACAGGAACGGACACAACAGGAGGTGACCTATTCCTGTGTCCGTGTCCGTGATTGTCATGGGTCTGGACACAGAAAGAGCTGTGCGGGGTAAAGTGAAATTTAAGTAAAAGCAAGGTTTAAAATAAAAAAAAAACCTATTCTCACCTTTCCAGCGATCCCCCGACATTAGCATCTAGCTCCGGATGCTAACAGGACCTGGCTGGGCGGGGCTACCCGATCAGCGTCATCGGTCACATGACCGGTTACCGCGGTAACCACTCATGTGACCCAATCAGCTGATCGGGTTATGACGTAATGCCAGGTCCTGTAAGCATCCGGAGATGCCGCACATCTGGGAATCGCTGGAAAGGTGAGAATAGAGGTGTTTTTTTATTTTTAACACTTGCTTTCACTTAATTTCACTTCCGCAATGTATATATATATTTATATATATATATATATATATATATACATTGCGGAAGTGAAATTAGATGGTTAGGAGCAGTTTTAGTGTACTGAGCATGCTAAAATCGGGTCCGAGAAACGATCCTGTGTTTTCTCTGACCCATGATCCATAGGCCCCCATGTTAATGGGCGCGGATCCTGTCGGATCCAATTGTGTCTGATTTGGTCCGCTGTGCCCAAAATTGGAGCAGAGTCCGATTTTGGGTGCATGAAAAAATCGGACAGAATCGGATACGCCAAAAATTGGATGCCATTAAGGGCAAATCTGATCCCATCCATGCCCATAGGATAACATGGGGGCCGTTTTACAATGGACAGCCATGGATCCTAAAAATACGCAATGTGAAACCAGCCTTAGAAGTAACATAACTTTAGATAAGGGGAGAATTATCATTTGCGGATGCTTCAACAGGGTGACCGAGAGTCGAACCTGTATATCCACATTCAATAGCAAATTCACTGACAATAAGATTTAAGGCAGAACCTGAATCAACAAATGCAGAGGTAGTTATAAGTCATGGCAAGCACGGTGGCTCAAGTGGTTAACACTGTAGCCTTTGCAGCACTGGGGTCTTGAAGTCCTGGGTTCAATTCCCACCAAGGATACTAAGGACAACATCTGCAAGGAGTTTGTATGTTCTCCCCGTGTTTGCGTGGGTTTCCTCCCACATTGTAAAGACATACTGATAGGATATTTAGATTGTGAGCCCCAAGAGAGACAGCATTACTGATGTATGTAAAGTGCTATGGAATTAATAGCGCTAAATAAATTATTATTATTATTATTATGATTTGGTAATCAACGACATTTGTAAAAAAAAAAAACACCAGTAGTATGCAAGAGAGATGACTTCAAACCTTTAGAACTAGTGTTCTAACATGTTAATGATTCTTTATTTTTCTATTTACCTTTAAGAAATTCATTATTGTATTTGAAACACTGAAACATTATAAGACCGTTCAAGCAGAGTATAGCCAGAAACGAACAGGTGAAGCAAGCTCAATTATCTCCTTGGGTTCTCTGTAGACCCTAATTTCTATAGGTTCTCCTGCTTTTGACTCATCGTGATCCGGGTTCTCAGGTCTCAGGTGCTGGCTGTGGTCACGGTTCTGGGCCTGAGGCTGTGGAGGCCCGGTGGTCAATGAAGGGAAAATAAGATTAATAGGAATAAAGTTTGTTATTTCATGACACCACCTGTAGGGGTCCGGTGATGACACCGGCGCTGCTTTGGACCTCCGGGGGATGGGCTGCAGCAAGATGGATCCGCTCCCTACAGGAAGAGCGGGAGTCCCCGGGGTCAGGAGCTGAAGTGATGGAATACGGCAGCTCAGTTGACTCTGTAGATGAATTGGTTAATAACAGTTCTGAAAGAAGGCTTGGACACGATGCTCCTCTGCACGGGTCTTTACTTAGGTTACACACGGTACACGGGATAACGGTTTCACTTTTAGGTAGCGGACCGGGTGGTCCCTGCAATGAACAGTGTCCTTCCAAGGCTCCACAGTGTCTTTCAATAAACTGATTGTCCCTTGTTACTCTTCGCTGCCTTCCACGTACCAGGTCAGGATACAGAGGAACTTCTAGTGGGCACCCGAGCCGTTGGCCTGGCGGCTCCCGATGGGTCCCTGGACCTCAATGGTGAGAACCCCTCCCGGTACAGCTGCGGTGATGGTGGTGCGTGAATAGCGCTCCTATGGAGCCGTCAATCATTCCGATTATGTAGTGCAGCGGTGCACGTCTGCGCTACCTCGGAGCCGGTACTCCTGGTTGGACTGGGCTCGGGTCGTCTTTTCACCCGTTACTTGTTTGCTTGTCTACTTGGCTCCCTTCGCTTCTGGGTCACCGCTTCTTGGTGCCCTCACTGTTAGCTGTACTGTCACAACGTCTGTTCTTGCTCTTGTCTCTCCCACTTTCTAACTCTTTCTGCTCTTTCCCCACTGCCATGCATCTAACTCTCCTCCCTCCAGGACCTCTAATTGGCTCTCTTTCCCTAGATGTTGCATGTGGTACATGGAGCATTGGGATTAACTTGTTCATCACTGAGACGGAGAATACTGCCCCTTCGGTCAGGGATGCAGTACCCTCCTGTGACGCACTCGTTGCGGGGCGCCACACTTTAATAGGATAAGAGCAGAAAGTCACTGAAAAACATTGAAATATAGTTCTATTCCTAAGACGTCTGTCCAAGTGCACTGCCTGTGACATTGCTTATCCCAGGGACAAAGTGAAAGGATTATAAACCATCATATCTTGTATCTGGCTAGAAGACCCTGACAGAATTGACTGAGAGTTGAAACTTTCCAGGAGGTTTCCGCTGCCCAATGTTTGAACTGAGTGCAGTAGTCACCTACCTTATGATTTCCCTGTACCAACCCGTGGATTATTGATTCAACAACAACAACCTTATCAGCATCATCATAAATGAGTCCTACAGCAGAAAACAAAACGTTTACTGACAAAAAAAAAATGGAGAAGCCTCAGGCAAAGAAAATGCCCAAGTTCGAGGATCTCCAAGCAACAACGATGGGATGATACCGACTTGTTGACTCTTTCTCTGGAAGAGGCAATACGGATATGAAAATGCATAAAAATTAATTTACATGAAGAAAGAAGCATGGAAAACTTACTTCAGTCCCCTTAAATTTATTAGATTCAGAAGAAAGCGTAAGGTAGACTAAAACCTCTGTAGTGGCAGATAACGCATGTTGGTGTTGCCACTTGAAGTACACCAACTCCAAGAACAAGGACCGTAACTGCATGTCAACAACATCTACATTGTTTATGACGGCATACAAAAATGGAGTGGGCTGGTGATAATGTTAGGATTTTGTATTCAACTTACACATGATGAATAGGTAAAACACTGAAAATAATGCAACTGACCCAGCCGGTTCCTGTACAGAATAGAAATTCGGACGCCGCAATCTTTAGTGGTTCCTGCATGGGCTGGAGTAGTCCTAACCCCAGACTAAATAATGGCAACTCGGACCTATGCTGCTTGTATGGCCATCAATTGCTTCATGTATCTTCTAAGAAAAAGGAGGGCAGAGCAGATTAAAATATACCTTCAGAAAGGTAAAAGTGCTGAGATAGAAAGGGATCCCAGAATGAGTAAAAATAAACCATGAAATACCAAATGAAAGTATAAAATATGTACTGTTAGAGAGTATGCCGCTTACTACCTAACAAGAAACAGAAGAGAAATGAAGGGTCTAATGCATAAACAGCAGAGAGATAAAACCCTAACTGGTCTTTATTTTTCTGACATAAACTTCAGCAGTATGGCTGGGCATACAAATGAGAATATCACCAGCAGGAAATACCAAAAGGGGAAGGTATTTATAGCCGCAGCTGTACTAACACAAGGCTAACAGAACATAAACACCCATAGAAAAGATGTATCAGCTCTGGCTCAGTCGCCAGATAAACTGACTACAAAGCACAGGCTGAAGGGTTGGAACTCTGACGCATTGAACTGGGGCCAGAGCGTGAGATGGGCCCCAAAGTCCAGCACCGCTTGGTCCCGTGGGTGGATGCAGCAGGGCACAGGGGCCCCATCAGGGCATTAGTCTCCTGACTGGTGTAAGGGGCCTGGTAAATCAGGCAAGAGACACCGCGCACAAGGGGGAGACAATGCACAGGAAAAGACAGCTCAAGTGGAGCAACAGATACTGCGCTCAAGGGGGAGATAATGCACAGGGGAAGACAGCTCAAGGGAGCAAGAGACACCACGCACAAATGGAAGACAATACCCAGGAGAACACAGCTCAAGGGGGGCAAAGGACACTGCACACAAGGGGGAGACATCACACAGGAGAAGACAGCTCAAGGGGGTGCAACAAACAGAACACAGGAGAAGAAGACAGCTCAAGGGGGCAAGAACTACAGTGCACAGTGGAGAAGAGACAAAATAGGGGAAGATAGCTCAGACAAGGCAAGAGACAATGCACAGGAGGAGAAGACAGCTCAAGGGGGGGCAAGAGACAGCTCTTAGAATATGGTGCACAGGTGGAGAAGACGGCATGCAGAGGGAGAGATACAGCAAACAGGGGAAAGACTGGCACAGGGGAAATTGACAGCACACAGTGGGGAGAGAAAGCACGCAGGGTGAGACAGTGCAAAGGGGGAAGACAGGCACTGAGAGGAGAGACACAGCACACATGGGTATAAGTCAAAAGCTGCTCTAATAAGCCCTAATTAAAAGTCTGAGTGCCTGAATGAGGCTCTCAGACTGTTCATGGTGTGGCGGTATTTGTAGCGGTATGTGGTATTATTCTGTCACTATGTGGTGCTAAAGTGCACTCTGATCATGGTGTGTTGGTATTTATCCTTGCATGTGGCATTATTCAGTCACTATGTGGTGGTAATGTGCATTCTGATCATGGTGTGAAAAAAAGATAGAATAGGGTATGGCCCTGCCAAGAGAGTCTAACTTGTAGTGGTGGCAGACTTAAAAAAATATTTTGGTCAAACAAAATCATTGTATGTGATCTGGTGTTTGATGGGAACTGTTAGGCTATGTTCACACAGGGCATTTTTATAGTGTTTTTTCTGCAGGTTATGTGATGCGTATTTACCGTGGTTTTATTATAAGCTGCGTTTTTGTGTCCCTGCAAAACCAATGTGAAATAGGAACCTCTGTCCACACACACTGGTTTAATTGGTGTGGAGAAAGTGAAACCTGCATAGGTTTTCCTGCATTTTGAAAAGAATGAGCATGTCAATTCTTTTCAAAATGCAAAGCTGTGTTTTACCATAAGATTAGTATTGTCTATGGGAATGCACTATAGTCGGTTCGGGGAGAGAGAGGAGAGAGAGAATGAACACCACCAGGGAAAATAAGGTCAAAACACAGTGAACTCGCACTTCAAAATGCATAAAACCTTAATAAAAAATGCTGTAAAACCAACACTAAAACGCTAAAAACTTCCTGCCAGGGAATTTTGTTACAAATACTATTGTCACTATGTTTTTAGTGCATTTTTTAGTGTACTGTAGTTTTTTAAAATACAGTGTATGAACATTGCCTTAATGTGTGATTGCTGAGGAAGGGGTGCTAACTGAGGACAGGGTGCTGAAGTGGAGTTTTTCCAATAGTGGGCAGTGGAACTGTGGAAGTTTTGAGGTGGAGGCGAAGTTGGAGAGGAGGCGGGATTGGGTTGGAGTCTCAGGGGGGGCAAAATCTTTTAAAGTGAGGGGCCCTGAAATTCCTAATGGCAGCCCTTTTAGGCTATATATTACCTGGAAGCTATGCTAGGATGTATATATTACCTGGAAGCTATGCTGGGCTGTATATAGTACCTGGAGGCTGTGCTGGGCTGTGTGTGTTATTTGAAGGCTGTGCTGGGCTATATATATATTTGGAGGCTGTGCTGGGCTGTATATATTATTTGGGTGCTGCAATTGGCCTCTAAATAATATATACAGCCCAGCTGTAGCATCAAGATAATAAATACAACCCTACATAGCCTCAATATTATATATACAGCCCATTTAGTGTGCTAAAACCCACAGCAAGAATTCATATGCTGCAGATTTTACTGCAGTAAAATATGCAGCATTTATAAATATTACAATCTATATATTTACATAACTTTGTTGCACTATGAAGGGGGGCCCAAAAAAATTTCTTGCACAGGTGCCCACAACAGTTTGTGTCCGCCACTGCTCCGACATATGACACAGTGACAAGTGTTCCGTCCTCTGTTTACATCTGCTGGTAACATCACTCATCTGGGCCACTTAGCAAAGCTCAGGTGTTACTTTGCCTGCGAAATTAGGTAGATGATATCTGCCACTGCTTGAACTTCAGGACATCACATGGCTAATCTATGCCATCAGACATACTCAGTTCTGTTATATCGTCACTGTGAGACTTCTGCTACATTACTGGGTTCAGCTACATGCACACTTTGTGCTTACTGACTTTAGGCTAGAGTCACACATAAGTCCTGAAACCGTTATTGGCATCAGTTTTTTAACTTTATTATTGTAAGTCCGAAAACTGATGCTCAAAACTGATCCTGGGATCATGTGTGACTGCATTGTTAACACAAGCTATTAGTATTTTTACTGGACCCAGAAAACGCTGCAAGCAACATTTTTGGGTGCAGTAAAACAACAAATCCATTTTTTTAACATGGGGCCCTATGGAAAACGGATCCATTTTTTGGGTGCAGTAAAAAAAGGATCCATTTTTGCTAGCATTTTTTGGCAAATAATGGCAAAGTACAAAAAATGCATAGCTGCATAGGAGGCTCAAAAACAGCCTAAAAAAAGGGATTTGTTATTCTATGCTGCTGAGCTCTATTACATTCACTGTATGTGACTCTTGAAAAAACGAACTCTCCAACCCCTGGCAAAAATTTTGGAATCACCGGGCTCGGAGGATATCCATTCAGTTGTTTAATGTAGCAGAAAAAAATCAGATCACAGACATGGCACAAAACTAACGTCATTTCAAATGGCAACTCTCTGCCTTGAAGAAACACTAAAAGAAATCTTGAAAAAAAATGTGCTAGGTTACTTTTGTAGACCAAGCAGAGGGAAAAATATGGAATCACTCAATTCTGAGGAAAAAATTATGGGATCATGACAAACAAACAAACAAAACAACACTCAAATACATTACTAGAATTTTGTTGCACCACCTCTGGCTTTTATAACAACTTGAGTCTCTGAGGCATGGACTTAGTGAGTGACAAACAGTACTCATCATCAATCAGGCTCCAACATTGTCATATTGCTGTTGCCAGATCAGCTTTGCAGGTTGGAGCCTTGTCATGGACCATTTTCTTCAACTTCCACCAAAGATTTCAATTGGATTGAGATCCAGACTATTTGCAGGTCATGACATTCACCTTATGTGTCTTTTGTCAAGGAATGTTTTCACAGTTTTTGCTCTATGGCAGGATGCATTATCTATTATAATAAAACTCTAAGACAGCTTCCGTCAGTATGTCATCGAAATGATGTCACATCCTGATTGAAGCAGGCTGTATACCTAACCAAGATGGCCAACCGTTAGTGAGAGCGGGGCTAATACTGCCCCACTCTCGCCATCAGCGGCCTCTCCTGCGCCCCACACCCTCCTGCCCCTCCTGCGCCCCTGCTCCTCCTGCCCTGATCCGCTCTTCCTGCCCCCTCTGCTCCCCGCTGCTCCCCCTCCATCTGCCCCCTCACTCCCCGCGGCACCCCCTTCCTCTGTCCCCCGCTTCCCGCGGCCCCCACTCCCCCTTCCCCCCCGCTCCTCAATGGTGTTAAAAATAAATAAATCCCATAAGGATACTTACCCTGTCTTCTATCTCCCAGGACAGGACCTGTCGTTGCCTGGGAAACCGATCAGCTGAGCGTGAGTATCCTTATGGGATTTTTTAAATTTTTATCACCATGGAGGAGCGGGGGGGCAGAGGGAGGGGGGCCGCGGGGAGAGAGGGGGGCCGGAGAAGCGCCTACATCCTGCCCCCCCGCCGGCTCCATCCTGCCTCCTCCCCCATCCTGCTCCTCTGGCTCCATCCTGCCCCTCCGGCTCCATCCTGCCCCCCGGCTCCATCCTGCCCCCCCCGGCTCCATCCTGCCCCCTCTCTGCTCCATCCTGCCCCCCCACATCCATCCTGCCCCCCCCGCATCCATCCTGCACCCCCGCATCCATCCTGCCCCCTACGCATCCATCCTGCCCCCCCCCCGCATCCATCCTGCCTCGCCGGCTCCATCCTGCTCCCCCGCATCCATTCTGCCCCCCCCCCCGCATCCATCCTGCCCCCCCTCCTGCATCCATCCTGCCCCCCCCGCATCCATCCTGCCCCCCCATCCATCCTGCCTCGCCGGCTCCATCCTGCCCCCCCACAGCCATCCTGCCCCTCCGCATCCATCCTGCCCCCCCGCATCCATCCTGCCCCCCCGCATCCATCCTGACCCCCCGGCTCCATCTTGCCCCCCCGCATCCATCCTGCCCACCCGCATCCATCCTGCCTCGCCGGCTCCATCCTGCCCCCCCCACATCCATCCTGCACCCCACATCCATCCTGCTCCCCCGCATCCATCCTGCCCCCCCGATACTCCATCCTGCCCCCCTGCATCCATCCTGCCTCGCCGGCTCCATCCTGCCCCGCAAGCTGCATCCTGTCCCCCTGCATCCATCCTGCCCCCCCGCATCCATCCTGCCCCCACCCCGCATCATCCATCCTGCCCCATTGCATCCATCCTGCCCCCCCGCCATCAGCCTGCCCCGCCGGCTCCATCCTGCCCCCCCAGCACCATCCTGCTTAGCTGGCTCCATCCTGCCCCACTGGCTCCATCCTGCCCCGCTCGCTCCATCCTGCCTCCTGCCACCTGTCCACCGCGCTGCTGCGTTGACCACACTGCCCACTACGCTGCTGCGCTGACCACTCTGCTCACCACGCTGCTGCCCTGACCACTCTGCCCACCGCGCTACTGCGCTGACCACTCTGCCCACCTCGCTGCTGCACTGACCACTGCCCACCGCGCTGTTGTGCTGACCACTCTGCCCACCGTGCTGTTGTGCTGACCACTCCGCCCACCACGCTGCTACACTGACCACTCTGCCCACCGTGCTTCTGTGCTGACCACTCTGCCCACCGCGCTGCTGCGCTGACCACTCTGGCCGTCGCGCTGCTGCGCTGACCACTCTGCCCACCACGCTGCTGCGCTGACCACTCTGCCCACCGCGCTGCTGCACTGACCACTCTGCCCACCGCACTCACTGCTAACCACTGAGCCACCGTTCAGTGCTAAACACTGAGCCACAGTACAGTGCTAAACACTGAGAGACCATACTTTGCTAACCACTGAGCCACCACGCTGTGCTAACCACTGAGCCAGCGCGCAGTGCTAACCACTGAGCCACTGCGCAGTGCTAACCACTGAGCCACCGCGCAGTGCTAACCACTCAGCCACCATATACTCTGCTAACCACTGAGACCCTGTATACTCTGCTAACCACTGAGTTGCCGTACAGTGCTCCATCCACCGCTCTGTGATCCGTCCTCCCCCTACCTGTGCCGTTCCATCCTCCTCCACCGCTTCCTCCTCCTTCCTTTGTCCTCCACCCCTCCGCCACTCCATCCTCCATCCTCCCCCTGCCTGTGCTGCTCCGTCCTCCTTCACCCCACCGCTTTGTCTTCCGTCCTCCTCTCCCCCGCCACTCTGTGCTCCATCCTCCCCCTGCCGCTCCGTCCTCCCCCACTCCACCACTTCCTCTTCTTTCCTTTGTCTGCCTCCCCTCCGACACTCCATCCTCCGTCCTCCCCTTGCCTGTGCTGCTCCGGCTTCCCCCACCCCACCACTTTGTCCTCCATCCTCCTCTCCCCCACAGCTCTGTGCTCCGGCTTCCCCCTGCCGCTTCATCCTCCCCCTGCCTGTGCTGCTGCATCCTCCCCCACCCCACCGCTTCTTCCTCCTTCCTTTGTCCTCCTCCTCTCTGCCACTCCATACTCCATTCTCCCCCTGCCTGTGCTGCTCCATCCTCCCCCACCCCGCTGCTTTGTCCTCCATCCTCCTCCTCCCACCGCTCTGTGCTCCGTCCTCCCCCTGCCTGTGCTGCTCCATCCTCCTCCACCGCTTCCTCCTCCTTCCTTTGTCCTCCTCCTCTCTGCCACTCCATCCTCCCCCTACCTGTGCTGCTCCATCCTCCCCCACCCCTTCGTCCTCTGTCCTCCTCCCCCGCCGCTCTGTGCTCCATCTCCCCCCTGCTGCTCTGTCCTCCCCCTTCCTGTGCCGCTCCATCCACCCCACCGCTTCCTCCTATTTCCTTTATCCTCCTCCCCCCCGCCACTCCATCCTTTGTCCTCCCCCTGCCTGTGCTGCTCTGGCCTCCCCCACCCCGCCGCTTCGTCCTCCTTCCTTTGTCCTCCTCCCCTCCGTCCCCCCTGCCACTCTGTTCTCCATCCTCCCCCTGTCTGTGCCACTCCATCCTCCCCCACCCCACCGCTTCCTCCTCCTTCCTTTGTCCTCCTCCCCTCCATGATCCCCCTGCCTGTGATGCTCCATCCTCCCCCACCTGCTACTTTGTCCTCTGTCCTCCTCCCCCCTGCCGCTCTGTGCGCCGTCCTCCCCCTGCCTGTGCCGCTCCATCCTCCCCCACCCCACAGCTTCCTCCTCCTTCCTTTGTCCTCCTCCCCTCCGCCACTGCATCCTCCGTCCTCCCCCTGCCTGTGCTGCTCCGGCCTCCCCCACCCCGCCGCTTTGTCCTCCATCCTCCTCTCCCCCACCGCTCTGTGCTCCATCCTCCCTGTGCCGCTCTGTCCTCCCCCTTCTGCTCTGTCCTCCCCCTGCTGCTCTGTCCTCCCCCTGCCGCCCTGTCTTCCCCCTGCCGCTCTGTCCTCCGCCTGCCGCTCTGTCCTCCCCTGCCGCTCTGTCCTCCCCTGCCGCTCCATCCTCCCTCTGCCTGTGCCGCTCCATCCTCCCCCACCGCTTCCTTCTCTTTCCTTTGTCCTCCTCACCTCCACCACTCCATCCTCCGTTCTCCCCCTGCCTGTGCTGCTCCATCCTCCCCCACCCTGCTGCTTCATCCTACATCCTCCTTCCTCCCCCCGCCGCTCTGTGCTTCGTCCTCCCCCTGCTGGTGCCACTTCATCCTCCCCCACCCCACCGCTTCCTCCATCTTCCTTTGTCCTCCTCACCTCCGCCACTCTATCCTCCATCCTCCTCTTGCCTGTGCTGCTCCGTCCTCCCCCACCCCGCCGCTTCATCCTGTCCTCCATCCCCCCGCCGCTCTGTGCTTCATCCTCCCCCTGCCGCTCCGTCCTCCCCCTGCCTGTGCCGCTCCATCCTCTCCCACCCCACCACTTCCTCCTCCTTCCTTTGTCCTCCTCCCCTCTGCCACTCCATCCTCCATCCTCCCCCTGCCTGTGCTGCTCCGTCCTCCCCCACTCCGCCGCTTTGTCCTCTGTCCTCCTCCCCCCTGCTGCTCTGTCCTCCATCCTTCTCCCCCCTGCTGCTCTGTCCTCCCTCCTCCCCCCTGACACGCCATCCTTTCCCCGCCGCCCATTCTTCAAAGTTCCTCCCAATTCAGCCCTCACCGCCTTCCCGATGCAATCTCTATTTCTATATTCTAGTATACCCGATGCGTTTCAATCGGGCCACCATCTAGTCATCTTGATAAATGATTTCATCATCCCCAATCATCCTTTCAATTGATGGGATAAGAAAAGTGTCTAAAATATCAATGTACACTTCGGCATTTATTGAAGATGTAATGACATCCATCTCCACAGTGACTTTACCTGATATGCAGCCCCATATCATCAATGACGGTGGAAATTTGCATGTTCTCTTCAGACAGTCATCTTTAAATCTCATTTGAACGACACCAAACAAACAATCCAGCATCATCACCTTGCCCAATGGAGATTCGCGATTCATCACTGAATATGACTTTCATCCAGTCATCCACAGTCCACGATTGCTTTTCCTTAGCCTATTGTAACCTTGTTTTTTTCTGTTTAGGTGTTAATGATGGCTTTTGTTTAACTTGTCTGTATGTAAATCCCATTTCTTTTACGCGGTTTCTTACAGTTCGGTCACAGACATTGACTCCACTTTCCTCCCATTCGTTCCTCATTTGTTTTGTTGTGCACTTCCTGTTTTGGACACGTATTGCTTTAAGTTTCCGGTCTTGACGCTTTGATGTCTTCCTTGGTTTACCAGTAGGTTTCCCTTTAACAACCTTCCCATGTTGTTTGTATTTGGACCAGATTTTAGACACAGCAAACTGTGAACAACCAACATGTTTTGCAACATTGCGTGTTGATTTGCCCTCTTTTAAGAGTTTGATAATCCTCTTCTTTGTTTCAATTGACATATCTCATGTTGGAGTCATGATTCATGTCAGTCCACTTGGTGCAACAGCTCTCCAAGGTGTGATCACTCCTTTTTAGATGCAGACTAACAAGCAGATCTTATTTGATGCAGGTGTTAGTTTTGGGAATCAAAATTTACAGGGTGATTCCATGTTGTTTTCCTTTTAATTGAGTGATTCCATAATTTTACCCCTTCTTGGTCTACAAAAGTAACCGTTACTGATTTTTTTTTTAGTGTTTCTTCAAGGCAGAGAGTTGTCTTTTGAAATGACTTTAGTTTTGTGCCATGTCTGTGATCTGCTTTTTTCCTACAACTGAATGGACATCCTCCGAGCATGGTGATTCCATAATTTTTGCCAGGGTTGTAGTTATTGCTGGATCCTTCTTCATTACAAAATCTTGTCTCTTATCAAGCTCAACTTTGTTTTATAACTGGACCCTGCTTTTTTGTTATATTGTGACTTTGGACCAGCAACACTTTGCTACATCTCTACAGTAAGTCTTCAAAGCTACTTAGTTTTGATACCTTTCCACTGTGAGTCCTCTGAACATTCTCAACCACTAGATCATTGTACTCCTCCTGATCAATTCTGCTTTCTCACTGATACTCTACATCTCTACTGATCATCCAGTTTCTACAGCCTGCATAGTTACAACTTGACTAAACTGATGAACCGTTATCAGTCCATGCTGCTTTCTACCTACTTTTCCAGACCAAGGACTTTACGGATCCACTTTTGCATGTGAAACATAACAATTTCAAACCTTCGGTACAGAAATAACTACTAAGCTTTCCCTAGTGGCGGCTAAAAACAGCCATCATTGAATGCTATGTCTATATGTAAAAATGTACATAACAATTTGTGTAAAAGATCATTAAGCATTAAGTCGGAAATGCACATAAATAATTCAAAATGCATAGTGTTGTTAATTTGCCTATTGGTTTTATATACTCCTGCCCTCTAACATTTGTGCTCGATTCCCTTATTTGGTGGGTCGCCAAGGCAACAGTGATGTTCCTTTTTGAAGCTTTTGTTGTGCCTTGCTCCAATCATCAGATCCAGGGATGGTGTATCACAGTCCGCGCTGCTTTAAATAATAATCAGTCACAAGTCTTTAGGTAAAAGACCCCCCTTCTTTATTTCCACCTACGCGTTTCAGTGCCACTCCGGGGACCTGATGACGGTGCCCGGAGTGGCACTGAAACGCGTAGGTGGAAATAAAGAAGGGGGGTCTTTTACCTAAAGACTTGTGACTGATTATTTAAAGCAGAGCGGACTGTGATACACCATCCCTGGATCTGATCATCTTTACACGTGCTACATGGCGGTGGAAGTCCTGCAGCAGCTTATAAACTACATGCAATAAAAACTAGTTGTGGGTGCACACAACTAGACCAGGTGAGTGCACCTCTTTTTGATCTGAGTGTGGAATCAGTGTCATATTGATAGGGCACTATTGCGCCTCGCTTGTCTCCTTTATCTTTTTCTATTGCTCCAATCATGGTATCTACAATAGGACCTAATTCGGCTTTTTATGTCAGTATTTCTGTCTGAACTGCCTTTCCACTGCATTCTATCTGCTTACAATATGTTGCTGCCAGATGATTGATTAAGTATTGATATATTTAGCCAGCCATTCCCTTTAGTTTCCAACCACTGATGAAGCACACATTGTGTGTGAAACACGCATTGCATGTGGCAGACGGCTGCTACTTTGTTTTCATTACTTCAGGCATGCTGTTACAATTTTTTTTACTTTTGTTTACCTTTTTGCATTATCTATTGCATTATCACCTTCACTCTGTTTTTCTGGAAATGCAACAGATGTGTGTTTTAGATCATTGCTATGTACCAGTGCAAATACTTCTCAGAGAAAATACCTTTGTTCCAGTATGTCGGTTTTATGCATAGAGGCACAGTATAGCTACCACATTGCCCCATGCCGCACCATTCCCACTATAGTCGTATTAGGGCCACTTTACACACACTAACTTCTGTGTCCAACTTCTGATAACTTACTGGTTGCAGTGAAATCATGGACACATTGCTCCATTTTGTGGCTGTGTACAAATGTAACAATGTGTCCATGATTTCACTGCAACCAGTAAGTTATCAGAAGTTGGACACAGAAGTTGGACACAGAAGTTGGTGCGTGTAAAGTGGCCATTAGACTCAGTACCAAGAAGATCTCAAGATCCTACCAAGCTAAAACACTAGATTTTCACACATCAAAAGTTGTCTACCCCTGTTCTATAAAAGGGTCTCATTAGTCAAAAGGGTGAAAATATACATTACAGTGTGGAAATACTTGACATATACTTACAATAGAGTGAAAGTCAATCCTTGAATTAGTGTACAATTTCTAAAAATCATTGTTACAGTAATTTACAGCAATATCCTGCACATGGCACCTGTGTAATAACGAGCAGTGTCTACATAATCCAATATTGATGTATACTGCAATTAGCGCTGTTACCAAGGAAACGAATATGACGAAGTTTCTCTGTCAACAGAGATATGATATTTTGCTGAGGTTTTATGTTGACTTATTAATAGCAGCCAATTAAATTGTAGCACAACATTTAACCATATTGGCCAACAGATCATATAATCGTCATTCTAGTTTTGAGATAACTGAGACCACTTTTCTGATATGTTCTTCTCAAACTAACAGACGTTACCAAGAAGATTCATAGTCTTGGGATTGATTTTATGCACATATACAGTATGTAGAATGTTGTTTGATAATAGTCATGGGTGTCCAAGACGAGATGTTAACCAGTTCATTAGTAATCTGATAACATTTGTGTACAATAGCTAGCGGGCACATATCTTCTCGTAGGCTTCTTTAGCACAGAGTATCGTTATGTAGACTTTATTCACTTTACCTATTCCAGCTTCCACTGGTGATGTTGTTTCCACCACTGTCCAGCCTAGCACCATAGTACAGCCTATTAAAGTATTTTTTCCTCTCTCCTGAAGTGATATTCCCAATATGAACAAACCTAGCTTTAAGCTCCTGGATGCTTAGGAAACTCCTGCCTCGGGCTCTCACTTCATTTCATGGTCTGCTTCATCCTGTACTAGGACCTGACTCACTCAGTCACTTAATCCTTCAGTCAGTCCTTTGACCCGAATCCCATAGATCATTCCATAGATCACAGCAAGATCACTCCTCAGGATCTTGCTATCCTCTGTTTGTCTCTCCTTGCTCCAGGGATGCACACATCATTTGGCTATTCAGAACTTACACCTTCATCACTGCTTTGCTGGGCCCTATCTGATGTTCTAACTAGAGATGAGCGAACCTTTTCAGGGTCAGTTCGGGGCTGGTGTTCAGGTGATTAGCATATACCAAAGTGCAGGAACATGCAGTGCAGTGCTCCGGTATGATTGGTGCCCAGCCCTGTGTGAGCAGTATTTGATTGGCTCGCACTGGGAGTAATAACAGAGATGCCATCCGTACTGTGGATGTTAAAGAAAAAATTAAAAATCCCCATCCTCTCACGCATGGAAATGGTATGCTTATGGCTGGCTGTATGTGTGCCAAGCACCGAACTGCCAATCGCATGGAAATGGCTCGGGTCACATTTGAGTCCCAAACAGCGCCACTGAACCTGAAAATCCATGGGTTCAATCGCCAAGAGAACCAAACATTCACTCATCTCTAGTTCCAACAGGATACAGTCACTATCCCTATGCATTAGTCCCTCTCCAATGAACAGTGCTGCTCACCCTTATTAGCACCCCTTCATTTTTTTAACACATTGTATAATATCTTCAGAAATAAATGGAAATGTACCAATCCTCTGTTTTTTTTAAATTAGTGGTCCAATGTAACACAACAATAAAACATTTTTATCAACTTACATGTTGCAGTTTCAAAGAAGAAACAGAAGAAACAGCATGTGCAGCAATAAAGAAACCTAGCACGGTGGCTCAGTGGTTAGCACTGCAGTTTGTAGCACTGGGGTCCTGGGTTCAAATCCCACCAAGGACAACATCTGTGAGGAGTTTGTATGTTCTCCCCGTGTTTGCATGGGTTTTCTCTGAGCACTCTGGTTTCCTCCCATACTGGAAAGACATGCTGATAGGATATTTAAATTGTGAGCCCCAATGGAGTCAGTGTTGCAAATGTATGTAAAGTGCTACGTTATTAATAGTGCTATATAAATAAACGAATGAATGAATGACCCATAATTAATAAGGTAAAAAATGTTTGTACTGTTAGCGAGTAGATAGAAAAATATTGGACTCTGTAGAGTCCTCAGTGGTTGATACCTTTTAATTGCTAACTGAAAAGATGGTAAGTGAAGCAAGCTTTCGGGACACTTTGTCAGCCTGATGACGGGGCCATAGTGTCCCGAAAGTTTGCTTCACTTATCATCTTTTCAGTTAGCCATTCAAAGGTATCAACCACTGAGGAATCTCAAATTCCAATATTTTTTCATAATGAATACTTGGTTACACAACCTTTGACATTGATTACAGCTTCCAAATGTCTCTTGTAGCCACCTATAAGCTTCTTGAACATCTCAGTTGGTATTTTCTCCCACTCTTCCTTTGCAGTATGTTCAAGCTCCTGAATATTTGCAGGGTTCTTTTTCCCAATGGCAGATTTCAGCTTACCCCAAAGAGTTTCAATGGGATTAAGGTCAGGACTCATTGCTGACCATTTTAAAACAGTCAATTTTTTCATTTTTTAACCTTTCCTGTGTACTTTTGTATGTGTGCTTTGGGCCACTATCTTGTTGGAGGACCCATGATCTTCGACACAAACCAAATATTCTTATACTGGGTAAGACATTTCTCTCTACATTTTTCGATATTTCTCTGATTTTATGATTCCTGTGATACGGTGAAAGCCTCCAGTACAAGACGTAGCAAAGTAACCCAACAGCATTATGAATCCTCCACCATGCTTAAAGGGACTCTGTCAGGTCATTTTTCAGTATGATACTAATATTACCCTTGAATAGGGCCTGGGCAGACCTTTAAAAACAAGTAAAATTATTATAGTACAATTTGTAGTTTTCTTGTTATAAGCATTTTCAAACCCTGGAGTGAGCTAGTACATTAATTAGTCTTGTTCATTATTTTTACAGAGGATTAGTCTGGCTGCTGTATAACTGTTATTTAAATATCCACGCCTACCAAGGCTGGTTTTCTGTCCATTCTCTCTGTGCTGGTAGGTGGGGAGATGTTTTGTTCTGCACTGTGTGCACTATGTAAGAGATTTCTATCATATTAATGCAGGGGCGGACTCAGACTGTAGTGGGCCCTGGTGCAAGAAATTTTTCGGGGCCCCCCCCTCTCGCAACTCAGTGCCAGAACAGTGCCGCGGGTGTGCAGCACAGCTGACACCCGACGGCACCCCCCCAACATCCCCCTGGAACTCAGTGCCAGAATAGTGCCGCGGGTGTGCAGCACAGCCAGCGGCGTAGCAACTGTTTGTGGCACCCGGGGCGGTCGAAAAATTTGCTGCCCCTTTGGTTGTTGATAATCTGGAAGTATACATAGTATACACTGTCTGCCCCTATATACAAGAATATAACTACTGTATTAAAACACAAAGAGAAGGGGTGCAGTTGCCACCTCTGCACAACCCCAGTGCATGGCAACAAGCAGGACTCAAGGAGGGCCCGGGGCCGGAGCAATTTTCGCCGCCGTGCTGTGGAGTTCATAATGTAATATAAATGCAAAAAACCTTTACTCTTAATATTATGTCACAATACCGGGATCTGAGGATCTTCTATTTCGAGGTCAGGGGCTCTCTGATGCCATGTTGCTGTCTGTCTCGCTGTCGTCCTCTTTTGACACTGCAGTGCGGTGGACAAGAGAGCATTAACTGGTTAATAACAAGAAGTATGGTGTGTACTAACTGAGCCATAAACGCCTCATACCATGAAGTATGGAGTGTACTAACTGAGCCATAAACCCTCCCCATACCAGTAGGATTACTATATGGATTTTATTATTAGGGTACGGACACACTGGCGTGAAACTCTG